>QUSF01000062.1:816632-911109 GCA_003676055.1 Chloebia gouldiae
TTTCCTTGTCCCTTTTCCTTGTCCCTTTTCCTTGTCCCTTTTCCTTGCTCCTTTCCCTTGCTCCTTTCCCTTTTTGTCCCTTGTCTTTGTCCCAGCCCCGAGGTGCTGCAGGATTTGCAGGGGAAGCACCAAAACCCAAATCATCCCAGCCCTTCACCACACCTCAGCCCTGTAAATCAAGGCGCTGAGGGAAACTTGTCTTTCCCTTCCTTCCTCTTCCCCTTTCCCTTCCTCTTGGCCAGTTTGCCTTTTCCTTTCCCTCCCTCTCCACTCAACCAGAGTGATGGAAGCACAGTTTCAGAGGCAGCAACGTCTCTCTGAGGTTTTTGGGGCTGCTGCAGCCCTGCCCTTGCTTCTGTTTGATTTTTTTGGGGCTGCTGCAGCCCTGCCCTTGCTGGTGGGAAGAGCTGTGAGACCCCCACACACCAGCACATCTCCTGCACAGGTGAAAATCCTTCCTCACACTTCAGGAAGAGCTGCTGAAGCCATGCTCCTCTTACAGGTCCTCTCCCTGGGAGGAACACGTGGTTTAATCCCTTTTAATCCCTTTTCCTTCCTATTTTCTCCTGCTCTGTTGAGATGTGGCCCTGGTGGTGGCACTGGGACAGGTGGTGGCATCAGGCTCCCGCTCCACAGATGCTCTCCCGAGGCAGCAGTGGCTGGCAGTGGTGGTGATTTCTGACGCTGGACAGCAGCCAGAGGGTCCCCAAAGCCTGTGGGTAACAGGGACAGTGAAACAGGACAGGAGACAAGGAAAACGGTGGCAGCAGTGATGGGGTGTAAATAATTCATCCAGACTGGGAAGGCAGCGTGGTATTTTTGGAAGGGGATTACTTGTTGCTAATGACAAGTGGTGGTTGTTGTTAATTTTATTATGATAAAACCTGACTCGCCAGCCAAAATCAGAGCCCAGTGGGAGCTGCTGGCCTGAGCTGCCTGTAAAGAAAATCATCTTCTGACAGCTTTTCCCTGGAATGCCAGGACAGGTAGGAGCAGCTTTGTGCTGGTTGACCTGCCCCTTCTGCTGCTGCAGGGCTGGGAGCTGGGGTGCCCCTGGCAGCAGATTAGGTTATCCTGAAAGGGCATCATCCCCAGGCAAACCCTGGTGCACCTTTTGACTTTGAATACAATTACACTGAGAAATTTATCTAAATTTTTCAGTTTATTCCCAAAAGTGCATCATTTTCCTGTGCCACAGAGGCACAGAAGTTGTGTATGGATCTACACATGGGCTACTAAGGAAGCCTTGTGAAATGATCTTGTGGGTGCTGCAGGCTCAATGTGAGCAAGGAAAAGAGAATTAGACATGAGCCTTGCCCATGCAAGAAAATTGGACCAGAATTGGGAATTTTGCTTTCAAACAGGTTTAAAAATAAGCAGATTTTGCTGTGAAGCATCAATATTCTTCCAGCGTTTGCTTTGTCTTGTACACCCTTGAGCAGGTGTGCTTTGTAAACAAGACCTTTTTGGTTCAGATTAGGGACAGAATCATTGACATTTTATTAAGGAGAGGTAATTAGAGGGACGAACACAAATTGAATCAGAGGATTGCAATCAGAGCAACAGCTTGGAGAAAAGCCCTGGACTTCTTGCTGTGAATTGTGAAGCAGCTGAACTGAGCTGGGGCAGTCAGGCAGATGGGGAAGCAGTGCCAGACAGCTCCTTGCCAGGTGTCAGCCAGTTTTCCTGGGAAATGGCTGCTCAGAGATCAGGATCCAGCCAGTTTGACCTCCTGGTGTTCACCAGCCCAGCGTCCAAACTGGCAATCCTGGAGCACTCCAGGATTCTCCCAGCTTGGACCATTCTGCTGTATGATAAAGCTGCTTTTAAACAGCCGTGGTTCCTCTGCAGGACACCACACCCACGAGTTTAACCTCTCCAAAAAGCTGCTCTTTCTTCTCCATTCCTTGAGGAATGTGCCAGCCTGAGGTGACACGGGAGAGGAGAAGGGATCAGCTGAGGGCATGCACGGTGCCACTGGCAGCAGCACTGGTGAGCCTGCAGGAGGAGGTTGTTATCCCTCATTGTCCTTGTCACGGGGATATTTAAAATCTCTGGCAGCTGTGATCTGGTGAATAATTCAGCAAAACCCATCACTGATAAAAGAGAGACTCTGAAGGGTTCTTTGGGTGGAACTGGAAGTGCCTGGCTTCTGAGAAACGAGTCTATTAAAAATTGACTCCGTGCTATCAAAGATAAGACCTGAATTTAGCCTTTAAAAATTTTTAATGTAATGTCATATTTATTCTCTGTGGCGCCAAGGCCCAGCCTTGCAGACTCTGGAGCATCTGTGAGGATCCTGACAAGCAAATTCAACAGCAGGATGGATGCAGGCTCTGAGATGTGTGTCAATTCCCTGCCAGCACAGCTGGTTAAACAAGGTAATTTATCTTCTTCCTGAAGTTGGCTGAACCGTGTGTTTAATTTATTTATATTATTGACTGTGTGGAAGAACTACCCTGGTGCGAAATGTCATCGTCAAGTGTTTTCTTCCACAGAACTGCAGGCTCTGTGTTCATGCAAAATGCTTCCTCTGCTGTATTTTTAAACAGTTGCCTGAACCAAAAAGAAAAATATCTGCTTAGACTGGAGCTTGATTCAGGTGAAAGGTGGCTGAGGGTCCCTGAGCTGATCCTGAGGGCTGGTGGATGTGTGGAGGTCAAAGGGTTTGCAGAGGCTACAGATTTTTTTCTCTTTGCAGATTACTGAACAGGCAGTAGAAACACAATTTATTTCCTCTTCCTTTTCTTTCCCCCCTCTCTCATTTCCCCCCATCCCTTCCTGTCACATGGCAAGTTTACTCACAGCATCAACTGGCCATTTAGACAATAACAAGCCCAAATTCCTGTGTTCTAGTGCAAGGGAATAATTGTGTTCCTGTGATTTGCTGTTGACTCACCAGAGGATCCCAGGCTGTCCCTTCACAAACCCAAATTTTGCTGCTATTACCAGCAAATGTCTGTAATTGGGATTGCTCAGGAGGTTTGGGCCCTTCAGTTTTAAAAGGTCTGAGCCCCCTGTGCTTGTCCCAGGCCTGGCAGGTGGCCTTGTCTGTTCTTGGTGTGAACATTTTTTTTAACCCTTCAAAGTTCATTTTTTTATTTGGGTTGGATTTTTGATTGTTTGTTTCTTGTGTGGATTTTGGGTTGGTTTGCTTTTTGTTTTTGGTTTTTTTTTTTTTTTTCTGGTTGTTGGAGGGTTTGTTTGTGTGGGTTTGTGCTTTGTTTGGTTGGGTAGTTTTGTTTGTTTTGTTTCTGTTTTGGGTGGGGTTTTTGTTATTGTTTTGGGAAACTTTTTGTTTGCTCTTTTTTGGCGTTTGTTTGGTACCACCTTTCCTTGTTAATGGTTGGGTGCATTTTTCCCATGGGTTCTTGCTCTGTTTTGGGATGCACATCTGGCAGTGCCCACAGCCCAGAAAAGGTTCTGGGGTGCATCTGGCTGTGCCCACATCCCCCTTAGCTTCACCCAGATCACATCTGGCTGTGCCCACAGCCCTGTTCTGCTCCTGGTGAACATCTGGCAGTGCCTGGAGCCTCACACAGATCCTGGGGTGCATCTGGCTGTGCCCACATCCCTCCAGCCGCTCCCAGCGCACATCTGGCTGCAGCCACATCCCTCCAGCCTTTCCCAACCCATATCTGGCTGCACCCACATCCCTCCAGCCGCTCCCAGCGCACATCTGGCTGCACCCACATCCCTCCAGCCGCTCCCAGCGCACATCTGGCTGCACCCACATGCCCTCCAGCCGCTCCCAGCGCACATCTGGCTGCAGCCACATCCCCTCCAGCCGCTCCCAGCGCACATCTGGCTGCAGCCACATGCCCTCCAGCCGCTCCCAGCGCACATCTGGCGGCGCTCGGTGACCGCTCCGGACACCGGCAGGGGACGCGCGGAGGGCGGGCGGGGGCGGGCGCAGGTGCGGCTCCGTTTCCGCCTCGTCCCGCCGGGGCAGCGGCTCCGCGAGTGAGGCCGGAGCGCAGGTGGGTGCAGGGGGCAGCGGCTCGGCTCGGTTCGGCTCGACTCAGCCGAACTCGGCCCGGTTTGGGGCGCTCCGCGCGGAGCTGGAGCTGAGATCCAGCGCCCGGCACGCAGCGGCTGAGGGGCACCTGGAGGAAAAGCGCCGTGCCCCGGGTTTGTGGGTTCTGGGAATGGGGAGCAGCTTGGAGGGGCTCGGGGCACCCTCAGCCGGGCCCCAGGGCTGGGAGAGTTCCCCGAAAGGCTCCGGGAGCAGCTGGGAGATGGCCGGGATGCGTCCTGCCCTGGGGCTGGGCTGCGGGAGCTCCGCAGGTCCCTTCCCACCCCCAGCCCTTCTGGGAATTTAGGCGGGGAAGGGAATGAGCTGTAAGTAGCAAAGATGTGGAGGGAAACGAGGCAGAGGTGCGAGGTGGAAGCGATGTGCTCCGAGGAAAAGTTGCCAGGCACGTCGTGGATTTTGGGAGCTTGTGCAGGCTGCGAGGGGGGAGAACGGGGGGATGGCCGTGGGTTTTAGGCGGTGTGTGTTGGATGTGCAGGTGACAGCGACACGCTGTGCCCGTCCTCGGGCTGTTCGGGGTGCTGCGGGTTGGCTCAGGTGCTCTCCAGCACCTGGGCAAAGTCCACGGCTTTTCTTTGCGACGTGCAGGGTGATAAAAGCCTTGGAGCGGCCGCGTTTGTGGCGGTGTTCAAGGGGTGCCTAAAACCAGCATCGTGCCTTAAAGATGCTGGGGAAAGCGATTCCATCCTCCAGATGTGCCGGCAGGCCTGTGGCTCGGAGGAGAGGGAGTTTATTTGGCAAGGCCCGGCTGCTCAGCAGAGTTTCTCCACGGCCACGGGCTGTTCTTTTCCTGGTTCACTGGAGGTTAGCCGTGAAACAGCCTGGCATGTGGCTCCTCTTCTGCTCGGGATTCCTTGACAAAAGCTGGCCTGTGCTCAGCGCTTCCCTCTGTCCCTTTCTTTCTAAGAAACCTGATGCTTCTCTGGAGGCTGGGAGGTGCCACACCGCCAGCCTCAGGCCTCCCGAGCTTTTTAGCATATTAGAATAGTGAAATGAGTTCCTCTAATTGGCCATTTAGATGCTAATTTGTTTCTCCCAAGCCTACGCCAGATCAACCTGCCCCGAAAGCGAGTCAGAAAGAGCCTGCTGTCTTCATGAATTATTCACTTTGCATAAGGCACCTGCCTGGCAGGGGATCAGGAGGAAATGGGTCCAAAGTCTGATGAATAAAGATACACCTTGGCAGGTGGAACAGTGCTGGCTTTCCTCCCCGACATCAAGGGGTGCTGGGAGGCTGCTTTGCTTTGGCAAAACCTGTTGGTTGGTTTTTTTGGGGTTTGTTTTTTTTTTTGCAGCTCACCATATCTCAGGCAGCCACACTAACAAGTGCCTCTCGTTAATAAAGAATTGTTGGTGCTGCATGTCGGCTTTCCTGTCGAGCTGATTTTATCTTCCCACTCACAGGACTGGCATGGACCTCCAGGGCATTGTATTTTCAAAACTTTATAAGCTCCATCTTAAAAGCAGTTTGGCTTCTTGTTGCTGCTGCTGGGATGGGGAAGCAGCTCTGGTGGAGAGGAAACCTCTTGATTTTCCCCCCAAACCTCGTCCTTCCCCACTTCTTTACCAGCTTGGCCTCTCACAATAAGGACACCTCCCAGGTGGGGTTTGATTTGGGCCAACCAGAATGAGGGTCTGGGTGAGGTTGTCCCCATTTTGCTGGCACTGATGCTGCTTAGATTGAGCTTTCATGGGGAAAGTCTGTCTGATTGGGTCCTTAAGTTGTTGTGCAGATCTTAGCAAAGCTTTGTGGTGTTTATTTGGACACAGTTTTGGCCCGCGCTGCTGAGCTGCACATCAGCTCTGATCCCACTGGATTCCCTGTGTGTCTCCTGGCTCTCCATCTGCTGCTGGGAGTTGGCAAAATGCTGCTCCTCAGCTGTGCCCAGGTGTCTCTCTGCCTGAGAGAGGTGCTGGGGATCTCCTGGCTCTGCTTAGCCCTTATAAAATCATTTTACAGCATTTTATTTGTGCCCACAGCAGGCTCCTGCTGAAGGGAACTGCTGGCTGTGGGTGTGAATGAGCAGCTCAGAGTGGTTCAGGTGTGAGAAAAACTTCTCCAAACCCTGATTCAGCCTTGCTCTGGCTCCAAAGCCAACTTTTGAGTTTCCTACAGCCCCGAGGGCTCTTCTGGCACTTCAAACCAGCTCTGAAATTCAGCTGCAGGGCTTTAACCCACGAGGGGAAGAGTGGTGGATGCTGCAAGTAACCTTCCTGCAGGGAAAGGGAGGGGCTGCTGGGCTGGGTTAACCTTCTCAATCCCTGCCCCTCGTTTACCCCGTGCCATGGCAACACCAGCAAACACTCCTCAGTTGCCAAGGTTTCCCGGGATAAGGGTCTGGCTGCAGAGCAGGATTACACCGATTCCTCTGAGGGAAAACCAGCCAGCAGGTACCTGGGAATCCTGGGGGAGGTGATGCCCTGGGAGCAGGTGAGGTAATGACACAGCTTGGGAATTGGGAGCTTGGCTCCAGACAACTGCTTCATTTTGATTTTTGTGAAATGGAGTATTAAAAAAAGAAATTAAAAAAAAAAAAAAAAAGGTCGTCTAATCAATTTGCTGTGAAAACAAATTAATCTAGACACGAGCTGCTCAGCTGAACTAAGCAGGCAAATGAAAGCTGACTGGAGGCCTCCTGGTGGGCCTGTGTAGGACTTTTTTGTCTTTGCAGGGCTCTGAGGAATTGGTGCTTTGTGGGTACCTGTGATGAGCCCAGCTGCAGGAGGGCTGGTGCAGGCTGTGCTGTGCTCCATGGGGAGGTTTTTCTGCTGCCTCAGGGTCAGTAAGACCCTTCAGTTTCAACTTTGGTGTAGTCAGGGTGGAGTCACAATGTCTGAGGTGGGGGAGTGGGGAAGGGACTTGGTGTGGTGAGATGATGCTGGAAAAGCAAGCTGGTAAATTCAGAACAGGAAAATGTCGAGGGTGTTAAATAGATCTGCAGGCTGGGTCGGGCAGTGCGTGATCCAGGAACCTCTGGAGGCTGGGAGGGTGTTCTGGGTGAGTATTGCTGTGCTGTGCTTTGCTGTTCTGTTCTTCCTTAAGCATCTGCCCTTGCAGCTGGTGAGGTGGCAGGTATGACCTGCTGTGTCTGTGCTCAGATATTGAGGTAAAATGCATTGATGCTCAGGTTGATGTTCTGCTGAGAAAACCTGGATTCCTTCTCAGGAGTTCTTTGGAGAGCATCGTGTCCCAGGGTTGTGTCTGCCTGCCATTGCTCCTTTCACTCAGGCCCACTGGAAGGTTTCTGCCTCCCTGAAGTCGTGTTCTCACTTGTGGTTGCCAGAGTACAGCTCTTACCCTGGAGGCAGCAGAGGCAGAGCTGCAGGCGGGGATGTGCTCAGTTCTGCATCCTCCAGGATGCTCCTGGCCACGCAGGAAGGGTCAGCCCTGCAGGGCACTGCTCCCCTCCTGAGCTTCTGTGCCAAGGGCAGCCACATGGACTCGGATTTAATGAGGTTTTGTCTCACATGACTTCCCCCATCACAGGAAAGGAATGAACAGGTGGAGTGGTTTTAAAGCAGGTCACAGAATATCGATAAGAGCTCCCCTTTCAATTCGGGTAAAAAGCTAAAGCCTGGAGTGGGAGGTTTTTCTGTGCCATGAAGTGCTCGTGCCTTGCTGTCACCCTGTGTGCAGGGCACCTGCAGGTGGGCCAGGAGCTGTGGGTTTCTCTTGCTGTCTCCCCAGCAGACTGGCTGCTTCTGCCCTTCGTTAGTTTGTTGAGAGGTGAGGAGGACAGGGAGGGGATGGCTTGGTGCTAATTGGAGTCGTTTTGAGAGAAAATGCAAGACTGCACGAGAGGGATATTTCACCACAACCCATGGAAACTACTCCCCAGGCTGACGTGGTTTTGCTATCTGGGTGTTTCTGATTTCCCTGCACTTCTTGTTCTGTACCCAGATAAGAAAGAAGATGCTCCATGCCTTCCACTCCTCTGGCATCATTCCCACGCCCATGAGAGACAGTCCTTTCCCTCCAGCCCTGCTTTTCCCCCAGCAGACCATGCCCTGCAGTGCCATTCCTGTTTCCTTCTTCAAGGTGTGTCCCCACCAGGCCTTTTCCAGAGGCAAAAGTGGAAAGCCAGCAGCTCCCATCAGAGGAGATGGCACATCCTGTAGATATTTCAGGGAATAATCTCTCTGAAGACTCTTTTGGGATCTGGTGGCTCTTCAGGCAGGGTTTTGTTTGCCTTCTCTCTTTGCAGATGCTGCTCAGGGAACGTGGAGGACAGGGAGCGTATGCTGAGTAACAAGAGGCAAAGGACCATGACATTGCTTGTTTTTGTTCAGTCACGCTGAGCAAAGCTCACTGTGCTGTGAGGCTGGAGAATGCCTTTAAGCCTCTCCTGAGAAGAGTGCTCAGCTCATGTGCTCTATTCTGACTCGCCTTCAGCTCTGGTGGAGCGGATAAAGCTCTGCTGAGGAGGGCCAGACGCTTCCAGCACAGCTTTGCACCCTGAAAGCTGCTGGCAAAGCAAACTCCTCTGCCCTGGCTGTGCTGTGGGGCTCAGCTCCAGCTTTTATTCCAAAGACCCCCCCCCAGCCACCACAGGCTGCTTGCCTGGAGCCCTGCATGGACACAGAGCGTGGGCTGTGCTATTCTTCAGGTGTTCACGAGTGGGAGGGAGGAATTCATGGTGCAGCTGAGGAGTAATTTAATATATGCATTTGTGTGGGGGGCTACATATGCATATAATCCTGTAACCACACATCACAGGCTTGGGAAATCACTGGAAAATCCCAGGTCAGCCATTCTGTGTGCAGTTGTAGCTTTTCTCTGCTTCCAACTCAGGCCTGAGGGTGGGAGCCTCTGTGTTCTTGTGCTGTTCATGCCTGATTGCTCCCCTGGGTGTGAGCGCTGTGGGATGGGAGTGGGGAAGGTGTTCTCAGTGTTCTCTCCTCGCTGGAGATTGTGAGGAAGATTAAAAGAGCAGGAGGTGTTCTGGGGCTGAATGGAAATGCAAACCCAGCGTGTGGCACTGAGCAGAGTGGGGAGAGCAGTCCGTGCCAGGGTCCAAGGTTTTCTTCTCTTTCAAAAGCCATCGCTTTGACTAATGTGGCAAAGGTTTAAAAATTATCCTGTGTGACATTTCTGTCTGTCCTTCCTGCCTCAGCCCTGCTTCCTGCAGCTTTTCCACCTCCTCCATGCCTCACTTTGCAGAAGTCAGGCTGTGCTGAGCCTTCACCTTTTTTACACACATTTCCCCTCACGCTGAAAGAAATCTGTGTGGAATTTCCCCTTTTCCCTCCTGCCTGTTGTAAGCACTGCATTTTCAGGCTGTTCCCAGAAACTGGGATGGCCAGAGAGGAGGGAGCTGGTTCACTGTGACTGGTTTGGCTCTGAGGTGGGCTTTGGCAGGAGGGAGCTGTCAGTTCTGTGCCACAGGTTGGTGTTTCTGTGCTGGGGGATGTGTGAGCTCAGCCCAGCATGGAGGGTTTGATGTGCACAAGCTCTGTGTGAGGGGGCCAAGGCCATCAGGCTGTGCCTGGCACAGCAGCACAGAGCTCAGTGTGGCAGCAGCAGATAGCAGGGGTGGCTCCAGCACTGCTGGGGATTGAGGCTGGAAAAAAAAAGTGTTTGCTTGGGAACTCCAGCACAGCAGGCAGGTGATACACCTCGCCTGCCATTGGATCTGATTTCTGGTTGCCAACCAGCATTAAACATGTTATCTCTGCCCAGCAGGTATGGTTTCAAAGCTGGCAAGTGTCTGTGCTGGGGACAAGCATTAATACCTGGGAATTTATGCATTAGGGCTTGTGAGACACTCGCTCTGCTGGAGAGCAAATCCAGCTGGTTGAAAGCTCAGTACATCAAGTCTAGTTCAGCATCCATTGAAATCTTTTGGCTGTGCCTGTCCCTTTGGTGCTTTCCATTCATCTGAGCTGCTGATAGGACTGAGAACTTCTGCTGCAGAGTCTCGTAGGGGGATGTTTCTCCCATGAGCATCTGGAAGTTGGTTCTTGCTGCCTTTTCTGATCAGTTCAATGGAATTTTCACTGAACACTGGTGTGACCGTGCTGGGGACAGGAGCCACAGCAGGAGATCCTGCTGCAAGAGGTGCTGTCTTAAGCATCACAGAATGCAAACAAGCTGCTATTGTAGGCTGGAGTTATAAATATCAGGCTATTATGGAGGCAGTTTTAATGAAGGAAATGACTTACCACTATTCATGCTGATTGTTGCGTGGGTTTTTGTTTGTTACCCCATTAAGAGGTTAAGAAAAAGGCAACTGTAACTTCTTTGTGTCCTTTGGAGTGGCTTTCTCTGTCAGAACTGCGGTGCTGGGGCTCTGGAGGTGGGGAGGCAGGGAATATTTTTACAGACAATGCTTTTCTGTAGTTTGAAATGAAAAATCAGGACTGACAAAGAGTGTCTGGCTTTGCTTTTTTTTTTTTTCCTCTCCAGCGTACACCATAAAATCTAAACTTCCAGCTTTGCCTTCAAGGTATCTGAAAGTATTTATTAGCTTATATTTTATGAGGGTGATGGTGTGTTTTTATCACTGTCTGTGGGTGAGAGTCTGGCTGCTCCCACTGTGTGTGGTGCTGGCAGATCAACTCTGTTTGCTTCTTCCAGGTGTGACTCCTGCCACCCCACCCCTCCCCAGGCTGGGGCCATGGCTGACATGATTTTTGGCAGTGGGACGGGCCCCTGGGTTTGCCCCAACGACCGGCAGCTGGCCCTGAGAGCCAAGTGAGTCCTCCCCACCCTCTTCCTCCTCCCCTTCCGCCCTCAGCTCGGCCCTGACAGCTTTCCTGGTGTCTCTGGGCTCATCCTGCACCCCTGGGAGTCCATCCCACAGCCCTCCCCTGGGTGAAAGGAAGGGTTGGAGGCAGCCTCAGATCTCTGCAGCACCCTAAATATAATTGATGGCATCCCCCAGCTGCCAGCACCCTTTTGTTTTAGGAACTTGTCATTAGTTCTCTAAAGTAAAAATTACTGCATAACCTAAAGACTAAAAGGATGGGGATGAGTCAAGCACTAGAAGTGCATTTTTCTTGAATGTTTTCATTCCCTGGCAGCTGGGACCGTGCCACCTCTGCTCTTGCCTGAGCCTTTGGGCTCAGCTGCTGCTGCAGAGTGTTAGAAAATAGGGGAACACCCCGAGTTTTGATGGGGTTGCCTGGCTGGGCACCCCACTGCCAGCTCCCCTGCCTGCAGAAAGCCTCAGCAAGACAGTGCTGCCCAAAAGTGCATCCTCCTTGCAGCCATGAGTTTATCCAGTGACCTCCAAACCCCTCCTGAATGGTAATTAATTAATTGAGCTGTGAAAGCTCCTGCCTGTTGCCAAGTGAGCCAAGGAGAAACATCAGCTGCTGCATGTGAGGCACAGGGGGTTTGCTGAAGTCCTCGTGTGAACCTGGGCCAGGCCAAGGGAGGATGTTGCCAAATTTGTGTTTCTAGGCATGCCCAGCCATTTGTGTGTTTGAACTGAGGGCATTAGGGGTGTGGGGTCTTGGAGGGAGGAGGATGCAGGTGATCCCTGCGTTTGGGGGTTTGCTCTTGGCGTTTGTGGTGCCTGGCAAATCCGCAGCCATCTCTGAGAGGGGATCCCCAGCAGAAAGGGAGGGCAGGGAGAGGCAGCACAGCACTCAGTGCTGCTGGGAGGGGGTGGTGTGGAAATGTGGTCAGTGAGAGGAGCCTCCTGCTTTGGGCTTCAGCGTGGAACACGCTTCCCTGTGGGGAGGCTGCCGTGGCTCTGCATGCCTGGGCTGCGGGGCAGGGCAGGGGGGCTGTGCTCTCCCTCCCCAGCTGAGTGCTGCCCTCCACCCCCTCCCACAGGCTCCAGACGGGCTGGTCAGTGCACACATTCCAGACTGAGAAGCAGAGGAAGATGCAGGCTCTGAGCCCCAAGGAGCTTGAGGTCATCCTGGGAGTCATCCGCAAGGCAGAGCAGCTGGACGCGGTGGAGCAGCAGCGCATCGGGTACGGCCACGTCCCTTGTCCCCTTCCCTCCCCAGCAAAGGTCAGCACGGGCAGGAGGGGCTCTCCCCCCTGCCTGAGTCAGCCTCCATCACTCAGAGCATCCCTTCGGTCAGTGATTTTCCCCCTCCCATGCTGCTTGTTTGGGGGTGATGATCACTGGGGAGGATGTCACGTTTTCCTTCTCGCTGAAGTCTTTCCATGCTTTCTTTGAGCCTTGGGGGTTGCTGAGGCGGCAGCCCTGACACAGTCCCTGGAAAATGCAGGTGGTGCTGAGGAAGGGGCTCTGGGAGAGGCTGGGAAGGTGCTGGGTGTGCCCAGGGCGTGGATGGCTCAGGATCACTGCTGGCAGTGCAATCAGGTTTTCCCTTGTCCGCACCAGGCCCCTGGGATTTTGCCTGGAGCAGAGAATGAGTTTATGTTCTAGTTGGCTGAGCCCTCTGGATGGGGTTTGCTAGCTTGAATTATTTAATTTACAGCATCCTTTTGCTGCTGCAGGTTCCCGTTTGCTCTCAGTCCTGCTGGAGGTCTGGCCTGAGCTCTGTCTGTGATCATCCTACACTGACTGCCTTTAGGGCCAGGGCAGCCCTGCAGCATTTCCCAGCAGTGTTTGTGTTTGTGAGACAGGAAGCCCCAGGGACTCCCAGCCCGTGTCCAGCAGGCCCAGATTCCTGCTTCTCTGCTTCCCTGTGCAGAGCTCGTTAGCGAGGGCTAACGAGAAGTGACAGCGATGTTTTTGTGATAAATGGGAGACCCCAGCAGCAGCCAGTGGCCCTGAGGGCCTGACTGTTCCTGTGGTTGCTGCTGGAGCTGCAGCAAGTGCTACCCTTGCAGCTCCTGTGGTGAGGCATTCTCTGAAACGCCTTTTGTTAACTCCCAGGAGCTCTTTTGTGCCGGAGTCCAAGTCGAGGATCATAAATCCACTAATGATGGCTCTCTCTGGCTGTGCAGCCTGACCTCCCCACCACGGGCAGCACCTCTTTCAAACAGCCCTTGCCTTGCTCTCCCACAGGCCCTGGTGGATGGGACATTAACACTAATGAGAGTGGGATTCAGGGATGGCAGGATCACTCCCTCCTGCTGCTGGTGCTGATAAATGGCCTGGCTGCTGCAGATGGAGGCCTGAAGGTTGCCAAGCAGTGATCTCATGGCAGAGCAACCTTGCTCTGCATGCTCTCCACACCCTGCATCCTAATTGCCTATCCCGCCTTCCTCCCCTCTCCCAGCCCTGCTGTTGCAGACATTGTGCATGCATGTGTGCTTCCAGGCTTCCAGATGGGCTGTGGAATGAGCAGGGAGCATTACTGGCATTCCTGTGCCACAGCCAGGCTCGTTTTGGTCTGATGGCTTCAGTTGTTTTGGTCTTTGGCCTTCAGTCTGGCCTTCCTGCTTCGAATGGGACGTGGGCAAGTCAGTGCCAGCCCTGCTGCTTTCAGGGAGAGGGGAAATGGAGAGGGCTTGGCAGGTTTAGCTCCTTTGTCCTTTCCCAGTGCTTTCTGACTTGCCCTGCTCTGAGCACTTAAAGCTTTTCCTGTGACCTCTGCTCTGCCTCCTGCCCGCAGGCGCCTGGTGGAGAGGCTGGAGAACATGAGGAAGAACGCCATGGGGAACGGCCTCTCGCAGTGCCTGCTCTGTGGGGAGATGCTGGGGCTGCTGGGCAGCTCCTCTGTCTTCTGCCAGGACTGCAAAAAGGTGGGTTTGGTCACACCTGCCTGCTCCTGGCAGCAGAACTCTCTAGGAAATGCCACCAGGAAGCTGGAGAGCTCTGCAGGGTTATTTTATTCTCACTGGTGCTCTCAGACCGTCGAGTTTGCTGTTGCAGCCCGGTGATAATAAGAGATTCCTCAGGATCCCAAAGTGCCTGAGCTGCTCTCAGTGCTGGGATGGGCTGTGCCAGCCCCCTCTGCATCTCCCAGCTGGGGTTTTGGGGGCAGAACTGTGCAGCCATCAGAGACAGCTCACAACAGAGTTTGTGAGCTTTGCTGGCACTCACTGCAGGGTCTGCCCCGAGACCTTCCAAGAGGACTCGAGTCCATCCTCAAGCTCCAGCCCAGTGCAAGTCTTCCAGCCCTAAGCCTCAGGGGCTGTGTGTTGTGTGTTGTTGCTCTGCCAGCACCCCAGGGATGATTCCTGCTGCTCTTGCCTCCACAGCTGAGGGGTTAATCTGTATTGCTGTGGAGATTACAATCTCCAAGGCAACCACCTCATCCTGCCTCTGCTGGGAGGCTGGTTTTCCTGCTCTTGAAGCCCATCTTCCCTGGGGACTCACCTCTGGGAGTTCCTTCATGCCAGCCTGTCGAGGTGAGGGCACCTGCTGGGTGCTGGAGTGTTTCTGACTGGATAAAACCTGCTGCTTTACCATGGACTGCTGCTTGGACCACGGGGAACACCCTTGTGTGGCACTGCTGGCTCTTGTGGGACACAGCTGTCGTGCAGAGCAGGCTGTGAGCTCTGCTGCAGAGCAGCTTCCTCCACTGGAACTCACAGAAATCGCTGGGATTCTGCACAAGATTCCTTCCAAGGCAGTGCCTGAGCAAGGAAACACAAATCTTGGAGCCCCTGGGTCCTAAACCATGGGGAAAGCAGCTTTTAGGGAAGGGGTGTGGAAGGAAGCAGCAGTGAAAGGTCAGGGTTGGATGGGAGCAGCTCTGGGAGCAGCGTGGTCTCTGTGCACTGTGGAGAATAAAGGGTCAGGCGACAGGCAGGAGATTCTTGGCTGTTTCCTGTATTTCAGGCATGTGGAATAACAGGATGTGCTCTATTCCTGCCTTCTTGCCGTGGCAGTTGTGCCCTCACCTTGTCACAAGCCAGCCAAGTCATGTTGCCACGGGTCTTTTTAAAAAATTTCCTGTAACCCTGAACACTACTGAGGAGGCAGAAGCTGCTTCAGATACTTCCTAGCCCTGTCCATTTGCACTGTCCCTCAGCTGGTGGGACAGTGTGAGCCTGACCCTGAGGAGGGCTGTGACCAGAAAACCCCAGAGAAAAGCTGGATTAAAAAAAAAAAAATTATTCCCTTTTTGTTTGGATTCTGTTGGCCAGTTCAGCAGCATTCATATCCAGGTTGATTTAAGTGAGATCCTACTTTTCCAGGGTGTATTTTGCAGCTGTTTTCAGACTGGCTGC
The DNA here is from genome assembly GCA_003676055.1 of Chloebia gouldiae. NCBI lineage: Eukaryota > Metazoa > Chordata > Aves > Passeriformes > Passeridae > Chloebia > Chloebia gouldiae. The sequence continues at coordinate 831,716 of QUSF01000062.1, forward strand.
ACTTTTCAGCTCTGTGCTAGCCCAAGGCAATTTTGCCTGGGTGCTCTCCCCTTCTACTTTTTAATGTTGTGGAGTGAACTCAGGGAACAGCCAACCCTTCAGCAGAGCACAGAGTGAACTGTTTGTTCCCTCTTGTCCAGGGATATCCATCACTCATGGAGTGCTGTGTGCAATAAGCAATTTGTCAGGGAATTATGGATTTTTAAAGTTCATTTTTTTCTGGCAGGCACTTCTCTGGTACCGTGTCATTGCAGCACATTTAATTCAAAACCAGGAATTGTGATGATGCACATGAAACACAGCAAAGAATTTACTTTCAGCAAGTCCCTCCTGCTGAACAGCTTGTTCTGTACTTCTGATGGATCTCTAAGTGCCATTCCTGCTTTGGAAAGAATGTTTTTAATATTAGTTTTTATTCTCTGGGAAGCCAAGGCACTGTGGCAAGACAAAGGTGTGTGCAAAGATGTGTTACCAATAGCAGGAGTGAGACAAAGCCCAGGGTGCTTTACCATGCACAGGGGATTGATGTCATGTGTAAAAGGTGAAGGATGAGTGGGAGAGGAAAGTGCTTTGTCTTGTGTTTAATGAGACATGGGGCTGCATTTAGTGCTCTTGATTTTTATGTCTTCTTCTGAGGGGTTGTGAGTGATGCTCAATTTCCCAGCTACTCTGCAGAGAAGGGGAGGAGGAAAACACCGTTTTAATATTGGGATTTTTCAGAACTCGTGTCTGGGAGTAAAATCGGTTGGGAATTTCCACTAGAGGGAGCGTTTGAATGTGCTATCCGTGTGGGGATTGGGATTTTGGAGGGTATTTCAGGCTGAGCTGCTCCCTCGGGTTTTGGGTTGGGGGAGGGAGAGTTTGGGGTCTTTTAGGTGGTGTCTGTAGCTGAATCTGCCAATCCCCCTTGGCTTGGGGAGCACCATGCTGAGGGTTGATGCACCAGGCTCAACAGGCTGTTCTTTATTTCTCTGGAAGGATGAGGGCAGGAATAGTGGGATGGGGAAAATGAGACCTTCATCCCTGGACACAGGAGCAACCTGCTGTGGGGGATGTGTAAATCTGGGGACATCCAATCCTCGTGTATATCTCAGCAAGCTTTTGCTCTCCTCTTGTGAGTGGCTTTTCCACTGTGAGGATCAAAGGATTCATCCCATTTCTCCTTCAAGCTGCACTGCCAGGGCTGATGGGCATCAGCTTCATTATGTAATATTGGGTGATTCAGGCTGTCAATGGCTTGGAATGCCAGCAGAGACAGCAAAAAGGGCTGTGCAGAACCATCAGGCATTCAGGAAATGTGTGTAAGCATGGCCATGCCCCCTTGCTAAACAGCCCCAGATCAAGGAGAGTGTGCTGAGATGGAGGGGGAAACGTGGGATTTACCACATGTGTGTGAGAGGAGGAAGGAGAACATTTCCAGTCTTGCACTTGTGCCTGGTTACAGCTGCTTTCCACGCCACAGACACTGGGGGTCAGGATTTAGGGGAATAAAAAAGCCACTCTGAAAAAACACCTGTGGGTGAGGGGGCTTGATTTGTCCTGACCAGTTCTCTCCTCTCCCTGGAGTCAAGGACTGTGCTGTGGATTTGCCTTTGTCTCGTGTCCCTATAGCCCTGAAGCATCTTCCTGCAGCCAGTGGTTCTCCAGGAAAAACAAGGAATTTGTGCCATGGTTTAGGTTTTTAAGGAAAGCAAAACAGAGCTGTTGCTTCTCAACCTTCTCTCCCCCAGGGGCTGTGGGGAGCTGCTAACACCACCTCTCTTTTTTTTAAATTTTTTTTATTTTCTCTCTTTTTTTTCCTCTCTCCTTGTTTCAGAAAGTTTGCACCAAGTGTGGGATAGAAACTTTTGGAGCCCAGAAACGTCCTCTGTGGTTGTGCAAGATCTGCAGTGAGCAGAGAGAGGTAAAACAGAGCTGTGGGGAGCTGGGGCTCAGCAGCATCCACCTGCCCACCCCAAATCTGTGCACAGCATGTGTGGGCTCTGCCCTGTGCCTTGGAGGGCAGAAAATGGGATTTGGGAGGCTTGGCTGGAGGCCAGGCAGCCTCAAACACAAACAGTGGTGACAAGTTTGTTTTATGAGGGGGTGAAGGGGAAAAACCCCGCTTGGAGCTTGGCTTTGTGGGATTTTTGTAGCTCTGGCCATAAAGACATTGTTCCCTTACACCCTTTCCCTCCTCACTCTGGCAAGTAAACTTGGCTAACTCTTTTTTTAAATACAGCTTGAAAGATGTAGAGAATAACTGCAATATTTGTTCCACTAAAAATAACTAGAATTGCAACCTTTAAATCTGTTTTCCTTCCTGCCAGCAACATCCAATAACTTGCCAGTGTGTGAGAGTTCTAATGCAGGTCTCTAAATTTTTATATCCTTCATCCTTGACTTTACACTAAAAAAAAAAAAAGTAATGGGCTGCCTCAATTCTTGTCTGCCAGCCAGCATCCACCAACATCAGGGCTCTCTGCTCTGTGCTGAAGTGAAGTCTGAGAATTTGTTCTGTGATTACAGATGGATTTTCACTTGTTCCCATCAATTTATTTTGGCCTTTGGCTTGTGGTCCTTGGACATCAATCCAGTCCAGCTATTTCTGACCAAGCTGCACCCAACTGGGTAACCTGGGTGCTCTGCTAAATCAATTTTTGAAGTGTGGTGAGAGTGTTTGTGCAGGTTTTGGGAATGCTGAATTTTTTTTTTAATTAGTTGTGGAAACTTTGCATTGCTTAGGTTTTACATTGGAGGGATTTTTTTTTTTTGTGTGTGGGAGCACCCACAAAGTCCATGTTCAGGTAAAATGAGAGATACGTGGATGCTGATAATTGAAATTATCAGCAGCAGTGTGGGTAGGGCAGGAAGAGAGCATTCCAGCTCCTTGGATTTTGATAACAATTTGATACACTGAATCATCTAGATGTTTTGAATTCCAGATAGAGATCCCAAAATAGAGAGTGAGGCAGGTGCAGGTATTCTCTGTGCTCTGCGGGGAAATGCAGGGACTAAAATTTGCTTTATTTCTTTTATTCTGTTGGGTTTTTTTCAATCTCTCTGTACCACTGTGCTTTTTTTTCCTATTTCTTAAAAAAATAATAAGTTACCTGGTCAGTGGACAGAGAATATTGATGTGTCCAGCAGGTGTTATGTGTGGCCAGAGTGTGAGGGTATGATAACCTTGAGCACTCACTCTGTGAGCCCTGAGATACAGCCAAAGTACATCCCTGATGAAAATGGATGGACCTTTCCTTCTTAAACTAAATCATAGCCTCAACTTGCCTCTCAACAGTTAGCTTCTGCTTTATTTTTCAATTCCCTTAAAGGAGGGTTCAAGTCTGTCTCCTTTCTTATTTATGCTGCTGCTGCTGCCCTGAACAGGAAAAGCACAGACATCAAATCATCCATCCCCTCTGTCTTCCTACATGCCCTGCCTTTATTTTGGGGGTTTGGGAACTGAGAATTAGAGAAACCTTGGGCAAGGAAGTTGAGGCAGATCAGAGCAAATGTGGCCCAGGAGGATCTGAGGCTGGTGGGGTTGGACATTCCATGCACCAGCTAACAGCTGCAGCCTGTGGCACTTCCCATGTTATTATTTATCCCTGCAGGCTGGAATTGAGCCAGCAGAAGTTTAGTGACAAATTAGGGTTGAAGTTAGGGTTAGGGCCCCCTTTTTGCTGCATCAGTGCTGGCCTTGGTTGTGATTAAAGCATCACCTTGCCTGGGTCAAAACCAGCACCAGAGCAACAAGCTGTGTCTTACATCAGTTCTCCAGTCAGAGCCCAGTGCCTGGTGCCCACAGATCCCTCTGGGAACCCCAGCCTCAGCCTCTCTGCTGCTTTCTGTTTCCTTGAGAAGCTCCTCTGGGAAGGCTGTGCTGCAGAGCGATGAGGAACGAGCTGCTCTGACACTGTCTTATTTCTGGAGAGTGGAGGCGATGGCTGGGCTCTGCCTGCTGTTTCCTGGCATTCTGACTGCATCCAGGCATCCCAAAAAGAGCAGCAAGGCATGGGCAGGGCGAGGGGCTGTGGCTGCTGGGTTCTGGCAGAGCCTGGATGTTCCATCCCTCAGGACCCACAGGCACCCCCACACCAACACTGCACCCTGGAGTAAACCAGACCTCACCTGTATCCCTCCAGAGGCATTTGTCCCAGCTGTTTGCAGAGGGAGCTGTGGAAAATCCTTTGTTTTTCCAGGGTTCTGTGGGTGCTTCCCTTTGGATGGTGTGGATTGTGGTTTAGTGCTCCTGCAAGCAAAGGTAGAAGCAAATTCAGCCACGCTCACATTCACTTCCAAGGGCAAGGATCTCCCTTCCTCCTTCCCTTTTCCTTGTGCCTTTGATCTTGCTTCACCTTTCTGCAGTCAGAGTGTGGAGGGCTGATCCCCTGGCTCAGTCCTGCTCCTGCAGCATCCCGTGGGAGCTCAGGGATGCTGATCCCTGGCTGCAGCCAGCACTGGCTGTGGCTTTGCAGTGGAACTCCCTGGGAATGAGCTCCTAGGGCAGAAAGGGAGCAGCTCCTGCGGTGCAGAGGGCTGGGTGCAGCAGCTGTCAGCAGCAGGACTTGCCTGGCAGCAGTGCTGGTGGGTAAATCCACAGCTGGAAGGATTCCCTGCTGCCAGGCCTCTGGCACAGCAGCACTGCCCATCCTGAATTAGCTGTGCCTGGCCTGTCACCTCCTGGCCTGAAGGTGAAAAGGGACCTGCTGGGTTTTGTCAAATCCCTGCCCAGCCCTTTAACTCTCTGCACAGCCTTATTTTGACTGATAGCACCAGATTCTGCAGAGCACCTTCCTGAATTACCCCTTATACATATATTTTTATATATATATCCATAATTAGCGATGCTATCATTGTAATTAAAATCCTGTTGGAAGCCGTCGTGCACATTTACATTTGAATTGACACATCCGGAATTGTAGGGATAATGAAAGCAGTTTTGGTGGGGTGGGGAGAGAGAGAGCTTTTTTTCTTAAACTCCCTCAAATATGAAAGAGAGTGTCAGCTACCCAGGACCTGTTAAAAGTTTTAATTTGCCCTCTCTGCTTCACTTTCCTTTTCATTCCCTCTCCTTCACTCCACTGCATTTTTAAGGCTGGCTGCATTTCTCAGTTTATCACAATAAACCACACAAAGATTTTTACCCTAGAGGAGCAGAGTCATCTCCTCCCCTTTTGCCCCCGGGGCTTCCCTTTTCAAATATCCACTCCTACCACTTGGAACACTGTAAAGCAACATAGCTTGGGGTCATTCCTGCCTGGCACGACGATTTCCTGGCAAAACACCCCGGGAATGCAGAGGGGTGTTTATTTTGGGTGACTCTGGATTGAATAGGAGCGATGTGCACCTGTTTGCAATTGAAAGAACTCATCAATAGCCTCTGCCATATTATTTTGGGGGTGGCAGCAAGTAGTTAGACTCGAAATAGTGTCCTCTAGAATAGAGCCACGGGTGGGGAAAAAAAGAGGCCTGATTGAAAGGGGGATGATAAATGGTTGAAGGCTGGCAGGCGCTGCAGCTTGAGAAACATCGGGGTCAGGGGGGCGATGGATTTTGCTATTCCAGAAACAAAGCTCGGAATGGTAATTTCACTGCCTTTTAATTTCCTCCATCCTCGAGTGCCGAATGTGGGAGTCGACAACAGATTGCTGTAAATAATGTAATTGGAAATCTCTGTGTTATGGAAAAGCAGATGAATGCAAATAACGAGGCTGAGGAGCGCCGGCTCTCTCCCTCCCCGCTGCCAGCGGTGTTTGCAGCGTGCCAGGGCCGTGCTGGAGAGCTGGGACACCATGGCTGTGTGGGAATGTGCTGCAGGCAGGGCATGCCAGCAAGGTCCTCCCAGGCTGACTGCAGCTGCAGGTGCCTTTTTCTTCACTGTAGCCCACGGGAAGCTGCTTCCCCACCTTTTGGTATTGCTGGTGTCAGCGTGGCAGGATGAAGGTGGTGGTTTCCCTCTCACCAAGCTCAGGTTGCTGTGAAGGGAAGGGCTGCAGGATGGGGACGCTGCATGGCATGAGCAGGAGGTGGTGGAGCAAAATGAGCAAAATGTGGCTTTGCAGCAAAGATCTTTCCTAAGCATCTCTGTTTAAGGGATGTGGTTTGGTGAGGAGCACTCTGGGGAGGCTCCAATGCTTGTTATGATTCCCTCAGCTGTGATCCACCTCTCTATCAGCAAGTCCTAATGTTTTCCCTGTTCAGGAGCTTGTTTTAGCACTTGTAGGCTCAGAGCAGCAACATGAGTCTCACCAGGGCCTGGTGATTCTCTGCTAGGTCCCATTTCCAGGCTGCACTTGAAAATGCTCGATAAAATCCCCATCTGCTTCTGCGTGTGTCACTCCATGGCTGCAGTGATGGCTTGATGCAGCTTTAAGGGGAATATTATCAGGGCTATAAAAGGCATTTATCTGTCATGGCCACTGCTGTCCCTCTCCCTGGTGCCATTCCAGCTCCACCCAAACTCAGGCTGCTGTGGGGAACAAATTTCGCCTTCATGTGAACTGGTGGGAGCAACATCCTCCCTTCCTTGGCAAGAGTAAACTGCTGATAAATAAGAATATTATTCTGAAGGCTCTGTTACAGAAGTATTAATTTAAATTCAAGCAAGGACTTTGCTGTCAGGCCATCAATCAAATGCCATCAATAGCAGTCAGCAACACTGACCATGGATCAAAACATGGAGTTTTAATTTGAGGATGCTCAAACTGCCCCATGTGCAGAGCAGGATGTGATCCCTGGTCCTTTGGGATGGGCTGTGCTGCAGACCTGGAGGGGCAGAGGGACTGAGTCCATCCAGGGGAGAGCATCTTGCTGCAGTTATTTTAGAGCTGATTTCAAAACAATTTCACTGCTGCCATAATAGGACCAAACTCTATTAGAAGCACCAATTTAAAGGGAATATGTATGCAGAGAATCAATTTTATAGTAGCATTACCACATCAGAGCTGGGTGTGTTATGTCATTAACTCTTTCTGTAACGACTTGCTTTGGGGTAGTGAGAAACCTGGGGGTGACCAGCCTTTGTTCCAGCCATCCGTGCTGTGTCTGATTGGTTTTATGGTGTGTCTAAATTGGAGCTCGCCTGAAGATAATAGGTCTCTCCAGTGCTTCAAATTAAATTACAGATGTTGCAAGGTCTGTTCAGGGAGTGACTGTACCACAGGGCTGTTTCTCCCCAGCAGTTCATCCAGGGAAGGTAAGGTGTGTGTGCACCAGATCCCCAGCACGTGTCAGGGATGGACAATTTCCAGCCCTGTCCCTGTTCTCCTGCTGTGCCCTGTGGATGCAGCTGCTCCCAAACCCTCCAGCCTTCCTCAGGGACACCTGGGCTTGCCCAGCCTGCAGCTCCTGCACGGGCCACGTGTGCCTGAGCTCTGTGCAGAGATGTCTGCCCCACACCTCCAAATCTGTTGCATTTCCCGATTCTCAGCCAGCAGAGCCTGTCCCTGTGCTGCTCTGCCATGTGCTGCTCGACACTGCACCAACTGCTGTGAGTCCCCACGTGCCAGCAGAAGGGACAGGAGGACCTGTGCCAGCCTGTGCCTTGCCTGCCTGTGTCACTTTGGCTGCCGAGGTGTCCTGCCTGCCAAACTCCCTCTGCAGAAGAACAACTTGCAGTCTTGGGGAAATTGGCTTCCCAGCTCCTTGCCTGGATGGCAGACTCACCCTCCTGCTGGTGGTTACCCAGCAGGAGAACGTTGGTGGAGCTGTAGGATGCTCTCACCTGCTGGTTTGCAGACCCTGCTGTGCTGCACGAGCCTCCCCCTTGCACGTGTGCTGGGCCACAGCACTGCTCTGCTTTCTTCTGGGTGGATTTTTTAAAAAAAAACACACTACCAGCTCCCCCTCTGCATTCAGATCACCTGCCCTTGGCTTTCAAGATCCCAAACACAAAGATCTGACCTCTTTTGGTGGTGCTGGGAACCAGGCAACCATCAGTGTAGTGTTGCTGCTGCTGTCCTGCTTTTTGAAAGTCAGATTTTGTCACTACAGGTGTCCTCCTGAATGTCAGGTTTTGTCACTGCCCTCTGCTTTCATTAAGCTCTAAAGGCAAATTGCAAATGTACTGCTGCAATTAGGGATAGCTGCATTTGCACCCACTGCCATCATGATGAAACTGTGTGTAAAATGCTTTGGGAACTTGGAGTGGGAACAATGATGATCTCTTTCACTCTGAGCAGAAGTGCAAGAAGTAAAAAATGATGTTTTTATTATGTTAACTTATTTTTGCCCTGGCTGTGTCCTTAGCTCATTATCAGGCTGCTGGAAGGCACACAAGAATTAGGTTTGTAAGAGGCCATTTCTCCTTGTCTGAGCTGCCACCCTTCTCCCTTCCCCTGGCTTGCAGCAGGCTTTATATTAAATATACTTAATAGAGTGCCTTCTTCATAAGCTACATTAAAGCTAAATTGGAAAGGAGAGGCTGTTCTTCCAGCAGATATTACAGTTTAGTGCTCGAGGTCCATTTCCTGCTGCAGGTTCAGGTTATTTGAGTGTTGTTCTTGTTCTGGGGTCTTCAAGCTCGTTACACGACCTGGCTTGGCCTGAATTGCTCTGTGGGGTTGTGCTGTAGGTCCAGCATGAGGCAGCACTTCTGCCATCACCTTCTGCTCCTCCTTCCATCTGTAAGTGCTGCTTCCTCACAGCTGGGATTTTTCAGCTGTGGAAGGAGGACAGAGATGAATCTGGGCTGAAAAGGATTGGGCAGGAATTTGGGATCAGAGCAGGTGGCTGGGCTGAGCTTGGTGGGTGTGGGAACCCAGGACATCCCTCTGGCTGTCTCGAGACCCTGGCAGGGGGCTGGGAGACCTTGGCACCAAGTCAAAAACACCCGTGGCTTCAATTTTAGCCCGTGGAAAAAACTGCCAACTTTGTGTGAAGATTTACAGGTCATAAGAGTTTGAGTTAATGTAACACAGGGTGAAAAAGTAGAATTTTGGGGTTTTTTAGAATGGGGTTCAGGAGGCAAGATGGAGGAATTTGGGTGTGTCTTGTCCTTCTTCTCCTTCTTGTGCTCCATCTTTCACTGTGATGGTGACACTTTTTATTGGTTTAGAGTAGAGACACACTGTCGAATGTAGGTGATGGGTATTGGGAATTAATTGTAAATAAAGTACACGTGGTTCATAGTATAAAATGTAAATAGTATAAAATAGTATAAAATGTAAACACTGCCCTAGAGGGCAGATAGAATGCTGTGGACAACTTGCTAGACAGAGCTCAGCAGGTCAGAGAAAGAATGTTATAGATAAGGGAAAATAAACAAAGCAAAACTGACACATCTGGACTTCTTTGGCTGCGGGGCTGGGAGGAAAAGACTTTTTACGATCTCGGGGTCATTTTGACCACAGAACCCTGAGAGGTGGGGAGCTGATTTTGCTGTAAAAACCCAGCTTAAAGTGTCCTGTCTGTGTTTCTGGCAGGTGTGGAAGAGGTCTGGGGCGTGGTTCTACAAAGGGCTGCCCAAGTACACCACGCCTTTGAAGAGCAGCAGCAAAGCCCTGGAGCTGCAGTGCCAGCCCTGGCAGGGCGAGGCGGCCGTGCCCGAGAGCGTCAGGAGCAGCCACTCCTTCAGCTGGGCCAGGGGAAAAGGTTGGTTGTCCCACCCAGGAAGCAGGTGGGAGAAGGAGCTGGCTTCTCCTGTTGCTTCCCAACAATCAGGGAAGTTCTCTGTTAGAGGTGTTGTCCCACAGGACGTGGTGTGTTTCCCACATAAATGTTGGAGTTCCGTGGTGTGGTGGTTTTTGGAGGACTTGCTGATATTTAAGTGCACGTTGGTGGCCCAGATTAGCCCCATCTCTCCTGGGCTGCCCATCCTTCTGCCCATCCCTGGCTTTCCTGCATTCCTTGCAGCCCTCACCCCACTGCTTTCCTGGGATGAGCCATGGAACAGAGCTGCCTGCAGTCACAGCCTGAGGAGCTGCTCCTGCTGAGCTCCAGGGATTGTGCCACTGGTGCACAGCACTGTGCAGCCAAGGCTGAGCCAGGGCTGGTCTCATTCCCTCCCTCCTTGCTCCTCACTGCTGCTGCTCTGCTGGGCAGATTCCTCAAGTCACTGTGAGCTGAGTTAGGAATTGCTCTGCCAGCGTGTGAGCGCTGCAGAATCAGAGCTGCTGCCAGTCTGCTTTGATTTCCTTTCTCTCTGTGTGGATTAGCAGAACTGTCTGGCCTCTCCCCTTCTGTTTTTTGCTGTTAGATTCCCTCAGTTGGAGGAGACCTCTCGAGTGAACCAGCTGCATGCACTCCTCCTCTTAGCAGAAGTGCAGGGGGAAATAACCTTTTAATAAAGAAACCTCAGGAGACTTGGATTTACAAACCCGCTCTTCAGGGCCCAGCTAAGAAAGCACTCCCAGCCCTATTGTAACTTCTGTAATTAAAGGAAAATTAGATCAACAATAGATGGTTGTGTTTCCCTCCAGGAGATGCTTGGAAGGCGTTATCTTAGCAGAGGGACTGATTGATGAAATAGGTTTTTGTTCACATGATAGAGAAAACATTAAGAGTTGAAGCTGTTGAGCCCAGACCTGACCTGCTGCTTAGTTCAGCTTTTCAGGTGATTTCTGTTTTTTGGAGAAGGCTTCCTCATAAATACAGGCAGGAGAAGGGCGGACAGCAAAGTGACCTTTGGTAAGCTTTGATGTGGGTGGTGAGCTGCCTCCATCCCTGCTCTCTGATGTTTGTCTGGCTGCTGTTTTATGGGTTGGGTAATATTAATTTATGGCTTTATTTTCTGGTGCTTTCTTTCCCTGTTGCCCTTCTCTGTGAGGCTGCCTGTCCTCTGGCCAGCTTTCAGTGGGCATTGCAGGCTGTAATTCATCTCTGGAGCTGGAAGCTTATGCATCTCCCCCCTCCTTTTACCTCCTTTGAAGCTGCCAGTGCTGGGACTCCTGCTGTTTGTCATCCCTCGGCTCTGCCGTGGGCAGGGCAGCCTCCTTCCCCCGTGGAGATGTGGATCCATGATATTGCCACAGGGAATGTGCAGCTGGAGCTGGGCTGAGCTGGTTCCCCCTGCCTGGCTGACAGCATTTGTCAGCTCACACCTTGTACACGCTCAGCCAGACACGTCCTTGCAGCTCGGAGCACAACCCCGGAGCTTGTTGGGCAGGATGTTCCTGGGAATGAGCTCTGGCATTTAACACTCCTGCCTCTGACAGGCTGCTCTCCGTGGGCTTTCCATCATCCTGGCCAGCCCCTCTGCTCATCTCTGATGTGCTGAAGGAGCCAGCCCCGAGCTCTTCAGGGATTCAAGTCAGGTGGGGCCAGCCCAGCCCTGCCACAGCCCCTGGGCACCCTCCATGCCAGGAGCTGCTATTCAGCAGAGATGGGATAAACTTCAGGTGTCCCTTTTTCCCCCTTCAGTGAGGGGTCACTGTCAGAACCTGAGAATTGGCTCCCACAAGCTTCATTTTTCTTCCTCAAGGAAGAAAAGCCATCCCTACCAGGCAGAAGTTTTATTTTTGCACACCCAGTATTTCTCCTGTGCTCGCTGACACTGGGATTTGCTGGTGCCTTTAGTTTTTCTGTTATAAACAAGCAGTTGCCATGGGAACCCTGCTATTAATTAAGGCACAAATGTATTGTCAGGAGGAGAATAGCAGTAATATTTCTTTTGCTGGGCAGCAGCTCTGCTCCATGTGCTGGAATGTGGGTGGGATTCTGCACTGGGTCAGGGGGAGGGAGCAAGAGCAGCAGGGCTTTCCTTATCCAGGCTCTGAGTTGTGCAGGAAAAAGGTGGAAAGCAGCAGGGTGGAAAGCAGAAGTGTGATCCCTGAGCTGCTGCACTGTTTGGCAGGAGGGCTGCCTGCTGGTCCCTGGGGGATTTTCCTGTTCCATCCCTGTTGCCAAGCAATGGGATGTGCCAGAGGCAGGGGAGCAGCAGCGGGGCAGGGGGCTGCAGTGGCCAAATCGCTGAGGGGTGCAGCAGAGAGGGATGTGCTGGGGGCCACCAAGGCAAAGTGGCAAAGCTGCCACTTGTGCTGAATGGACAAGGGTGGCTCCAGTCACCTCTTGCTTCTTGGAGGATCACAGGGTGTGACCTGGCACGGGAGCTGCCCTTCAGTGGCACCCTGGGCTGTAACAATCCTCATCTTCTCTCACTTCCCCACCCGCAGTGATGTCCCCTCTCTGCTCCCCGTGCTTGCCAAAAATCTGGGTGCTGCAGGGCAGCCCTGCCCAGGGACTGTGCTCATCCTGGGCTTGTGCTGGAGCAGTGATTCCCACGTGCTTTTGCTGCTTTTGACAGCTGCAGGACGTGCCAAGGGCTCTGTGTGCCAGCCTGGGCCCTGCCCTGCGCTGGCAGCACCGGGGAGCTGGGATGGCTCTTCCTGTGCCAAAAACACACATTTAACAACAGATCCCAGCCCCAGCCAAGTGCTCAATCCCAGCCTCCCCACAGTCCTGATTTGCCTTTGGGGAGAAGAGCAGCCAGCAGTTGTCCATCAGCACTCCCTGTGTGCCTCTGGCTTGGGGATTGAGCCACGTGTGGAGGGAGCTGGGCTCTGCCAGCAGCTGCAGGGCTCCAGGCTCTCAGTGAGTGACCCCTTCCCTGTGGAAATATTGCTTTTTTAGCAAGTTTTATCTCGGCAGATTTTATTTTATGAGCTTTTTTTTTTCCCAGTCAGCTGGAGATAGGGATAAATCTGTTCTGTCCTCTGAAGGAACAGCTGTCCAACAACTCCTATTGATATATCAGCAACTGCTGGAACACCAGATTTAATACTTCTGGGCTCTGGAAAGTGCCAGCAGAAGGTTTGGATGAAGGATTACCTGAAAGGGAGACTTTGGTGCAGTGAGTAAAATACACTCTTATTGGCAGCAGAGGAAATGAGAGCAGACAGGGCTGGTCCTGTGGTGCCTTTGAGTCATTAATATTTTCTTCCTCTTGTGCTGCTTCTCTCTGAGCTGCTGCATGGCAGCAGGACAGGCAGCTAAAGTCACCTCCACTGATTCACTGGGGCCCTCTCCAAATAAATCCTGGTTCCCAGCATTTTCAGAGGATTCATGGCGGAAGGAGCTGTTCTGAGGAAATGGATTTTATTAATCCAGGAGAGCAAGAAAAAAAAAAAAAGATGATGACCAAGTGGAACAGGACTTCAGTTTCTGAGAGAACTGAGCAATAAGATGGTCAGAATGAGTCTTGCAGCTGAGATTTGGATTATATAGGGAAAAAAACCCACTCTGGTAGGTTTGGATTGTTTTTAACAGTGTTTATATAGAACTCCCCACCTCTCCCAGGGAGTTCTGAAGATGTTTTTCCTGAACCTGAAGTTCCCAGGTAGTAATGAAGATGTTTTTTAGACAAACCTTTGCTTTGAGGACTCTTAGCCAGCATCACAGCCCCCCAGATTGTAAAGGAGCCTTTTTTTTCCCTACCACAGCCCCTTTTCCTGCAGGGAAAAGCTGTGCAGGGTGTGTGTGAGGAGCTGCCTGCCAGGCCAACTTCAATAATGCTTTGCAATAACACTGGCTGCCACCTTTAATATCCTCAGAGATGTTAGCATTACTTTAGGTATTCATTCTTCCTTTTATAAATGAAATATTTTGTGTAGTACAGATCCTTGAATACAGGAGTGCCTGCAGAGGTGCTTGGCAGGAATATTTGACAGCTCCTGCTCAGTGCAAGGGGAAGGAGTCCCATCCTCCTGCCCTGGGGAGTGCTGAAGGGTTTGGGCTGACACAGAGGGATGAACTGACAGCTCTGTGTTACCCCGTGGTTGTCACCTTGTTCCCCTGCACCCACGTCCCTGAGCTGGGGCAGTGGCAGTAACACGGCGTGGGGTTTGTTCAGTCACAGAGAAAATCACTTCTCATGGCAGTGGGAGCTTCTGGTGATGTCCTGGTGGGTCTGAAAAAAATCCTTGGGGCTTCCTTTTTCCACAGGTTGCAGTGTTCCCTACTTTACATCCCTCATGGGCTGTTTTGTACTTTTTACCAGGAGTTGAAGTGGCTGCTGAGCTGGTACCTGCCTGCTCAGATGGAGAAGTGCTGTAGGTGCAATCCCTCAAACAAAAACCAGATTTTTTTTTTCTCATTCAGCCCCTCCTCCTCAGCCCCACCATTTCTGTTCTGAGATCAAACCACCACAAAAGCCCAGGAATTGGGAAAAACAGTATTTTCATTTTACCCAGAGCAGCTGGCAGTCGAGTTATCTTTTACACCAGTATAAGCAGGAGAGGTGTTTGCATAATTGCATGGAAAAGTGGAAAGAACCTGCCAGTTTTGGAATATGTGTCTGGCAAAATGAGGCTCCTTCAGCTCTTTTGGAAAATATGGGGAGTGGAAAGCAGCAGGAAGAGAGCCAGGATTCAGGGGGAAGAAAAACACAGAGGGGAAAAAAAACCCAGTTTTGAAACAGGAGAAGAGTCTCCTTGAGGAAAGAAGTGACTCTTGCCTTTGGAGCTTTGGGGATGTAGGAGTAACAGGAGTTTGCTGATGGGGATGATTTGATGTGCTCAGGATTTATCTGGTGTTTTCCTCTTAGATCCTGCCACACTTAAAATGCAGCTTGGAGGGAAACAACCCCTCTCCCCACATTACCCAGGGGTGCAGCAGGTGCAGCCAGGACCCCTCCAGCTGCAGCTGAGCAGGAAGCAGCCCTGTACCATCCCTTAGAGGGTCACTTTGTGTGGGAGACAGCGAATATCAGGAGCAGCCCCGTGGTCCCAATCAGCTTTAGGAGAGAAGCACTGCTGGTGTCTGCACTTTACAGAGTTATAAATCATCTGCAAGGAGTAAAACCAAGTTATAAATCATCTGCAAGGAGTAAAACCACATCATGCTGGAGGGGACCAGCTGTGGGGGAACTGCAGGTAGGGTCTCCTTTGGAGAGGGAGGACGTGAGCAGCGAGTCAGAGTTTGTTCCTGTTTTACTTGGATCCATCTGGCAGCTCTTTGGGAAGTGTTGTGAACATTGTGAATAACTGTCTCTCTCCTCTCCTCCCCCTGATCTTTCCCACAGTGGTTTCCAGTGACAGCGAGAGCGACTCGGAGCTCAGTTCCTCCAGCCTGGAGGACAAACCCGTCCCTGTGGGATTGAAAAGCTCTCAAGGGAGAAAGCTCCAAGCAGGAATGGGTGAGGAGCTGCAGTTCCTTATAGGGAGGGTGGGAGATGTAAAGTGCTTTAGTGTTTGGTTTTTGGCTTAGCTTCTCTCCTCCCCTCCTGGCTGTGCCAGGTGAGGTCGGAGCCTTTCTCACTGGGATTTTTCCCTGGCTCTTTCCATGGCCTGCAGCATTCCAGGAGCTGGGAGCTGCTCCTGGCACCACATCCCTGGCCAGCTCCTCACTCCTGGCTGGAATCACTGGTGTTCCCTGGGAGCAGAGCACAAGAACTGGGGCTGACCCTGCTCCTGAGGGCTCCTGGCTGGAGCTGGGCTGTTCCTGCTGCTGGAGGACCCGGCTCGGCGTGCACAGCCCCTTCCCACTCCCTCAGCAGCATCTCTGTCCTGTCCCTGCAGCACCCCCCAGGGCACCCGGCCAGGCCAGCAGCAGAGCCCTGGGGACCCCCCGGCCCCCGCCGCTGTGGGGGAGCCACAGCAGCCTGGGCAGTGAGCAGGGGCCCGAGCCCAGCCCCACAGAGAGTGGCCAGAGTGACCCAGCCTCGGACAGGCGCCACAGCGACGCCGGCACCAGCGCCCCTGGTAAGCTGCACCCCCTCTCCAGGCACATCCCTGCTTTTTGGGGCTGAATTCCCTGGAAGCACGGCTTTCCCAGAGGCTTTGTGTGCTTTCCCAGATGCACACAAAGCTGTGGCCCTGGGATCACTTTTCCCTGCTGCTTTTTTTTTTAAATTTTTTGTACTGGCAGATGCTGTCACATTGTCACACCTTCTTCCCTGAATGCAAAACCTTTTCTGCAACGTGAGTAATGGTCTGAGGTGGGAGCTGCCTGCACCCACGGCCAGGAGCACTCAGAGCCTGGGGCTGTGGCCCTGCAGAGCCCTGGAGCTCCTCTCTGTCCTGCAGAGCCAGCAGAACAGATTGAGCTTCCCCCGAAGCAAAGCAAAGGCCAGCAGCTCTATGAGACCGAGTGACATTTTTCCTGAAGTGAGCTTGCTCTTAAAGCCAAGCGTGGCTCTTCCCAGAACTCTGCAGTGCAGAAGAAAGACACTTTTTCCCCCTCAAAAACCTCAGAACAATTAAGTGACTGGGAAAGCAGAGGCTGCTATCACACCTGAAGCAGCTGAAAGAGATGCAAATGTGTTCTCTCTGCAGTTCCCACTAATTTAGTCACTAACCCCTCAAGTTATCATCCAGCCCCGCTCCCTCCTGAGCATTCCTGCCCTCTGAACTGCCTCTCCTGTTTTTCCTGAGCCTGCTTGGTGCTGGGCATATTGAGGTATAAATTGGATTAGAGAGAGCAGGTTCATCCTTGAGTCGTGGTCCCACTCCCTCCCTGCCTTTCCTGCTAAAAACAGGCAGCACAAAATTGTTCCTCTGCTCTTCCCTCCCTCCCCAGCTTCCAAGGACTTCCAATTTTCCTTTAGTTTTTCACCAGGCAAACCAAATAAGTGATTCCTCTGTTCTGTCTTTCCTCCCCCTGGGTTAGAGCCTGCCCTGGGCTGGCTGGTTTGTTTTAAGCTGCCCTTGTGCAGGATTAGAGAGGGTGGATTCCTGCTGCCTGTGGGGAGGAGCTGCAGGTTGTCCTGAGGGATTGGAGTGGGTGGTGGTGGACAGCAGGTGACCCTTCGGGTGCTGCCTCTGATGGATGGCTGGATGGATGGATCTACTCCTGGACAGTGTGTTTGTACTCAGCATTTCTCTGCCTGCTCTTTGTGCCAACTGCTGCCTGGCCATGACAGTGCAAACGCTATTTCAGAAGCCAAAAAAAAAAAAAAAAAGGGAAAAAAACCCCAAAAAACGTTTTCCTGATAAAACCTCCATATGCAAAGCTTGGCACAAGGTATCAAGTCTTTCCAGTGGGATCTCCCTGTGTAGATGGGGGAGAGCTGAAGTGACAGGCAGCATGGGCAGATTTTTAAAGAAGGAAAACTGTGGCAATCTCCAGAGCCCAGTTAAAGCTGGCCCTGAGATGTAGAGGGGATCCTGCTAAGGAAAAGGCTAAGCCAGGCTGGCTGCCGAGGGAGTTTCTGTAGAGATCTTTATTATGTCTGGGGTCATTTATTTCTCAGTGTTCCTGCAGAAGGGGCTGCTTTGTTCAGACAAGAGCCCTGGGACAGGAGCTCCGTGGCCTCCCAAATCCAGGCAGGGAGGCAGAAAATCAGCAGTGAGTACTTCAGTACTGTGGGTGCCTCTCTTTGCCAAAGAACAGAGACTGGATTTGCTGTTGATATATTTAAGGAGTGATGGGTGCTGGATGTCAGGGCTGACAAAACTCTTCCCAGCATCTCCCTGCCTGTGGGACAGCCCCTGAGTTCTGCCCTGCCCCAAAAGCAGAGCAGATCCTTCCTCATTTCAACTGCTGATCCCCAGCTGCAGAATGGGGCTGTTAAAAGATGATTTTCTGTGGTTCCTCTGCACCTTTAGAACACCCTGTCAGGAGCAATTTTTGCTTCATCTTATCACCTTAGGTGTTGTTCCACCAGTGACTTTCTTTGCACTTCTTTTCTCACCTCTGCTCTAACTCCGCTCCCAAGCGCGACTTTGCGGAGCATCCTGAAATCCCAGGCCACCTCCAGAGCAGGGAACTGGGGAGTGGTGCTGCAAAAGCAGCTGCTCTCACAGTCCTGAGCTCTTTCAGCCTGAAGGCCAAGCCAGCAGCAGGGTTTTGGCCAAGGGAAGACAAGGAGCTGTTCAGGAGAGGTTGGAGGTTTCCAGTGCGCTGCTCCAGCTCCGCCTGGGCTTTGCTGAGGCAGATAATGAAGCCTGGAGTTTGTCAGAAAATGACTCATTGTCAGAGCTGTGTTGGGATTTAGGCAACCTCGGCCCGTGAGCCAAAGTTTCAGAAGAGTGGTGAGTTGAGAGGCTGCCAATTTTATTATTTTTTATATTTTTTTTTACCACCTGCTCTCAAAGCCTTTCAAAAGCCCCATTTTCTGAGGGGCTGGTGTTCCTTCTGCTTCTGAAGCTCCAGTTCCTGGAGGTGCCTGCTCTGACCTGATAGCTTTCAAGAGGAAGGTCACACACTCGTTGTCCTGAAGAATGTTTTATCCTAAAGAAAATTAAATTTGCACATATGGAGAAGCAGAGTTTTCCTTTTCCCTCTTGCCTGCTCCCAGCTAGGGCAGGTGACTCACCTTGTTCTGGCTGCACAGCTGATGCTGAGAGATGCCTTAAAAAAGAGCCAAATCCTCACTTGTGTTGATTATGACATTTTTATTAAGGAAAGGGAATATTTAACTGAACGAAACAATGAAATAATCAATATCTTACAGTGGAGGGAGCCCAGGGAGAGCTTTTAATGGAGATAACAAATCCAAACTTGGACCTGCTTCAGGGGGTAAATTAAACCAAAGTCATTTCCCCTCAGATCAGCAGCAAGTTCTGCATTGATGGGTGCCAGCTGATGGGGTTCTCAGCATCTTCTGAGGGATTTGTCCCAGAAATGGTGAATCCTGCTGGCTGTTCCACGAGCAGCTGGCTGCTGGGGAATGGGGAACGAGCCTGGCATGGGCTGTGGGGCTGGAGAAAGCTCTGATTCCTGCTGGAATCAGGTCTGAGAGGCAGCCACGAGAGAAACTAATGAGTGAGTGCAAATCACAGCCTCCCCATCTCTGCCTGCTTGCCAATGTGTTGTCTAAATCATTAATACTTAAAGAGTGGTGCAGCAGCTGGCACTTCAACAGAGCCACGTTAAGCAGGGCTGGGAGCTGAGCTGAGGGGTAAGAAATGTTCTGGTTTGCAAGCACGGGGTGAGACCTGCTGGAAACATCCCCAGATGTCATCAGGTCCAGCCTGAACCCTTCTCCTGCATCTCCTGGGTATCTCCTTTGTGCTGGGAGAGGCTGAGCAGAGCTGAGGGAGATGGACAGGGAGTGCTGCTTCCAGCTCTCTTAATTTGGGGAGATTTATGCCCTGTCTTTCAGGAGCTGACTGGATTTAGAAATGAGGTGGTGTCTCTCTGTGGGCTCAGTGCCCCCCTGGCTGGGGTAGGCATCCACTTTTGCTCATAAATATTCAAGCTGTTAATACATGAGCCAGGCAGAGCCATTCAGCATTATTGTCATGGCACGAAATTCTCTGGGCATCTTTGAAGTTAAAGCATTAACTTCTATTTTCACTTCCATTCTTCTTCTCAGATGTCTGCTTTGCTCCCTCAGGGACTGTGAGGAGGTAACATTTTGCTTCAGTGGGTCTGACTACTCCATTCCATGTAGGAAGAAAAAAAAAATGTCCTAACAGTAATTAGGCTCCAAATGAGGTAGTAATTTCTTTAATTACTTGCTTCATGGCAGTCTCTGGGGAGTTGACTTTTGTTTTCCTGTGCTTGGTGAGAAAGTTGCTTAAATGTTTTCAGACTTGTTCCTTGTTTGTGTGGGTTTTCAGGGCTGGTTTTGCAGCAGGCTGGAAGAGGTGGGAAATCCCTGCTCCTCCTCCCTCTGCCTGCCTTTAGGGCACAGTTTGGGAAGGACAGAGGGATCAGATATGAAGGAAAGACCCTCACCCATCCCCAGCCTCTCCCGTCCAAGCCTCTGCTCCCTTCACTGGCTGCCTCATCAGATTTTGGGCACTGCTCTTTATCCCCTTTTGCTCAGAGCTCGCTGGGATTGAGTTTTCCTGCTGCCAAGGAGGATAAGTTGTCTGTCTTCCCCAAAGTGAAAAAAATTGAATTGTGCCTTCATGGCTGAGGAGCTTTGAGCTGTCTCTGCCTCCTCATATCCACAGAGCACCAAGTGGTCCTGCTGTACTTATAAATAAAACATAGCTTTGGGTAGTGGCAGCATTAGGAAATTATTCAAGGTTTGCATTCCAGCTACAATGCATTTGTAAATATGAACCTCAGGAGAAGCCTGTGCCCCCTTCCATGTTTGAGGGAATTAAAATATTTTCATCCTTGAGTGGTAGAAGCAAAACATTTTCAGCTCTTTCAAGCCTGCCTTGAAGTTAAGTGAATAAAGGCTCGAGTAACTAAAAAATAAATTACTTTCACTATTCCTGTAATTCTTTATGGAGTTTTAAATTGAAGGCTTCTTCCTTCAAAATAGAGGGACGACAAAGATTCATTCTCTCGGCTCTTTCACTCAATATATCAGGAAACAAGTCTGTTGCTGAGGATGAAACTCCTATTTTTTTTACCTTCTTTCCCACTGCAGAGGTCTGTGTTTTGCTCTTTGATCAAACAGCCTGCCTGGCCTCCTCTCCCCACCTCCCCAGACTCATTCTCTGCCCTCTGCAATGCATTTACTCCTCACGCTCCCAACCTGCCATTCAGCATTTTGCACAAAGCACCAAGGGCAAGAGCTGATATCACCTTTGCAAACAAAGCAGGAAGGAAAGAGCAGGGGAAGTCAGCGAGAAGTGAAAAGCCTGGATTTTGGAGTCTTTGTAAACATAGAGAGGTTCTGTGGTTATCTTTTAACAGGGGTGTCAGGCAGCAGCTGTGGGAGGAATTTGCTCTGGGAGCTTTGGAGCGCTGGGATTCCTCTGTCCTCTCTCCAAGAGGAGCAGCAGAGTCCCAGCAGAGCCTGAGCTTGGCCTGAAGGGATCAGCTCAGGTTTGTTCAGTCAGCAGGAGACCAAAATCTGGAGCAGAGCAGATCCTGTGCCCGTCCCCAGCCGTGGGCAAGGGCCACGTCTGTGGCAGGCACATTCTTCTCTCTGTCAGGATTTTTCATAGAGGAGCACAGAGGAAAGAAAGAGAAAACAATTTTTATTTCTGCTCCTTGTTTTCCCATGTGGAATGTGTTTGGAGAATTGTTTACCTGGGGTGATTGCTTGATTGGATTCTGGTGAGGATTGTTTGAGCCTGGTGGCCAATCCAACCCACCTGTGGACTCTGGAGAGAGGGTCACGAGTTGTGAGTTAGTTAGATATGGTATTTAGAAAAGTAGGTTTGTAGTCTTAGTATCTCCTTTAAATAGTATATTAATGTATTATAGTATAGTTTTAATAAAGAAATCGTTCAGCCTGAACTGGAGTCAGACACCATCATTTCTGCCCACCAGGATCTCCTGCATTTACAATACACATCCTGCTGTGGCTGCTGCCCACAGCCCAGGCACGTGGAGAGCAGCAAGGTCTGCTCTGCCACCCCTCAGAGCTGAGCTTTGCCTTTCTCTCTGACCTGGGGATCACGTGCTGAAGGACCACTTCTAGCAGCACAGCTCCTCATTTCTCCTTCTTTCCACATTTCCTTCCCCTGGCTTTTCTTCCTTTAATCAAGTCTAATGGGCCCTGACTGCTGGACTAATGATGCATAAAGATGTTCTCTTTATTATTTTTAGGAAGCTCTTAAAATGGCACTGAGCACACAAAAGCAACGTGAAATAACTTGGTGTAGTCTCTCCCCTTTGCTGCTTTTCAAACAAAACTTTTATTATTTATTTATTTAACTTTCATCCCTTTTTTTTTTTTTTTTTGAAGGCAAACGACAAGTCCACACCAGAACAGGACTCTGATGGGGGTGAAGATGGAGCTGCTTTTTCCTGGATGCAGCACTGCCATTCCTCAGATTCCACTCCAGACGGGAACTGCTGCCAGTGGTGACTTTGTGATGCTCTCCCACAGGCACTGGCAACACGGTGGCACCTGGGACAGCACCTGCAGAGAGCCTGGGGCTGTGACTTGCCCGTGGCTCCCATGGGGAGGGTGCTCCTCATGTTTGCTGTCCTTGTTCTGCTTGGAGTGAGTTTGGAGGGGGCATCAGGAACCAGAAGTTCCTGATGAACCTGGTGAAGTTGTGCTCCCGTTCCCTCCCTCCCTCCCTCTCAGGGTAAAGGAACACTCCAAGGAGTTTGCTGTGATTTTTTTCACTTCTCTTGGCCCTGCACTGGCTGGTGGCAGGCTGAGGGGTCAGGGGAGATTTGTGTTTGCTGCAGCTCCTGGGGGAACACACCCAGCTGGCTGCCTGTCAGTACCCAAATTGGATAAAAGCTTTCAAATGACTTTATCTTGTAAAGCTCTGCAGATTCCCCTCCCACGTGCACACCTTACATGAGCAAGGGCCTTTCTTTTGCCTTTTTCCTGGAATTCTTGATTGTCTGGCTGACTCTGGTGGTGTCATCATGAGTCAGGCTGCTGAAAACTGCATGCCCTGGTCCTGCTTATCCTCCAGAATGGACAGTTTCCCTCTAAGGCCTGACAGATGGGAAAAATCAAATTACCTCACATCTCTAGAGCAATTACATCTTTGAAGACCTGAACAAAACCCACACTGGGAGTCTGTGGATTTTATTAAATGCTTTGGAGCTGACCTGTCTATTATGAAGAAACAAAGGATTCCAAAAAGTTCCCTCTGAAATCATGGAGTTAAAGGCAATTTGTGGCCATTAATGTCAGCCTTTCCCCTCGGTTATTTCTCTTTTGTTCTGTTTTCCTTTGCTCTGGGCACTTTGTGTGCATGTAGTGTGTGTTCTTACAAATGGCTGTATATGAAGATAAATGAGATTGGGTGCTGGAACACTCGGGCAGAAGATTGGAAATCAATCCCTGACTTGCTTTTTAGATGAGCATGGCCCAACAGAGGGCCATTCCCTCACTGCTCCCCCAGTTCATGTGCTGTGGCAGGTTGCTGGTGAAATGCTTCCAGCCCTTCCTCTGTGATCTGTTCCTGCCCTTTTACAAATGGACACAAAACCTTTGGGCCCCCTGGGCTCCCTGAGATGGCAGAAAAAGAAATCACTGAGTGTGGAGTCCACAGCATCAGTGTTGGAGAGAGCAAGGGATGAGGTTGTTCTCCACTGAGGGATGTTTTATGGCATGGTCTGTTGTTAACCTGGCCATTAACTGCATCTGTGGAATGGGTAATGCCAAAACCATCAGCTGTATCTGAAAAAGTAACTCCAGCTGTCAGCTTTTGCTGAAATACTGGTGCTGTTTCAGAGCTGTTTCTTCTTAGAGCTGTAGGGTCTTTGTTTTCCAGGGTGTTTAGGCACCACAAAGAGTTTTGTTTTGCCTTGAAGCTTTTGACAGTCCAAGTGAGGCTTGTCTTGCTCATTACTGCAGTGCCTCAGACAGCTTGACCTGCCAGCCAAACTTAAATCTACAGCAGGAGGAGAAGGAAGAAGACTTTTAGGAATTGCCTCTGTTTTCTTTAAACCTGTTACTTTCTCATCTCTACACTGAGCTGGAAAGAGCTTTTAAAATGGGAGTGTCATTTCTGACTCTGCTTGAGTCCCTGTGCTTCACTCCAGGGCAGTGCAGGCAGGTCACTCGTGTCCCCATTCCCACTCCCATTTCCCACACTGGGAGGTGCCAGCTCTGCACAGAAGCCTGGGAATCCCTGCCGGGCCACTGTGAGGCGTGAGCTTGATTTTTAACTGAGGCCAGCTTTTATAAAACCCTCTCAGAGATAAATTTGACATTGCTCTGGTGCTAGTGAGACTGGAAACTTTTCTTTCTTACCTGTATATTTTAACTCCATGGGGTAATTCCACCCGAGTTAGAACCAGACTTGTTCAATCAGCTGTGGAAAGACTCCTCTTGGATTGAGGGAAGGATCTGGACAATGTGATCCAGGCACAACTGAATGTGATATAGGAACATCTGCAGCTCTATGCACTGTTTTATTCTGAAGACCACTTTTCCCTTTGTGTTGATTCTCTTGGTTGTGTTTTGTAGCTTTTGTTGGAATATTATCCTAGACCTGTACCTGTCTTTTGGGCCAGCTCAATGTGAGCAAGAAGAGCTCGGTGAATGTGCTTAGTCTGCTCTGGTCATTTGTGTTTATTCTTTTCTTGTTCTCATCTCCATCCCTCACAACTTTTATGTGGTGTTTTACTACTGGAAACAATAAAGCTTTTGCTCAGTAACAGCTCCTTGCCATTTGTGAAACAGTAAAAGTTTTTTTTGTAGATATTCTCCAAATCCTCCAGCAAGGCAAGACAATCACCCAGCCAGTGGAATTGTGATTCGTGTGGCTGGACTTTAATTGAATCCTGCACTTGAAAGTCACCTTTTGTCTCGTCCCCTCCTCTGTGCCTCGTTGGCAGGGGCACAGATCTGCTCCTCAGCCCCTCCGTGAAGGTTTTCCACACTGCAACCAAGACTCACAAAGCAGCAGCAATTGTCCTTTTGTCAAGTGCTGTCCCCAAGCCTCCCGAGGCTCTCTGACAAGCAGGGTCCATTAAACTTGGCCCACCAAGAAGTGTCTCTGTGTCTCCTCATTGTTTGCCGAGCTCGCACAGCCCTGGCTCTCCTGTTCCCTCAGCATTCAGCCTCAAGGTTTCAAATAGCTTTTTAATCTGTTTTTGCTTTCCCCCGTTCTAAAAGCGCCTCAGTAATTGCTGTTGGGATTGTTCTGCTGGGGAGCTGCCATCAGGCCAAGGATGGAGTGTGTCAAGGACTGAGCAGCTCTTGTGCTGCTGCTTCCCCTCCCCGCTTGCCATGACAACAGCCACCAGATGGGAGAGCCAGCTGTGGGATCTCTGCGAGTCACAGACGCTGCCCGTGGATTGCCAAGCTCCCCTGGTTGGTTTTTACACTTTATTTTGGGAGGGGAGGGCAGTGCTTCCCCCGACAGAGCACCTCCAAAGTGAATGGGCGACCAGCTGGTGTTTGGGCAACGTGGTTCTGGCCACTGCTGAGTCTGGAGAGTCAGCAGGAGGGCTTGGACAGTGAGACAAACTGGCAAATAACCTCTGGAGCTCATTTGTGAGACTGAGCTTGGCAGCAGTTGCTCCCTTCCCCTCCCAGAAGTTGTTTCCTTCAAGGGGAGAGGGCTGGTGGTGTCTCACCAGCTCCCCTCTCCCTTTTCTTCCTCCCCACCTTGGAGACTGCTCTCCCACCCTGCTCTGCAGGTGGGTGTGATGGGCAGGCAGTTCAGGGAAGCTTTTTGGAAGGGCTGATGCTGCACTCACATAATGAGACTTTCAGCAGGCGTGGGTGAGTTTTCAGCAGGCGATGGGTCAGCCCCTTGTGGGACACTTTCATGCTGAGCTGCTCATCCAGAGTCCTCCCTGACCATTTCCTCTGGCAGCAGCATGTTCAGGTAGTGCTGGAATTGCACGAGATTTTACTCCGTGGCAGAACAGACAGGAACACGATGTCACCTCCTCCCACTTCTTATCAGCCTGGTGACTTGCTGCTAATCAGAGCCTTATCAGGAGAGGGTGCTGGCAGAGACACCTCCCCGACCTGTGATTTCAGAGCTGACAAATTCCCACAGGAGCCTGGCTGCTTTTAGTGATTTGCAATTATACAAACTCCTGTTCCAGCTCAGCTGTCCCATCCTGTGGGAGCAGCCCCTGGGGTGTGGGAGCTGCCCTGGTCTCGGGTTTTGGGACTGGATTTGGGAGCTGAGTGGAGACATCACACCTCTGAGACTGGTCCTAACAACCCTGCATTGCTGCTGGGTGTTTCAGAGACTCATCCTCAAAAGAATCCCCAGACTGATCCATCCCCATCCCCTGGGACAGCAGCTGGATCACCCAGAGCCCAGCATTCTTTATTTCTCAGCTGGTGAAGCCAAGCCCAAGAAAATCTCAGCGACCAGCTGAGCCCCACTGTGGGAGAGCCGGGGCAGGAGGAGCAGCAGTGGAGCTCCTGACAGGACAGACTTTCATCTTCAAATGGCACTCGTGCAAAATTAAACCCCTCCAAGCAATCACACCGTGGCCGTTCAAATGGTGCCTTGGAGGAAAGAAAAAATAAACTGAGAAATGCAAATGAGGGATATCAATCTTCCAGTACCTGTTTAATTAGCATCATTGAGCAGCCTTGATGTGGTAAGTGCTGAGGAGGAAACTTGCCAAATTCCCCCAGTTTTGATAGCAGGTGACTTGTGTTCTCTTTGAATTTCCACCTTGTGATTGTTTTTCTGTACTTGCCAGAGTTGCTGTGCTGCCTGTAGCATCAGCAATTGGCTCTTGTGTCCTGGGCATCTTGGCATGGAATTTATTCATGTGATAAATAAGAATATCCCTGTGAGGCTGTGGGCTAGGGAGTTCCTGAGCTTTTGTTTCTCCCTCACCCCTGCCTATCCCGGTTCTCTGGCGCTAATTGGTACCACATGGATATTTTCCACACTGATAATGTTTGTGAGTTGCAGGTGAGGCTTTCCCCGAGGTGCTGCCTTGCCGGGTTTGCATCCCTCTGGCAGGCTCTGGGTCGTGCTGTTTCACAGCTCTCTGTTCCTGACCTGTCACCGTGGGAGATGCTGGGATTAGGATGATGGAGCGCTTGGAGAGGATAAACAATAATGATGCTACACCCAAACAATGCCTTTCACTTCCCTCCTTTCTTTTTCTGTCGGTTCCCCATTCAAACTTAATAAGATCAGTGCAGATAATTTCTGCATTCGTGCAAAACATCATTTTCCCTCCTGTGCTTTGCCAGCTGCACTGCAGTCGGGAAGGCAAATTCACGCTTTCTTCTGCTTGGTTCTGAATGGGGGCATCTGTTCCTCGAAGATAGGGAAAGGAGGGTGAAAGGGCTGCAAGGGAAGAGTAGAAATCAGATGCAGCCTGGTACATCACCTCTGTGGAGAGGGAAACGTGCAGGAGTCAGATTTTTGCAGCACAGGCTCAGTCCTGATGTATTTTGGAGGTGGGTGAGACACCAGCGTGTGGGAGAGGCAGAAAAGGGGTTTTGCTTAAAGGGTCAATCATATTTATAAGGCTTTCTCATTTCCTCTTCCCCAACAGGTCAGCACAGCCACCCCACAGTGGGGCAGGGGTGCCCTAGGGAGTTCAGCCTCACCGTGACCAAGGTCTGGGGTGGGTCCTGCTCCTCCCTGGCTGGAAATCACACCTGCCTGGCTCCCTGGGCTCTGTCCCCACCCGTGCCTGCTCCTGCGCCCCTGACCCTGCACCTCCACATCCCCCAGGACCTCCAGCCCTTTGCTGAGCTCCAGCCTGGGCAGATGCAGGGCTAGAGGCTGCTGTACAGCAGCAGAACTCATTCACGGGGCTTCCTTTCCTCCCTCCTTCCTCTTTCTGAGGCAGCCCCGCCAGAGGGGCGAGGAGAGGGAAGAAGGAGTTGAATTTTCTCCTGTTATGTGGTGTGTCCAGCTGTGAGCCACGCTGGCTGATCAAACACCCCGGTGGCCTCCAGCCAGCGTCCCGTCGATGTTTTCAGGGCTCTGCCCGAGCCCAGATCCCGGCAGTGATGCTCCAGCACGTTCCCTCCTCCTGCTGCCGTGGTTTTGGGCTCCTGCCTCTTTGCCTGTGACACGGAGCCATCAGGCATTAGCAGCTGCCTTTGGCACCTGATGGCACAGGCAGCTGCAAGCGTGTTCTTCCTCCAAAGCAGGAGTTTTTCAGCCAAACATTCTGGCGGTGTCCCTCCTGTGGAGGTGAGAGTCCCCCCGACCCCTCTGCTGGGTTTGTTTCTGTTTTTCATGTGCTTTATGAGTCCAGAAGTTTCTGGATATGAGCAGCTTTGGAGTGAAATACAATGCACTCCACTTGAAATAAGGATAAAAGTTTCCCAGAGGGTCTTGACATGGCTTTTACGAGTGAGAACGTGCCCATTTAACAGCCTGAGTGGCTGAAGCAGAGATGTGCTAAATGCCAGGTTTTGAAGCTGAGCAGGGAGTGGAAAAGGTGGTGGGCCAGGCTGCCTTCCTCAGAACAGAGCTGGGCTCTGAATCCAATCCCCCAGGCTTGGATTCACCCAGGTGAGCAGCTCCTTAATGCTCCTTTTCTTTCCAGTTTCTTCAGGAGAGGAAGCAGCAGCTGTGGGTTGGTTTGGGTGAGCAGACCCTGAAAACACCCTTTGAGCTTTTATTGACGTGGCAGCATCGCTGTGTGCACCAGAAAATGGGAGAGAGGACTGCTCCAGCTCACATCGTCCCAGGGAAAACTTCCCAGCAGGATTTGCTGTGATGGGTTCAGGTAGGTTTAATCCCAAATGCACTTTGGGGTTTTTAGCTCTTTGCATCTTGCAGGCCAGCACTCAGAGATAAATCCCTGTGATTTGCAGACTTGTGGTTACCCCGAGCCTGGATGGAAATGGTTTGGACACCCCAGGGTTGGTCCTGCTGTCAGTTTTTATGGCAGCCTTTGGAAGGAGCCAGCAGCAATTTTGGGGGCTGGAGATGCCTGGGAGTGAATGTGCAGCTCCTGCTTCCTCCCAAATCATCATTCCCAGGGTTGTGAAGGGATTTGGTGACTCCCAGAGCAGCTCTGCTCTAGGAAAGCACTCAGGGACACACGGCCAGGCAGCTGCCACCTCTCACCCTGTCATTTTGTGGGTGGGCTGCAGGACTTTGTGCTCAGATATTACTGCACTCTTTTAATGCTGGAGCAGGTTCTGCTGTGGAGCCCAGGAGGGGAAACTGCTGATTTCTCACAGCTCTATAAACCCGATGTTGCCACCAAATTGTTGTGATGCTGCTTTGGAGGGATTTTTGCCTTTCCGTGGTTGCACAGTCTGTATTTCTAAGCTAAGAAATCAAGAATCAAATAATCGAATCTCCCTCCCCCTTTCCTGTAAAATCAAGCAATTGAATCAAAGAGCACGTGATTTGAAAAGACAGAGAAAGGAGTTCATTTTGGGTTCCCTTTATTGGCCTGTTAAATTCTGAGCTTTGCAGCCTTCTGGGAGTGTTTTATCGATCCCTTTTCACAGCTGTGAGTAGGATGGACTGAACTGCCCCTTATCCTGGGATAAGGCAGCAGGAGCTTGTGGGAGCTGGGGAAGGGACAACTGAGGCTGGGGGTGGGTAAGGGCTATAACGAGGTGTGAGGAACACCTCGAGGAGGGAAAATTTTGCAGTTTGTCGGCACCCTGAGTGGTTTGGGATCGTCCCTGACAGCAGGCAATGCCCCCCGGGTGGAGCTGCCAATGGCCCCTGACCGGTCAGCCGGGGAAGCCGCTGAGGATGCGGCTCCATCGGGATGCAAATGGATGTAAATTCATGTAAACATATGTCTCCGTGCAGGTAGCAGCTCGTGCCCAAATTATGCAAATTATTAATCCAATAAGGCTAATGTAATGATCATCCAGCAGCACGGGGCTCGTTGATATGCTTCCCTGCCTCTTACACCCGTCACCGCCAACACGATGGTGCTGAGGTTTCCAGCATCCCTGGCTCGTGGAGCCACTCTGGGGAGGGCAGAGGACATCCAGGGCATGGTGGCACCAGGAAGGACCCTTCACCTGCCCGTGAGGTGCCACGGCCAAGGTGCCACCTGGCTGCCACGCTCTCCTCGAGGCCCTTGCTCGCAGGAGGAGAGCTGGAGCAGAATTCCCAGCTCCTGCACAGCAGCCAGAGCAGCGTTTCTCAATATCCGTGCTGTGATCAGATGAACAGGGCTAGCAGGGCCATCTAGTGACTCCTCTGGCTGCTAAATGACCCGGGAGGTGTCCCCCACCTCAGCGGTGATCATTTTAAAGTTTGCATTTTGAGGAATGCCACCTCTCCCTCTGGCTCCCATTTTTTTCAGCTGGTGGGCATTCCTTGCTCCAAAGTTTTGTTTTCCCTGCATCACCACAGAGCTGGAAAACTCTTGGGCTTCCCTGCAGAGGAGAAGCACTTTGTCCTGAGTGGGGTGACATAAGGTCAGGCAGTGAATAGCCCGTGGGTCTGAGAGCATCCTGCAGGCTGGCCTGCCTGCTCAGCCCTGCCAGGAATGCTGCTCTCCAGGCAGGAATCAGCTTGTCTGGGCTGTGGCCTCAATTTCTTCCCTGCTGACCCGCAGGTGCTGCTGTGAGTTTGTCTTTGTGGTGCATGTTCAGGGAATCTGGGGTTGTTTGCCTCTCCAGCAGCTTGGTCCCACTGTGAATCTGTGGGGTCTTTTCTCCTTCTTGCTCCTCTTCTTGCTCTTCCATTTTCCTTGTTTTTTTTTTTTTTTTAATGTTGGCATGATGCTGGGATCTGTGGATGGGGCCAGGAAAACGCCCTGACACCCACGATGGATCATTCCCTTGCAGCTCATGGTTCAGCCTCATGATCCAGGGATGGACAGAGGATCTCCCAGCCCTGGGAGGAGCAGCAGCCAGGACAGAGCTGCCCCAGAGCTCTGACAGGTACAGGGATTGCACGGGGGGGAGCTTGGGTAGATTGCTTTTGACAGGATGTCATTAGCCTGACGTGGATGTGGGAGAGGAGCAGCTATAAAGCTCTCTTAATGCAGCCAAATTGCTCTTTAATACTGCAAACCCAAGATGTTATTTCATGAATCCCTGGAGCTCACTCTGCTGCTGGTTATTGGTGGCATTTTTCCCTCTGCTTGCATCCAGCTCTGAATTCCTGGAGCATGGGGTGGGAGCAGCTTCCCCCCGGTGCCTCTGTGGAGCTCGGCTGCTTTCTGCCCTCACTTGGCTCCTCCTGTGCTCACTCTGGGAGCTGGTGTGGCTCCTGAAATGCCTCTTCCCACCAAAATGTGAGCAGAAAGTCTATCCATTTCCATGGCAACGGGGCCGGGCCCTAAATGCTGATGGGAACTCTGTTCCTGGACATTTATGGAGTGGGAAGAGCTGGGGGTGCAGGAGGCAGCAGTGCCCAGCCCCAGCACAGCTCTCCAGGCCAGCATTCGTGTCCCAGCCACCACAGGATCAGGTGCTGCTGCAAAATTAACGCCAGGCTTTGCTCCTGGCTGCCTGGAAAGTCTTGAGGAGGAATGTTGTCATCCTCCTGCAGCTGGGAGACAGTCGGGAAGGGGTAAAAGCAGGGTAAAACTCCTAAGACAAGTCAGCTGGATAATCTCAGAGGACGTTGACTCCAGCTTGGGAAGGCACTGAGAGCAGATAAAATTAGTCTAATAGGAGTTGATGCTGCACAGAAGTCTCCCCTCCCTTGATTGCAAGGGAGTGGGTCTGCATTTATCTCACAACAATCAGACCCAGCGCCCTGTGAGAGGGTGGCTCTGCCTGGCCTGGTGATGGCAAACACCTGCCAAGGCTCTGGAGTTCAGAGGAGCCCACAGATCAGGAGAGAAATCTGAGAAAAAAAAACTCCAAAAAGGTTCATCCCTAAAGAAATCCCCCTGAGGACTGAGCACTTGGCAGTGCTGTGCCCCGAGACTGGATGTCACTCTCCTCCTGGGCACCGTTGGGGTGGATTTTCCTGCAGCTCACGCTGTGCACAGAGCCACCCTGCTGAATCCCTGGGTGGATTTGAGCTGTGCTCCACAGAGCTGAGGTTTCCAGCAGCTGACTGTCCCCCCTGCTCGATGGGCAGGTGCCTGGAGCGTTGGCAGTGGGGTGTGGTGTAGGGTGCAGAGCAGAGCAGGTCCCCTCCCCAGCAGGAGGGCAGACGTTCCACAGGACTCCAAAAAACCAAGGGCATTAAAATTACAAAAGAAAACACCAACTATTTTGGGATTCCCATGGAAATGGCAACATATGCTAAACGTTAAACATCAGCCCCTACCAAAAGTAGAGCTATTCTGGGCCCATCCTGGAGATGCAGGGAGAGCTGCTGCTTCCCTCCCTCCTCCTGGGAGCTTCTCTCCAGGTCCATCTGCAGGTAGCAAAATGCTGGCCAGGAAATTCCATCCACCTTTGCCACTGGTTGGGAGGTTCATGGAGTCTCTGGGAGCCATAAACTGTATTTTGAGGGGAGAGGGCCCTTCCCTGCTGGCATTTGGCCCTTGCCTGGCTTTCTGCAAGGGTTTGTTTGTGTCTGTGTTGTAAAAGGATGTGGGTTGTATTCCACCACAGTGATTTTGTTCACAGCTAGTAATTGCTGGTTAAATCTGGTCAAATAATGGTTGTTAGCAGGGCCTGTTGGAGCACAGATAACTTCAGATATTATCCAAGCAGAGGAGCAGTGGGGGCCAGGGTGCATTGGGATATCAACACTGCTGGGGAGCCGTAATCGGCACAGCCTGGAATAAGCTCCTTAGGAT
This sequence comes from Chloebia gouldiae, assembly GCA_003676055.1. Lineage (NCBI taxonomy): Eukaryota > Metazoa > Chordata > Aves > Passeriformes > Passeridae > Chloebia > Chloebia gouldiae. The sequence goes on from QUSF01000062.1 coordinate 863,543, forward strand.
TATTTTTGCCAAGTTTCCCAGTTATCATCATCATTATTATTGCTTTACTTAGCAAATGCAAAGGCTGTTTGACCAGGTAAGGAGTGCAATCCACTGGATGGGCTCAGCCAAGCCTCCCCAGCAATCGAGGGCAGGGATCTTTGAGGGGAAGCTGCCAGGAGCTGTGTGTCAGCCAGGAGACAGAGCCCCGAGCCAGCCAAGGAGCCAGGCACATGTTGCTTTTCAATTAACCCCCTTCCCATGCACACAGCCCTGCTGGAGCTAAGCTCATTGGAAGAAATAAAAAATATGTTTCGTACCTCCCAGCCAGGGGAGCTGAAGGCAGGGTCAGTCCTGAGTCACCCCGGAGGGATGGAGGGGTCTCTTCCAGCAGTGTTGGCATCCCCTGGCACTGTTGATACCCCCCAGTTCTGTCCCTGCAGCCAGATTGAGCTGGTGGTCCCTGCTGGCACCTTCTCCTGCTTACAGCTGTGGGGACTTTGAGGCTTAGAAATGGTTGGGAAAAGCAAAATTCCAGCTAGGGTTGTGCAGGTTGGTGCTGCCTGTGTCACCTCCCTGGGGACACTGACAAACCTCCCTGTCCCACCTCTGCGAGGTCAAGAATGAGATCCAGAGGTAGTGAAGGCTTTAATTTGGCATCATCTCCTTGTGCTCTCTCCAGCAGCACCAGCAGAGCAGGGTGGCTCAGAGAGATTTTGAGTTGACAAAGAAATAAATTAAGAACCAGTGGGTGAATCCCTGGCAAGCAATGGGATGTGCCATCCTGCTGCTGTGCTTTCCATTTGGACAGGAATTGATCAAACTGGAATCAGCCCCTGCTCTCATGGGTTTAAACCTGGAACAGCAGGACTTCATGCTCAGCATTTGTTAGAAAATTGGAGTGTGTCCTGTGGTTTTGGGTGTGTGTTTAATCCGTGTGCTGCAGTTTTGGGGGCTGTAGGAATATCTCTGCTGTTTGCCCATTTGCAGGGAAGTTCTAGAGGAGGAATCTGGGCTGTGGCACAGGAAGAGTGAGTGCCACAGGCTTTTTCTGGATGTACTTAAACCTGTGCTTGTGCCCCTGTTCAGGACAACATTTAAAGTAAAACCTAGGTATTTTCAGAGCCTGGGCTGAAACTGGAGTGACAGTTCCTGCATCCCACATCCCAAGTACAATGCCGCAGGTGCAGAGCTCAGGATCTTGGGGGAAAACATGGATTTTGACTGGGACAATTGCTCTTCCTCCTCATCCCATCCCTGCTTTGATGCTGGCTCTGTGATGGCCACCTCCCCCTCCCCTGAAATCTGTCCCTGCTTCCTACAGGGATGGCTATTCCCTGGCAAAGTGGCTTTGCTTCCTGCAAAATTGGCATTTTAACCTTTCAACTGCCATTCAACATTTCAACATTTCACATTTCAACATTTCCTGGGGGGCAAGTGGGGAAGTCAAATTCCCCCTTTCAGGGCAGCAGAGGCCACGTGCGTGGGCAGGGCAGCAGCTCTGGATGGCCCTGGCAGAGCCAGGGATCAAATCAAGTCACATTCCAGGGCATTAGACAGACGGTGGGAATTAAGAGCTTTACCTGGAAACTGGCTTTGTATCTGCAAGCCCTGCTTTTGTCTTCCAGCCCAGCTTTCTATTTTTGTCCTCTTTTACCTTCTGTGTTGTCGTGTGTGGCACATTTGGGGAGCCCTGGGTACATATGGGGCTGTGCAGCCCAGGAAGAAACACTCAGGCAGGATGGGAAGGTAGGAAAAGTGTGGTTTATCAAGACCAAGCTGCTTTGGGACTCATTAAAGGCTAAGGAAAGGCTCCAGCTGCTTTCTGTAGGCTTGGGATCGGGCAGGGACAACTCAGTCCCATCTGGGCTATTAGCAGTCACCAAACCAGTGAGTCTTTGTTTTGGTTTCTCTCAGTCTATAGGGCTGATGATGGGGTGTCCCTCGGGGGCCACGTCTGCCCTGCTTCAGGGAGTTTTTCTGCTTCAATCCTGCCTTTTTTGTCTCCTTGTTGCTCTTCTGAACCCCTGTGTGAGCTGAGCATCTCCCAGTTGGTGCTGCTGTGCCCTGATCCTGGCTGTGGCCTATGGATGCAGGAGGAAGAAGAGCTCAGAGGTTCACCTTAATTCCCAGAGCCGTGATTTTCTGTCCTATAAAACAATCCTTGCCTATTTGGGTCTTTGAGGAAACATTTGAAACGATGACGCTTTTGTAATGGTAGTAACGGCATTAGGCTCTCACATGTAACTTGATTTTATTTATTTATTTATTTGCCCTTTCTTAGAGGAAATTGCTGCTATTTTCTGGGCATCAGGCCCAATTTCTGCTTCGTTCTGTCTGAGTGCACATCACATCCTGGATGCTGCACCCAAAGATGGAGCCTGTGTGGATGAACACCCTCAAATCCGGAGGTACCTCCTTGTGCTTGCTGTGATGTTTCCACCCAGCATCAGCCCACCTGTGAGATTTCCAGCCTCCACCTGCAGAGCAGGTGGCATTTCCATCTGAATTAATGTCCTGGGAGTCCTTGGATGTGGGGAGGGGGTTAAACTGTCTGAGGCTGGATCTGCTGTTAGACCTGCAACAGGCAGGAGCCACCTCAGAGTGAAAATACCACAGGGACACAAAGGAGCAGTGAGCTGTCTCCTGTTCTCCCAGGTCATTAGATCATCCTCAGATGTGCTTCATGTCTAGGTGCAGAGCAGTGACAAGTTTGGATGCTTCAGGAGAGAAACATTCACTTCCCTGTGAGGAGTAAATGAGGTTCGTTTGCCTGGTGTCAGTGTGTTGTGACTCAAAGACTTGCATTAACATTTACCAAAATCTGAATGAAAACCGAACCCTGCTGTAGGCAGAAAGGTTGGGTGTCGTTTTGTTGGGATTTGGGGCAAATCCTCTGAAGAGCAGAGCTTTGTTTTTAATAATCACCTGTGTGCCAGGCTGCAGGAGACTGCAGCTCTGTGCATGGTTAAGGAATGTGTCAGGTTACCTGGTGGGCCTGCCTGTGAGGAGCTGGACATGGTGGTGGGTGACCAGAGCATGCCAAGTGTCCCAGGCTCACACCAGACCCCCCTAGAGCTGAGCCAGCTGAGAGGCTGCTCCTCTGAAATATTTCAGAGACATTTTCCTGGGCAGGGTGAGTTACTTGGGCAGGATTTTGTATCATTTTCTCACAGTGTTTCTCTTCTGGCACTCCTTGCTGAAAAGTCCACTTCCAGCAGCTTGTAAAGCCGCAGATTTATTGATTTGAACGGGGGGGGATGAGTAAAAACAGCAGTTTGAGACTAACTCCCTGAGTAAAGCACAGCTCAGCATTTTGCAGGGAGCCTGTGGCAGGAGCCAGTCCCTGTCCTGGCCGGTGCTGGGGCTCTGGCCCTGCCCAGGGAGGAGCAGGAGGGGTGCTGAGCATGGCCACAGCATCACTGAGCCCTGCCTTGCCCATCCTTGGCCCCTCTGTGATGCTGTGCCAGCCACACGCCGGCTGGCAGGGGCTGTGCCACCCGGGCCACGAGCAGGGCACATGTGTTGCTTCAGTCCCTGCTGTGTTCCTGGTTCCAGAAGTTCACCCAGCTGGTGCTGAGCTCTGGAAGGGACATTGCTGTGGGCTGGGGCAGCAGGGATCCGAGTAGGGGCTGTCCCTGCCCCTGTGAACCACGGGGAGCGGGCAGCGATGCCATCCATGCCGTCGGCTCAGGATGTGGCACAGCATCTCCCTGGCACAGCCTGCGGGGCTGTCAGGGTCCCTGGGGGCTGTCAGGGTCCCTGGGGGCTGTCAGGGTCCCTGGGGGCTGTCAGGGTCTCTGGGGGCTGTCAGGGTCTCTGGGGGCTGTCAGGGTCCCTCTCCACATCGCGCTGGGATGCGACACAGCAGGACGCTGGCTCCTGCCCCTGCCCGGTGACCTCAGCCCCCCGGAGCTGGGCACCAGCCCTGCTGTGCCAGGGAGATGGATCAAAGCCCACCTCCCCTCACCCCATCACCCCAAGTTCTGCCGGCCGCCCCCGGGGGCCCGAGGCCGGGCTGGGGAAGGGGCAGGGGACCGGCTGCCCGCGCTGGTGGCCGTGTGGCCGGGGTGGCAGGCCGGCCACAGCCCTCATTCCTCCGCTGCTGGGCACCGCTTTGTTGCTAGCTGGTGACATCACCCGAGAGCCCACCCCCTGCCTCTTATCCGTCTCTCCGTCTCGCTCATTTATTCCCAGGCAGCGCTGGCAGGATCAGGGGCTGTGCGAGCGCCAGGGCTGGCAGCAGCAGCATGCGTGCGGCGACCGAGGCTCAGGGCGCGACAACCACGTAAAGGGGCCCGCCGGAGCATCCTCCTCACCTGCCTCCGCATCCCCCGGCAGAAACTTCCCTCTCCCGCACGGTCCGGGCTTCTCCGGGGGGGGGTTTGGCAGCGACAGCCGCATGCATGACACTCCGAAAAGGAGAGAAAATGACCATAAGTATCCAGGAGCACATGGCCATTGACGTCTGCCCCGGCCCCATCAAACCCATCAAGCAGATCTCCGACTACTTCCCCCGCTTCCCCCGCGGGCTCCCCGCCGCCGTCGGCCGCAGCAGCGGCGCCCTGCGCCCCGCGGTCAGCCAGCCCTCGGTCAGCCCCGCCGAGGCTCCCCGCGAGGATGAGGAGGATGTGGACCAGCTCTTCGGAGCCCACGGAACGACGCCCGCAGAGCAGCCGGCCAAGAGCCAAGCGCCCGAGGAGGTGGTGGACCCCGAGGGCTACGAGTCCGACGATTGCAGTGAGTTCTTAAGTTTCCGTGGGAGTTTGCTCGGTGTTGAGGGCATGGGTGGGTGGTAAGGCTGGTTGCCCATCTTGGGGAACCCTTCCAGGCGCTCTGGCCGTCCCTGGCATCACGCTGCGGCGGTGAGAAGCCCCCAGGTGTAGCCGGGGAGGCGCTCCCGGCGCTGCTCCGGGGTGGAGCGGGCCCTGGGAGTGTCCGTGCCGCAGCCGGGCTGGCTGCTGAACCCAAAGTAGGGAAGTCTCCCAAGAGCCACCAGTTGCTGTCGTGGTTGGTGCACTTCTCTGCCTCGTCCCTGCTCGGCTCCGTGCCTCCATCCCTCCGGCTGGGCTCAGAGCCTTTTATTCCGGCTCGGTGGTGCAGGCTGCTCCAGCCACCCTGCTGATGAGCTGGAGATGTGCTCCGGCAGCGCCCGGCCCCACGGCGGGGAGATTTGCCGGGAATGACATCGGCCAGGAGAGCTCTGCCCTCTCCCTCGGCAAACTCTGGCGTGTCATCCCTCCATTCCTCACAGAGCCCTGCAGGAGACCAGGGGGGCCTTTGGAGCAGAGGGCTTTGGTTGTGGTGGATGCAGGTGTTTGCAGCAAGGGTTAACCCCTCCCCACCCAAAACGTCCTTCCCGCAAGGCAGCCGCTGCCTGGCTCTGCCGGCCACGGCCGCCGGGATAACCCCATTTCCCCGGGAGTTAGAAAAGCCCCAAGGGCTCGGTTCAGCCCGGCCTGCGGGGGTCAGATCCTGCGAGGGGCTGGGCACAAAGTTTGGAGCCGGGAGATGCCGGGGAGCAGGGAGTGGGTGCTGCTGGGCGCTGCTGCGTGCTCATCCTGGGGGAAGGAGAGGCTGGGCTGCTCAGGGCCCAGCGCCGGGCAGGCGGTGGCTTTCCCTTTGCAGAATGTCACAGCCCTGCCTCGGCATCGCTGCCTGGCTGCCGGCCACTGGGCTGCTGCCATTTATTCCACACCCCAGAGCGTGACCCCGAGGAGGGCTCCCGAAGGGCTGCGCTGCTGCAGGGTGGCACTGCTGTCCCCGTGTCCCCATCTGGGCACAGCCCTGCGAGAGGCTGGTGCTGGGTGCCAGCCCCAAAGTGGCACAGCCTCTGTCCCCATGCTGGTGTCGGGGTCACGCTCTCCGTGGAGAGGCGGCAGCTCTGGCGCTGCCGGGGAGAACATCTCTGCTAAGCCGCGTTTGTCCCAGCCGGGCAGTTAACGGGGACTTTAACCGGCTTTGGGTCATTAGCTGCTCTAATTATCCCGTCGTCTTTGCGCATCGTGGCAGTAGAAACGGGAGAAACCGGGCTGTAGGTCCGGGGGGGCTGTGTGGCCCAAAGCACTGGGGGCCCCGGAGTGCAGCGTTTTCTCTGGGTGATTCGCACGGAAATTGCCCAGGGTGCTGCATTTTGCATTTATCCCTCGGCAGTGCTGGGCGCTGGATGCCGGATCCTGGGCGCTGGATGCTGGATCCTGGGTGCTGGATGCTGGATCCTGGGTGCTGGATCCTGGGTGCTGGATGCTGGATCCTGGGTGCTGGATCCTGGGCGCTGGATGCCGGATCCTGGGTGCTGGATGCTGGATCCTGGGTGCTGGATCCTGGGTGCCGGATCCTGGGCGCTGGATGCCGGATCCTGGGCGCTGGATGCCGGATCCTGGGCGCTGGATGCCGGATCCTGGGCGCTGGATGCCGGATCCTGGGCGCTGGATCCTGGGTGCTGGGTGCTGGATGCCAGATCCTGGGTGCTGGATGCCGGATCCTGGGTGCTGGATGCTGGATCCTGGATGGCGGATCCTGGGTGCTGGATGCTGGATCCTGGATGCTGGATCCTGGATGCTGGATCCTGGGTGCTGGAAGCAGCCTGGCTCGGTGCCGGGGCCGGCAGGCGTTTCTCTCACCCAGGCTGGTGTTAGGAAGTGTTTCCTGCAGCGTAACAGGTGTCAGGCAAAACTGCTGAGGCTGTTTTGCCAGAGGTGTGGTGGGATTTCGGCTGGCAAAGGCACAGCGGTGCCAGGAGCAGAGCAGGGAGGTGGCAGTGCTGGTGTCACATCTCTGGGGACAGCACGGGATGGCCCAGACACCCTGAGGACACTGGCTGGCATGAATGTGCAGGATGAGACTGTCACTCCCCCATGTTTAGCAGCCAAGTTGTAAATCCAGGGAAGAGCTGCCTGTACCCATTCCCCAGGCTGGGAGCAGGATCCACGCAGCCTGACTGGAGCCATCAGCCACGCTGGGGAGTGTGGTTGAGCTCCCCCACATCTCTGGAGGGTGATTCAGGGCTGCTGCATTAGTCACCTGCACTAAATTTCCCCTGGAGAACCTGTCTGTGCCTGCACGTCAGGACAGCGCTGGGGTGTTGGTGGTGTTGGTCCCCTTGGGGGGCACAGGGGTTCAGAGGGTCTCTGGTGTTGGAGCCTGGGTGCAGCACCCACAAATCAAGGTTTTGCCAGGCACATCATGCCTCACTCCTCAGAGATGCTCCCAGCCCAGCCCCAGAGAGGGATTTTGCCGTGGCAGGATCCATAGGGAGGAGGAGGAGGATGGAATGGCTCCCTCCTGTTTGTCCCACCTGCCTGTGGGTTTCCCTCCTCCCATGCTAAGGCGATGCTCCTGGGTGGGAGGAGGAGAGCTGCCCCTTCCTGGAGAAATGCAGCAATTGTCTGGGTTTTCCCCACGCTCCTTCCTGCCTGGAGTTACTGCTCCAGCCTGGGCGTTCTGGGGTTTTTCCAGCAGGATCTGAGCTGCCATCCCACCCTGAATTCCAGGACCCCAGCAGGGCTGTGGGGAGAGAGCAGGGTAGGTCCTGCCTGGCCCTGCTGCAGCTCATGTGGCTGTCTGCACCCTGTTCTTTAATCCTTTGCTGAGCTGTGCTCCAGAGCCCACCAGCAAACCTTGTAGTGTCTGTGGAGCCGTGGGAACTGCAGTGTCTGCTGCCACCCAGGCAGGGTGGCCTGACCCAGGTGTGGCATCTGCAGGGAGCAGGGATGTGACAGGGGGAATGTGGGTGCGTGGAATTGGTGCTTTGGAAAACTGAGAACCCCCAGGCTGAGGGAAGCAGGTGGAATCCTCCCAGAGATGGGCAGGGACCTGGCTGAGGTGGGAGGACAGGTGGGGCCAGCCATGGAAGGCTCAGGTTTGTGGTTCTGGACACCTTTCCAGCAGCCTGTTGAATGCAGCCAGTGGCAGGGAGCAGGCAGGGAACCAACACAGCAGATAATGAGTGAAGACATCTGGGCTGGCTCTGGGATCACTGGGAATTTAATGGAGCCAGCTCTTCCCATCAGAACCTGCCAGCAGTGCTGCTGTGAGGGTGTGCAGGGCGGTGGTGGGCACCCACTGCCATCCCAGGGCCCTTGGCAGACCCTGGCAGAGGGACTCACCACTGCCCTGACAGAGCAGGACTCTTCCTGCAGAGGGTTTATCCCCAAAGAACTGCTGAGGAGGTGGAAGGAATGAGGCAGGAGAAGTGGGAAATGTGTATTTGCTGCAGAAGGATGGTTTGGTGCTGTTGGACCAGCATCTGCTGTGAGCTGAGAAGACCAGGCAGGAGGCTGGGGAGAGGGAATTTGCTCCTGCTGCCTCAAGACACCTGGCTGAAACCTCATTTTTGGCTCCCCTGGCTGGTACCCTCTGACAGCAGCAGGTCCCCGGGGTCCCCAGCCACCAGGGATGCTTCCCACCCCGCCGGGCAGCACAGTGCCAGGGAAACTTGCTTTGCAAGGAAAATAAGCAAATGCCAGCTAGATGGCAATGTGCCACCTGTGAGGAGCTGCCTCTCGCCTCCCATCTCCACCGATTTCACCCAAACGCTGCTGCCCCTCCGCTGCCTGCACCTTCCCCTCCACAGCACCAGCAGGAATTTGTACCTGAGGGATTTTTAGAGGTCTCTGAAACCCCTGCAGGAGCAGAGGTAGAGACAGTCCCTGGGAGGGAGCACAGCCAGGGCTTCTCGCAGGGGATAGCCCTGGAGGCAGCAGCCATCCTCCTTTAACAGGCAATCAAGTTTCCAGCCCTTGGAGAAATGCCCCGTTCCCTGAGCTGCTGTTTGGCTTTGGAAAGAGGCTCTGGTCACACTGGAATTCCTTCCCTCCTCCAAATGTGTTTGGCTCTGGCTTTTCAGGTGAGGAGAGAGCCTGAGAGCCACGGGCTGCAGCTGGAGCCGGTATCCCTGGAAATGCTGCCCCATCCTGCTCCTGCCAGCGCTCTGGCACTGTTCCTCTGTGCACAAGCCCATCCAACTCCACCTCTTGCCCAGTTTTATTCATGGAAGAGCAGCCTCCTGAGCTCTGGAGCTGCAGCAGCATGAAAACCACTTCTCCAAAGTGCAGCTGAGAGGCCAGCCCTGGTGCGCGGCGGCTCGTGACGCCTGCAGCGCCACACAAGTTATTTAGGAAGACTCTTATTTTGAGCAAAGAAGATAATTAGGCAGGCAAAGCCATCATGGAGATATTAATTACTGGCTGCTTGAAGACGTAAAGGAGGAGGAAGGTCTTGAAGGGGTGCAGGGTTTGCAAGTCACCTGGCAGTGCTTTTGGCCAGACAGGGGGAGGCAGAGGAGACGGCGAGGAACGAGCAGGGTATTTACTTCTGAAACACAGCTCCTTAGCATATGCTGCAACTGCTATTTATAAGCTTTGAATCGTCTTTTCAATCCAGATAAGGCCAAAAGAAGTATTTTTTTCGCTCAGGAAACTAAACAAACCACCACTGATTTCAGCAGAGCACGGCTTTGCCAAGCAGAGCACAGCCCGAGCTGCCTGTGCTGGAGAAATGTGTGCAGCAGACTGGGCAGTGTCACACCGAGGTGTCCCGGGGGTGACTCTGGATTAGCTCCTCCCTGCTTTCCTGTGGGTATTTGGGGTGTGCTGGTGTGAGGGAGCTCTCACCTTCCTGCTGACCATCCCAGCAGTGATCCAGGTGCAGGCTGCACATCCTGGTGCCCCAAGGAGCCTTCCTCTTCCCAGGGATTGCCCACAGCCAGGGACACTCTAAAGTGCTGGAGGTGAGCACGGGGCACCAGGAGAGGAAAGCACACGAGGGTGAGCAGGGTCTGTCTGGGCATCCCTCCTCCAACACCCATGCAAGCAGCATATGGGCTGTGGCCTCTGGCACCTCTGCTAATGAAGGAGCCACACAGCTGCTGGATAACGAGGTTCCCTCCTCCCAGCCTGCCCAGCCCTTCGCCTTTCCCAGTTCCAGGGGGGTGCAGGAGGAGAGACAGGACTGACACCCCTTGTTCCACCGTGCTCGAGCTCAAGGGGTTCCCAGATCTCTCCTCTTTGTATTTAACACTGAAAGCAATTTCGGGGGGTTGTTAATTGCAACACTGTACTTCATTAAAGGAGGAGAGCGGGAGAGATTTGAAGGCCATCTCTGAACTGAAATTGCTGAAAGTCTAATTGCTGCTGACATCAGGGACCATTTAGTGCTGTAAAACATAATTGCATCTCTGAACTGTTCTGAGCAGATAAGTGTTCCTCTGAACACTCCTCCTGGAGAAGACAGAAGAGCTGATGAGCCTCCATCAACCAACCTCATGAAGAAGCAGCTCCCTGCTCCAGAGCTGACCGGGGACTTGGTGCCGTGTCTCCACAATGAAGAAATATTAATTGCTGCAGATTTTAAGTGAAAAACCCACGGCCAGGCAGGGAACAGTTGCAAGAGAGAAAAGTTGGTTGTTCCTTGTTCCTGATCCTACTGAGTTCAGCCACATCTGTGGATCTGCTGAGGAGGGAAGGTCTCCTGCCTGTGTGGTGGATCTGGTCCCTTCTGGGGTTTTTTGTAGGATTGGGAATGTCCTGCCCTGCAGGCAGCAACAGATCTGAGTCCTGTGATGCTGATGGGAATGTTCATCCTCAAATATGCTGTGCTGCCCCTGGGACATGCCCCAAAACCTCCCAGAGGATCTGTTTTCATGGAGTAGCTGATGGTAATGCCAGCTTTGAGACAAACCCCATTCCAGCTGCCTCCAGCACCTTTCCTGGCTGGCGCCGGACCCCGCGGCGATGCTGTGGCTGGAGCTTCATGCCAGAGGTCAGTGCTGCCATCAGGGGGTTTGCAGCCCTCAGGGCCTGCAGCTCCTCAGCTCAGCACCTTTGGGATCCATCCCTGGCTGCACGGCAGCATCCTGAGCAGATCTGAGCCCAGGCTGGGATGCTGCGGGTGCTGGCTGAGCTCAGCTGCAGCAATGGATGGTGCTGCTTTCCAGGGATCACCCTGAGGGTTTTCCACACCTCATGGAGCCAGTCCTCAGGCTCTGCCCCATCGTGTGCCACTGGGTGTGGTCAGGGTGCCAGGGAGGCAGGAGCACACGCACAGCCACCCACCAAATTGTTCTTCAGCAGCCTGCCTTGGAAATGGCAGGATGTGATTTCTGTTCCTCCTGAGGAGTCATTTACCAACATTTTATATGGGGCTCTAAGTGCACAGAATTACTTGCTGCCTTTCAGGACCTTTAAAATTATCTCCATTGCAAGGGAAAATTAAAGCAATGGAAGAATAGGGACCTATCTTTTATAGTGCATTAAAAAATACCCAGTCTGAAGGTTACTGAACCTGTGCTTTCTGTAAGGGAGAGCTAATCCAGACAATCCCCAGCAGTCTTTTTACTGCTCCACTCTGATCTCCCTGGCACAAAATCCGTGAGCAGATTATCTTGGGAGCAGCAATGCTGATAAGCAGAGGGACTTAAGGCTTTTTGGACTTCTTTTTAATTAGTTCTATAGTGGGGTTTTTGTGTGCACACCTCAACTTCTCCTGGTGTAGAGCTTTGCTGGGCTTTCAAATGGCAGTCACACCTGCCTTGGGAAAGTAAGGAGTGTGCTCTATCATCACTCCCAGGCTTTGCTGAAGCTTTTTCTGGGCGTGTCAGTGGCTCTTCCATGTCTTGGAAGGTGAAACTCTTTACCTTGGAGCATCCCAGGCTACGGAGAGGGCGGCTCTGCCACCCAGCACAGCCCTGCAAGGACAGGGGCTGGGGAAGGGAGCAGAGCACGGATCTATCACCACATCTTGCCTCTCACCCCACAGGTATAAATAGAAGCTCCTTCAGCCTCGCCTCACCCTGGGCACAGCCGGGAAATGTCAGCAATGAACAATAAATTCCTGCCGACTCCGCGGGGCTGTGCCGGGCTGCCCGCGGGCTGCCCGAGCCCACGGACACATCTGCTGCTTCTGCTGCCCTCTAATCATTCCCTGCCCCCCCGAATTAATCAAAACACCCAAAGGTCAGTGGGAGAAGAGGCCACCTTCCCGTGCAAGTGGGATTTATTTGTCCTTTTAGAGCCCGTGTTAAAAGGCAGGCCCTGGTCAGCACCTTCCCATCAATCTCTCCCAGCTCATGGAGAGGAAGGAGGGTCAGAACCTGCTAATGAGTTCAGTTTTCCTAATGGTTATTTTATCATTGGAGCAGAATAATTGTAATAATAATGATACATCCTGCCTGCTGTCTGGAGAGTGCCCGAGCTGCCTTTGTAATGCCTGACAAAGGCATTTATTTATATTTTTTATTTGCAGCCTCTGTGATTAGAGGGCAGTGTTCAGAATAGCCCAGTCGAGTTAAATAATCCTGCTAACAGTGCTTTGAGTCTAATTGCTGCCCTTTTCTTTTTTAGGTACTTGCTCCCCTAATTAAGATCACAATCGAGCTGCATCTCGAGTGGGAGGGGGAAAGCAATTAAAGAAGGGGGATTAGGTTGCCCTGCAGAGGTTTTGGGCACAATCCTGCCAGCTGGGGATGCAGGATTCCCACAGCCAGGGCTGGAGGTGCTGCTGGGGTTTGCAGGAGGGGGAGCAGTGAGACAGTGCTGGGCTGGTGCTGGTGGCTTGTGCTGAGCACTGCAGGAGCACAGGGCTGGGATGGGGCTCCTGGCAGTTCACAGGGTGCTCTGTGGGGTGCAGGGGTGGCTCCTACCCTTGGTGTAGCTGGAGGCCTCCTGCCACCTCCTCAGCCCTGAGATGGAGCTCCAGCCTTGTCTGTGCTGGATCCATCCGTGGCTGTGCATTCCCAGGATGTACCAGAGGCTGTGGGACTGTCACCGTGTCCTTAATGTGTCCCAATGAGTCCTGGGCATCTGCTGGCTCCTGGCTCTGGTGGCAGTGCTGGCCTCCAGCCCCACAGCAGCACCTTGGCTGCCAGACCCCTTTTTGGCAGACTTTTCCTCCTCCTATTCATCAAACAACCATATTTTTAAGCAATTAGCACGCATTGTGCTGATGTTTCCACATCCCTCTGCCCCTGGAAATTGAGACTCACCATCCACAAAAACCCCTCTCTGCTTAGAGGAAAACCCCTCCAGGACAGGAGCAGAGCCAGGGTGGGAACCCTGCACCCCTGGCCGTGCCCTCCCACCCCTGGCAGCTCCAGGAGGAATGGGAACTGCTGGATATCTGCTCATGGACTGCCAGAGCTGGGAGCAGGACCTGAGTCCCCACCTGCAGAACAAGCTCCTGCTGCTGTGTGAGGGTGATTTTAGGTTTAGCCTGTCTTGCTGGAGCGGGGCTCCCCTCTGCCCTCGCCCCTGGGGCAGGCTGGGGCTTTGTCAGTATTTCCTGGCCAAACTCTGTTTGCCTGCCAAGCTTTTTAATTTGTTTTCTAAATTGCCAAATCCAGCAGGCTGAACTGCGGGCCCCCTTCTGTGATAAAAATAAAATAACAGCTTGAACTCGGAGGGCCGAGCGGTGGGGCTGGCAGGAAATGCTGATTAAAGGGCAGGTGGAAATGATGAGGCTCCGAAACCGGAGGTTTCATCTTCCGCTCTTGAGTGAAAAATGCAGATTTGGGAAGTTTTGCTGACTTGGTTTGTGGAGCCTCCAGCGTCTCACACTGCCATCCTTGAGCTGCCCGTCGCTGAGAGCACCCAGAGCACTGCTGGTCCTTCCTCCCTGCAGGATGGGCACGGGGTTTAGCTGGGAATTGCTCTGGAAATGCTCCTCTGAGCCACAGGTGATGCACAAGGTACAGCAGGTTTGGCCTCACCCCTCATCTTTCCCTGGCAGGTAAAACCCCACTGATTTGTGCCTTACCCAGACCAGGAGCTAATGTGCCATGAAATTGCTGCACAACGAGGGGGGTACATTATTCTGGCAGAACTCTTTCTGGGTATTTACTGTGCTTTGAACTCAAGATATTTGCTTGGGAGAAATGATTTTTTCTTTGACCAGCAGGCAAACCTGTAGCTCCTTTGCCTTTGGGCTGGGAGATCACTGTGAAATTGCAGCAGGAAGGTTTCGGTCCCCTGAATATCCTTAAACTCTGTGCTGGGGGGGGAAAAAAGCACCTTATTTCCTCCCATAAAGTTTGTCCAACTCCCCTCTAGTCAGCAAACCCTGCTTTGATATTAAGCAAAACTGTTCTGGTTTTTATTTGGGAGGTTTTTTCACATTCTGAACATGGCAGGAAGGTGCAGTTACCTTGGAAATGGCGGTGGGATGGTGTTTGGTGGCAGGGCAGCACTCAGGCAAAACTCTTTTGGGAAGGTGGGCATGGAAAAGTGGGGTTTGCTGGGTCCAGAGCCACCCTGGAAGTTCCAGGCTGGCGGCAGGTAAAGCTGAGCCAGGGGAGAGGCTGCTCCATGTCCAGACTTTGGTGTGCAAATCAGGCCTGGGAGCCTTGGAGAAGGTTAAGCCATGTTTTTGGGAAGCCTGTCTTTTTAAGGCTTTTCCTCTGCTTTGGATTAGTGAGATTAATGCTCAGATCATCCAAAGGGAAAGAATTTCTCAAATCAAAAGGACTTTTGCTGCTGAGGCTCTTCTGGTTTTGTTCAGCTTCCCTGCCCCATCCCCTGTGTCCCATCTCAGGAGATGCTGCTGTTCCTGGATCCTGGGGATGCCATAAAGGAGCCCTGCTCTGATTAAAAGCTGTTGGTGTTTTTCATTTTAACCAGGAAAGTATTTCCATCCTCACTGGGTTTAATTTACAGTTTGCAGCCAGATTGGAGCTGGGAAGGGATCCCACTGGTGGCTCATTTGTTTGAAGGTGTCACTATACAAATACACGTTCTGGGAATGCCAGCGGCGCTGGAGGGGAGGATGTGCCAACAGCAGCTCTCAGCTGTGTCCCAGCCATTCCCAAATCTTCCCGGGGGAGATCCTTCATCTCCTGGGGGACGGGAAGCTGCTGAGGGATGGGGATAAGCCAGGTGAAAGCCCACAGAAGCAAAGGCTGTGGCTGCAGCGCTGGCAGAGCTTCATCCACTCATCCCTCACTCCTCTCCCAGGGCTGTGCCAGCCGACCTGGGAATGGCCACCAGCCTCCCAGCACGAAGCCACGTTTCATAACAGGGCTCCCAGCAGGGTGCTTTGTGCTTTATAATGTCTGCAGCCTGTTTGTTCTTCAGCATCTCCACGCACTCCTTTTGTGCTCAGAGGGAGAGCAGCCCGTGTTGGCAGGGTGCAGCGGGTTAATCACATCTCTCCTCCCTTGCAGCCGCGCTGGGGACGCTGGATTTCAGTTTGCTCTACGATCAGGAGAACAACGCTCTCCACTGCACCATCAACAAAGCCAAGGTAGGGCCCGGCCCGGCTGAGGGGACAGCGAGGAGTGGCTGTGCCATGGGAACCCCACCCTTGGCTCTGCCAAGCATCCCTGGTTCCATCAGCTTCCAGCTCCGCTGCCATCCCAGCACCTCTGCCTGTCCTTCCCCTCCACCCCGGCCTCTCAGGGCGTTCCCAGCGGTCAGGAGCCGGCTGCGCATCCCCCGTGACGAGCTGGGATTGATGCTTTTTCGAGCAGCCCATCCCGATGTTGTTATTTACTGTCACCGGCTGTCGGGTTATAAATGGCTCTTTTAAATGCTGCTAATCACGGCCCCAAAGTGCTGCGCCTCAGCGCCTTTGCCGCCTGCGTGATTGAGGCAATTAGGGGCTTTTTGCACATTTGGGAGCAGAAAGAGGGAGCTGAGGTCCCGATTCAGCCTCAGAGCCTGTGGAAGGTGCTGCTGATGGCTGCCGGGTTCCCCTCTGCATCACCCAGTGGCCACCAGAGAAACGAGGGCTCCTGGTGGGCTGGGGGGAAAAGACCCTGCAGGTTTTGGGAAGGGATGGAGGGTTTTCTCAGAAGGCAGGAGAAGAGGCTGTGAGCTGAGCCCCGGAGGGTCAGACCACGCTGTTTGCCTCCACAGGATGCTCCTCTCCCCTCCATGGCTTGTTTGCGCCCCAGCCTTCTCCATGGCCGGAATACAAGCAGCAAAGCTGGATTTTGGGGATGGGTGTGGAGGGATGAGCCCCAGCACTCCTGGAGCTGCTCCTGGCAAGGGCAGCACCCGCAGGTGCCAGGCAGGGCAGGGCAGAGGCAGACAGAGGGCTTTGCTTCCCTCTGTCTCCTGTGAATCCGCCGGGTCAGGCTTCCCTCGGCGCACACGGGAGCCGTGCCAAGGAGGAGATTTCTAATTGGGTTTGGAGTGGGTGGAAGACAGGGAGGAAGGAGAGCTCTGGGCAGCAACTGATAAATCTCACATCAGCAAGAGCACAGGCAGGGCTGACAAAGGAGAGCCCTGGTCCCTGCTGTGCCCACCCAGGGGTGTTGGGGGTACCCCAGCATCGCCCCTGCCCGTGGGGAGGGCAGAGCCCCCCTGGCCACCCTGACATTCAAGCTCTCCAGTCCTGTTCATTTCCATTCTGCTCTCATTCTCCCATTTTTCTCTTTTATTTACATTGCCATCTGCTCGCTCTCATTTCATCTCTCGCCTGGGGAAAGCTGCCAAAACTTGACTACAGAAAGGTAAGGGCCAGGACCCTGCTGGCTCTGGGGGTGGTACAAGCAGAGCTGGAGAGGAGGAGATGGGGGAAAAGCCCCAGCAGTGCTGGGATGTTATTTACCCTCGGCCCAGTGTCGCTGTTGAGGCAGGGACGGAAATGAAGAGACTCCATCTTCAGAAGGCAAAGAATGATCTTTATTCAAAAGCACCTCTCTCCTTTGTAGACAACATCATGAACATTAATTTCATTGGTCTTAAAGTGAAAACATTTCACCTGATTGGTGCACTGGACTTAGGTCAGTGTGGTAGGACATATCTAGAAACAATATGAATGGAAAACGAGATAATAGATTGTTTACATTCCTCCCAGACTTTTTCCCAGGTTTAGCTTGGCAGAAATCTTTCTCTTTTTCTGTCTGACTGAACTGAGAATATCCACAGCCCAGCTCCTGGGTACCTGTGTCACATTTCCTCCAGGGAAACGCTCTCAGGATGTGCCCAACTCCAGCAGCTCCTGGAGCCTCTGTTGCTGCCAGCAGCCATTCAAACCTATTTCAGCCACGTGAGACACGTTTTTCTTTCTCTCTGCTAACCCCAAACAACCTCTCTCCCTTTATTCTACTTCCCTCTATTTTTTATTTTTTTTTTTTAATCTCCAGCACTTCCATATCTGCTGATGTTCCTCACGGGTCCCGTTATCACTGCTGGGCAGCAGCAGGTTCAATCCAACCTGTTGTGCTCCACCAATTCCCTGCTCTGCAGCCCTCAGCTGCTGGAGCCTGGGACAGCCACTCCATGTGGGAATTCACCCTGCTGCTGTGCCTGGGAATATCTCAGGGGTTTCTGAGGGGTGGAAGTTCACAGCAGGATCTGTGAGGCTCTGGGTGTCACCAGACGGGTGGGAGAAGGCAGGACCAGGCAAAAGCAGACAGGAATAAGGAGGCACAAGCAGGAGCAGCCAGGAAGAGGCAGGAGCAGCCAGGCTGGCAGCAGCCGCCTCGCACTGATGGCTCTCGGTGCTGGCAGCAGCAGCCCCGCCTGTCACACTTCAGGCACGGCTGAACTCAGACACGCTGTAGCTCAGCTCAGATCAATAAGAGAATAAATCAGGGCATTGTGGAAGCTCATTCCTGGACTGCAGGAGCAGCCAGGCTGGCAGGAGGGCTCTCCCTCTCCCCTGCTGCCCTGCACAAGCCCTGGGATTGTGTGGATCTCTGCTGTCCTGCGTGGGCAGGGCTGGGATGAGCTAGGCATCACCACCTCCTAGAAAATAGGATGGAAAAGGATTTGGTGAATGTGCAGGCACCTGGGTTTGTGCCCTGCCATGCCATGGCTTCGCTGAGGCTCTCACTTTGTGCTCAGTGCTACAGAGCCCAGCCTGCTATAGGGGATTTATAGGGGCATGCAGCAGCACAGACACAGCAGGCTGTGCTGTCCTATAGCTCCAGTGGTCTCCTGTTTTTGGGAGAAAGGTGCCTGGGACAAGGCTCAGGGGGCTGTGGGGCAATCGTGAAGGAGCTCCTGGTACTAGGCAGGCCCTGCCAAGCATCAGCTGCCCACTGGAGCATCCTTGGGCTGCTCTCCCTGCACCTCTGGCCAGAAAACACCCAGGAGTTTCCACCCCACTGAGCATTTGTTCCCTCCCTTCCACCCGAGGTGAGTGCTGGAGGTCTGCACTGAGCATTACTTATGTATTAACTCATAAATATTTATCACTGCAGGGAAATTCCTCCAGCCGTCGGGCTCCTCTGGGCTGGCAGGGTGGAAATGCAGTTTGCCCCCTTTCAGAATGGGATGCCTGGGAATTATCCAGGCTGGGTTTTGGGCAGGCAGCTCCTTGTGGGGTGAAGGATGGAATGAATCCATCTCCTGTGATTTCTGGACGCCTCTAGCGTGGCATTAATCGGCAGCCCGATTAGCCCAAGCTGTAATTAAATCCTATTGATTAGCTAAATGTCACTGGCACGGGGAGCAGCTGGCAGAGCCTGGGATGCAGGGATCTGGAGGTCTCTGTAGGATTGCAGCAGAGATTTTGGGGTTGGGTAGAGGAAGAGAAAGGATGAAACTCAATCTCAGCTCCAAAAATCAGCTGGAACCAGGGAGATGCCCCAGCTGGATCTGAGGGGAGACTCTGTGCCTTGTCCCTCCCTGCCTCTCATCCCTCTTGGAGAAGCTCCAGGCTGGTGGTCCCTCCACCCAGGGGAAGCATTGGGGGTCCTCCCTGTGGGAGGGGTCCTGGCAAAGCAGAGCCCTGTTAAATTCAGCTGTTTGTGCCAAACACGTATCAAGTGACACGGGAGGGAGGTAGACGTGACATTAGGAGCCATTTTCCAGGCTACTGTCACTCCATCTTCCATAGCACATCTATTAAAAAAGCCTTTAATAGCCTCCTCAGAAGGTAATTTAATTGAGCTGAATTGATGGGTGAATTACAGAACTGCCTGTCATTCTCCATCCATTTGCCTGGGAATCTGCCTGCTTGGTTCTGATTTCATTTGCTCTGCAGCCTGGGCAGGTTGGGCACCTCTGACCAGGGAGGCTGGGCAGAGCACCAGTGGATAGTGCAGGCAATTCCCTCCAGAGTCTGGGGACAGCCCAGCCCCTTCCTGCCCTGTCTGCCCCATCCTCATCATCTGCTGGGCCAGAGACATCACCCCAGAGGCTGCTCTTAAAGCAGAGCCCTTTCACCTCCATTCACTGATATTTTTATCCTTTTGGTTTTGCTGTAGAAGCAAAATCCTCTTTGCTGGGCACCATTTGGCCTCCCTTGCCCCAGGGCAGCACACTTGTCTCTGTAGCAGAGCCCTTGCTCCAAGTCAGAGACACTCCCAAGGTCAGGAGCATCCTGGACAGAACTCACAGAGGGTCCTGTGCATCAGGCTGGGTGAGTTATTCCCTACCTGTGAGGCATGGAAATGATTCCCCCCAGCATTTCCCTGCTCGATTTGCCCAAATCCTGGATGATTGCATTCCTTCTGCACGCAGCCATTCCACCAGCAGTCCATACAAATGCTTCCCTGCTGCTGGATCCCTGGCAGCTGCACACACTCGTTATCCAGGCACTCTGCTCCTCACAAAAAGGCTGTGAGGACTCTTCAGCACCCCCCAGCCTTGTCTCCAAGTCCAGGCTGGAGCCAGGATTGGGTGGGTACCTCTGCAGAGAAGCCCTGCTCTGATCCAGGCACAGGATTGCCTTCAGCCAGCCCAGCAATAATTCCTGCAGGGATCCCACAGCCAGGCTGGAAATAATCCAAGGACTTCCACGACGGAGCCACTCTCATTTCTACTTAGCACTGGCAAAAATTAGGCTGCATTTTTCACCCTCCTGACTTGCTTCCCTGCTCTGTGGAGTTTTTTTTCCATGCAGTTTGTGCAGGTGTGGCTTTCAGCTGGGTTCATGCATCACTCCTAGATAATTTTCGGGGGGTTTAGAGGAGGAACAGAGGCACAGCTTGTGCCCACCCTCTGCCCAAAGCAGGGCATTGCTATAACAAACCTGATCCACACCATCCTTTAAGAGCTGTGAGGGTCTTGTAGAAAACCCATCAGGAATGGCCACAGCGAGTGTTTCCTTGGATTGGTGCTCCTCCAACCCCAGATTTCCCTGTGAACACCACAGCATCTGGCTGGCACCAGCCTCCCACTGGCCTGGAGCTGTTCTTCCTTAATAACTGGGAGTAGGTAGGTGCTATCACACCCTCTGGAAATGGCACCACAACAGCAGAGGTGTGTGTTTGCTCAGAAGCAATTATTAAATGACAGAACCCTGTAATTTCAAGCCTGGAAATCACTGCGCTGATTTGCTTCACCCCCAAATTAATCATGATGAGGGTGGCAGAGCTGGCTGCTGGGAGGGAGGGAGGGGTGGATGGTGCCATGTGCAGGTGAGGAGCTTCCCCCTGCCCCTCCTGCAATGCAGAGATTGGAATGCTGAGCCTGGATCCTGCAGAACCCACTCTCCACTCCTTCCCCAATCCTGGGGAAGCCACAGTTGCTCCACGGAGCCCAGGGAAACAGGATGGGCTCCGTGAGGCCACCCTGCCTGCCCAGCATGCCACTGCCATCCTGATCCTCCTTTTTGCTGTTCCCTCTCCAGGGCCTGAAGCCAATGGACCACAATGGTTTGGCTGATCCTTATGTCAAGTTGCACTTGCTCCCCGGAGCCAGTAAGGTGAGAAACCTTTTCACTTCTCCTTCCTTTCCTGGGGCTGAAGCTTCTCGGTGGAAATCAGGCCTGGGAGAAGCTCCTCACCCAGGGGCTGTGGGCTGCTGCAGCCACACCTTGAGTTTCTTGAGTGAAAGGTGCTCAGAGAGAGCAGGAGGTAAGAAGTGGGTTTGAATCCACCCTTACAGGGATGGAAAATGCCTTGCTGGGAAACCACTGGCTGGCAGCCAGGTGCCAGCCCTGATTCCTTACCCTGGGAGCCCAGGATGGGAATGCTGCATTCCAGGAGCCCCCGGGAAGCACTGAGTGAAACAGCCTCAGCTGTAAACAAATCGGACCATTTTAATTTCCTTTTTTTTTCTGCCCTTATTCTTTTGCATTTAAAACCCCTCAGATCATAATAAAACAGAGTATAAATCATAAGGGAAATATTTCCATCTCCTTAGGTTCAGTGCTTGCTGGAGAGAAGAGTAATTAAAGATATTGATGCGTGGTGAGAGCTCGGTGTAAGTGACGGGGATGTGGAATTTAAATGCTCCGTGTGTGTGTTAGGAATATTAATTGCACTCTTATTCCACACAAAAGGAAATACCTTTTTTTTTTTTGGGGGGGGAAGGTGTATTTACTTGTTACAGTTCAGTTGGATTAATTCCTAATGTTCAGGGTGGCAGAGGGAGTTTTTAACCACATTCTGAGTTTCCGCTGCAAACAGAGCCGGGAGCACTTTCATCAGCAATATTACCAGTCATTTCCATGTTTTGCAAATCCATTGATTAGCATTTCTGCTGGAGCTGGTGGAGGCAGGAGGAGAGGGAACACAGGAGCTGCAGATCCACAAGCCATGGGGATGCCCCCTCTGCTCCATCTCTGTGCTTTGTTCCAAACAGCTCTGCCCTGGAGCGGGGAGCAGCTCTGGGGGGACTGGAGAGTTGTCCTGGGCCAGTTGTTCCAGCAGCAGGACAGTTCCTGAGTCCCTTGGGTGTTTCTGTCCCATATTTGGGCTTGAGAGCACTTGTGGGTGTGGGAATCAGGGCTGGATTCATTCCCCGTGCAGAGCTGGTTGCTGACTCCTGAGTCATTCCAGATGGGAGAAAAAGGCACCCCCAGAGCTCAGCTCCTCTGGTCTCACTCGTGTCCCTTCCCAGGGCAGTTTAGCAGCTGGGTGATGTTCATGTCACCCACTTTCCTTCCCAACCCCTGGAGCTGCAGGGATGAGGATCTGGTACCTGCAGATCTGAGCAGGCTGTGGGTGCCATTGGGGCACCTTCCCTGCTGTCCTTGTCCCTCAGGGCTCGTGAACCCAAGGTGGGGAATGCAGCAGCTTCCCATAAAGATCCACAGGACAACTTGGAGGTATTGATGTGCTGAGAGTTTCCTGTGCCCAGCAGCAGCTGAGGCAGGGATTGAGCTGTCTAACACCTAATTAGAGGGAAAATTGCTGCTCTGCCAGGCGGTGCCAGGCTGGGAGCCTGGTGGAGAAGCCCAGTCTGCAGCCTCAGCCTAATTTTTCTGCTCTTCCCAGAAGTGAGGACAGCTCAGGGAGTAAGGAGATCCATGTCCCCTGAGCTGGGGAGTGGCAGTGTGCCAGGATGTCCCATCCATGTAGGGGACACAAGCCCAGCTGTCCCCATCCTCCCGCTCAGCAGAGCTGCTGGAAGGAGCTGCTGGTGCTGACAAAACACCTGTCAAGGAAGTTGTTTGGAGTCAGGCAGGATCAAGAGCTGTGCTGGGAGCAGGAGTGCAAACAAACAGCCAGAACAGCAAATCAGCATTTTTTATTTAATCCAGAAAGGATTTTTTTCCCCTTCCTTGCTCTCTCCTGCTTAAATGAAATCCTGCTCCCTGCTCTGACAAGGTTCCCATTTTGCTGGCTGTTTCCAGGATGGTTTGGAAATGAGTGAGTTGCTGTGTCCCTGACTGTGGCAGCAGCTCTGTGGCCACAGAGAGAAACACAACTTTCCCAGGCATCATTCTGAGAAAAATCTGTGAGAAGATCAGAGAAAAGAATGAGAAACAATTCTTATCTTCACTTGCTACACCTGGTATAGTGAGCATGTAGAATGTGTTATGGAGATCTGTTTATCTCTGTAACAAAGGGTGGTTATTTAATTAGCCAATTATGATAGTGTTTTAATTAAAAGACCAATCAATTCCACCTACAGCAAACTAAGATATAAAAGAGCGATGATTTCTTAATGAAGAAAATAGTCAACCTTCTGTAAATGCACAGAGTCTATGTAACTTATTACCCAGCCAGGGACCCACTTGCTGTGACACCTGCCACCCAGGTTTTGGCTGGATTAGGGGTGGATTTGGGCCAGCACCGGGGCAGAAAAGTGCCAGCACCCATTGCCCCTCCATCTCCAAAGTGGGCCTCCTCTCCTGCCCAAATGGCCCATCCCACTGACCCCACCTCCTCTGCTTCCCCAGGCAAACAAGCTGAGAACCAAAACGCTGCGCAACACCCTGAACCCCACGTGGAACGAGACCCTCACCTACTACGGCATCACCGACGAGGACATGATCCGCAAGACGCTGCGGTAGGGCCCGGCCCCGGCCCCGGGGGGACGCGGCTCCCTTCCCCCCCTGCCCTGTGCCAGCTGTCCCTTCTCAGGGTCGGGGTGTTGGGATGACCCCAAGATTGGTAAAAGTCCTTGATTCCCAGCCTGCACAGCCAGAGAAGTCTGAAATGTGTAAGGTCGGCTTCTCAAGGTTGGTTATTTTCCCTTATCTAGAACATTCTTTCTCTGACCTGCTCAGCTCTGTCTTGCAAGTCAGCCATTCTGTCTGCCCCCAGGGTGGTGTTCACATTTTATACCAAAAACTACCTGTACTATATTTACAATATTGTGCCAATATTGATCATTTATGTTGGACAGTGTGTCTCTACCTTAAACCAAGAGAAAAGTGTCACCATCACAGCAAGACATGGAGGGCAAGGAGAAGGAGAAGGAGGCCAGGGCACACCCAAATTCCTCCATCTTGTCCCCTTGAACCTCATTCTAGAAACCCCCAAATTCTACTTTTTCACCCCATGTTATCCAACTACCACGCTGCTCAAACCCTTGTGGCTTGGAATTCCTCCTACAAAGTTGTCAGTTTTTTTCCATGAGCTAAAATCGAAGCCACAGGTGTTTTTGACTTTGTGCCAAGGTCTCTGAGCCCCCTGCCAGGGTCTGGAGACAGCCAGAGGGATGTCCTGGACTCTGACAGTCCCTCCCCACCCCAGTGACAATTTCACACAGGGACCCCCATGCTGAGCCCCACAGGAGGGTCCTGGAGCTGCTCCCAGCAGAGCAGGGCAGAGCTGTCCCCAGCACAGCCAGGAGTGTGCGAGCCCTGCGTGCATCCATCACCCCCAGAGCCACTGACACCTGATTTACAGAGCCTGGGCTGGGGGAGCCAGCGAGGAGCCTGCTCCTGCTGCCTCATCAACTTCAGGACTCTCTGCCTGGCTCCTGCCTGCAGAGGTGGTGTGGTTTGGGTTTAACCTCTTCATGACCAGCTCTCACGGGCACATGTTGGGGCTTTGTGGTCGTGTCTTGCTGAGAAAATCTCCTCAGGGAAGTTCTGGGCCCCTTTCAGAGCTGAGCTTTTTGTTAGAAAGCTGGAGGTGCCTGTGAATTATTGTCCAGCTAAACAAAGAATGTGAGTCTTTATTTTATTATTTTATTTTGTTGGCTCAGTCTGTGCATTCAGCATCTCCCAGGGGCTGGGAGAGGTTGTGTGAGGGTGGAGGTGAGCAGGGGCAGAGCTTGGAATATGCTCTGCAGGGAATGCAAAGATTTTTCATGTTTTAGCCTCTATCCCACCTGGATGAGGACAGGAATTGTGGGCAGCCTCGGCTGCTCCATTACCACACTGATCTGGGGCTGTGCTGCAGGATTTGCTGTAAGATCCACTGGCAGAGAAAGGATTTTGCATCCTTCTCCAAGGGCTCAGGGCTTTGCCAGCTCCGTGGCTGGAATCCCACCCTCCTCATTTGCAGGTGCCCTGGGAGTTTGTGATTTTCCTCGTGCCAAGAGCTCAAAGCTGCCTGGTGAAAGGTGCTGCTCGGAGGTGAAGCAGGGGCAGAGCCCACCTGTTGTCTGCAGTGTGCAGGGTGCTGGGAAATTCAGCACCGTGGATTATTATTTCACTTGGAAAACATTAGTCATGCTGGAAGTGCTGCAGGCTGGTGGGGCTGGGAAGCCTCCAGTTTGTTGTTATTATTGGTGGGTATTTTTTCACTGCAGGCTTTGAAGTTTGCAGCCTCCTCAAGCGTGGAAATGGGTTTGTAAGGAGATGTTGGCTGAGCTGTTTGCTGGAAGGCGACAGGGAGCGGCAGGGCTCGAGCCCCACTCTTTCAGGGCTCTGGGAGCTGCTTCTCCCTTGGGAAGGGCTGTTTATCCTGGAGGCAGCAGGGAGCTGTGGCATGGGGGATGCACCAAAATATGTGCGGGGCTGGATTTGCCTTTTTCCCCACAGAAATCCTGTGCTGCCCTTTCCCATTCCTGCCTGCCAGCCTGGGTGCTGTGGAGCCCCTTGTGCCCTTCCCAAAGCTCAGAACTGTGCATGGACTCCTGTACCCCACCTGGGACCCCTCAGTCTGCAGGAGAACGTGGCTGGATGGACTTTAAAGATCATTTCCTTTGG
Organism: Chloebia gouldiae; assembly: GCA_003676055.1. Lineage (NCBI taxonomy): Eukaryota > Metazoa > Chordata > Aves > Passeriformes > Passeridae > Chloebia > Chloebia gouldiae. The sequence continues at coordinate 888,746 of QUSF01000062.1, forward strand.
GCAAGGACACCTCCACAATCCCAGGCTGCTCCGAGCTCTGTCCAACCTGGCCTTGAACACTTCCAGGGATCCAGGGGCAGCCACAGCTGCTCTGGGCACCCTGTGCCAGGGCCTCCCCACCCTCATTGGGAAGGATTTCTTCCCAATATCCCATCTAAACTGGCCATCTGTCAGTGTTTTGGTGTGCTGGAGCTGTTTCTCTGCTCTGAGCTGGCCCTTCACTCTCCCAGTGCCTCTTCCCACAGGAAACATCTCCAAGCATTGTCCTGCCTTGGGTGCTTTGCTTCACCCATCCATCTTCTCCTCAAAATTTCTCCTTTTCCACAAGGAAATCCAACTTCAAAGCCAGGAGGAGTCTGATTTTTTCCCTGTGCTAATCAGGAGAGGCTCCTGCCAAGCAGCTGGTGCTGCTTGAAAGAGCATCAGTGATGCTCCCGTGGGTCTGGGCGGTGACCATTCCCTGGGAGCCTCCCTGGTGCTGGGCTGGGCAGGGAATGCAATTCCAGAGTCTCTTTAATGTGAAAATAAAGGTGGAGATCAAAGCTGCCGCCAGCTTTCGCCTCCCTGCAGCCTGGAGATGCGTCAGGGAAGCTGGAAAAGCACCCAGAAATCTTCCCTGCCCACCTGGTGGGATGTGTCCAGCATGGAAAGCTGGGGTGGTGCTGGCATGGGGCACTCTGCCAGTGCTTGCAGCCTTTCTGGAGGGGACAAGTGGCATTTGTCAGACATCCCAGAGAGCTGGGTGTTGGATCCACTCCTACCCAAGCCCCCCAACCCCATAGCATGGCCAGACAGGTTCTCCCTCATCCCTGCATGGCCTTGTCCAAACTGGTGGAGTGACTTTGCTGTCACAGACCCCAGGAGCCAGCAGGGCTCACCTCCCCGAGGTGAAGGAGAGGTGAAGGCAGCCCAGCTAATTGCACTGGCAAGCAGGATTTTGTTAATGATCCAACCCCCTCAAAAAGCAGCAGATATTTGGGATTTTGTGGAGAGCAGCAGGTGGGAGGATCTCGAAAGGTCTCATCCATTCATTGAATTAAATATCCCTGAGTGTAGCCCAAGGCTTAGCAGGGATAAAACCACCCACCAGCCTGGGAAAAGGCAGGTTCAGAGCCATGCAAAACACACTGGAGTGCACAGATGGATGGCATTGGGGGCAGATTCCCTGCCAGCACCGGGGGAAAATCCCATCCTGGAGCCCCCATTCCCACCACAGGGTACAATGTCAGGGGGAGGCAGAGAAATGCTGCAGGGGAAACTGGAACAGGCAGGATACAATCTCCTCCATTTAAATAAGACATGTAATATACAATAAATAAATTGCATTCATAATAAATACCCGAGCTGGCCAGATATTGGATACAATTATTCATATCCAGATATATTGGCGAGGTGATGCATTATTCATGGGGTACTCAGCTAGCCCACGAATGCCAGGAATTCTTTGTTTAATCATGTGTTTGACAAACATCATGACTCATTAAATGTATTATTCAGAAAATAGTATTTGATCAGGACTAATAAGCAGAGTGCAGCCACTTAAAGGTTTGGGGTCCCAAATTGCTTTAGTCTGGATGAATGAGGTTTGCTTGGAATTGCAGGTGCACTTGTAATTATAACTCATTTCTGCTGTGGTTTCTGTGCTTAGACTTGGAGACATTTTGTGATGGAGCCCGTGATGGAATCCTCCTTTTGTTTTCTGGACCACTGGACTTTCCCAAGGTGTTATTTTGTCTCCTTGCCTGGTGCTGCCTGGCCTTAAACCGAGCCAGCATCACCTGCTCCTCACGGAGAGCCTCCCATGTTGCCATAAGTTTTCTTAGATGCGGGGGATGATCTCAGGCTCTGCTCTGTGTGTTTTTGTGGAAAAGGATCCTTGCTGACCCCCATTCCCCCTTTCCACACCGGGAAAGAGGCCGAGGAACTCGTGTGAGGGAGCAGAAGCCGTGAGTCAGCTGCTGGAGCTGCTGGGTGAGTCAGGGCTGGAACCCAGGAGCCCGGGCTGAGTAGGAGGGAGGAGAAGTTTAATGAGCAGTGATTGTTCATTTGCTGCTTAGTTTCCTTCCAAGGTGGTTTTCACGGCCCTTGATGTAAAGATCAGGACCCCACAGTGAGGATATCAAATGAAACACCAGGTTGGAGGGATTTGGATTAATAAGGAGAGATGAGAAAGGGGTGAAGCTCCATCTCCAGGTGGGGATGAAAGGGGAACGAGGCTGCCAGAGGCATCTCATGCTGTTTGTCATGGGGCTGATTTTCTAACCCAAGGCATAAAAATTCCATCAGATGGATTTCTCCTAATAAAATCCAAGCTGGTGTGATTGCATTATGCCTTTTTCCAAAGGGAGGGATGGGGCTGGAGCTTCCTGCTCATCTCACTGATGGGCCAGGACACTGCAGTGCTGGAAATCCCATTCCAGTGGGGATGAACTGCAGCTGGGAAGAGGAACTGGGACTGGGGGCTGAGCCTGAGGCACTGGCAGAGCTGACACAAAACCCCCTCTGGGCATCACACACAGGTGGGCACAAAATGTGGGGACCCACCTAAGAGGTGGCCAGAGGGGACACGGGGTTGGGAGAGCTCTGGAGGTGTCTCCAGCTCCAATGTGCTGCTCAGGGCAGGGACAGCTCCCAGGCCCTGCAGATGTGCCAAAAACCACTTCCCAAGGGCCTTCCTGTGTCCCTGAGGGCACTGAGACAGGGCCCAGTGGGGTTTCTCCCAGTGTGACACTGGACATGCTCTCCCTGCCACCACCCCATGGGTTTTCCACATTTCCTTCTTGGGTTTTTGCCCATCCTGAGGCTCCCGAGCTTTCACAGCAAGCAGGAGGTTGTGTTTGGCATCTTGCTGTGCTTCTGGGGTGTCCCTGGACATTGTCAGGAGAATTGTTACTCACATTTTTAAGAGGTAAACCATGCCAAACCCTGTCTCCCTGAGTGCCCAGGCACCACTCCTCAGTTTCTGGGTGTAGACACAGATCCTGGGCTGCTAGCTCCCTGTGAGGCCATGTCCCCTCCTGTCCCCTCCTGTCCCCTCCTGTCCCCCCAGCTCTGCCCAGAGGGACAGAGCTCCACACGCCTGGCGAGAGCAGTGTTGGCTCTGGAGCTGCTGCTCCTCCATTGTTGGTTTTGTTCTTTACAAGAAACAGGAGAGGAAATGGGGAATATCTGCATTTGAGATTCTCTTTGAGGATTTTACTGTTGTGGTGGGGTGGTTTTTTCCGTGGGTATCTATAGTAACGCTGCATCCAGCCACAGTTTTCTGGAGAGCAGCATTCCCTGTTTTCCTCCTTGTGTCATTTTTTTTTTCCTTCCCAAACCCGTTTTCTCTGCTGCTCCTCAGCCCTGATGATCCTTGTGCTGTGGCACTGAGGCATCCCCATGGCTTTCTTGCTTCCTTGTTGCTCATTTGTGAGCATGAGGGTGGTCAAACCATCCCTGGATAAGGCACTAAAGCACCCACAGATAAATCATCTACAGATAAATCATCCATGGATAACCCCTCCATGGATAAACCATGCAGATGCTGAGCAGGCCAGAGGTGTGGTGTGCAATTATTTACCCTCAGGTGGGATCATTATTTATCTTTAATTGCTTTTCCCCTTCCCCTGTGGTCCCTGGGGGGCAGAAGTGCCACCTGTGGGGAGATGGACACCAAAGGGAGTGGGTGAAAAATGAAACAATCAGGTACAAAAAAGATGAGAAGACACTGTAAGAACATTTTTTTAAAAAAAAGGAGAAAGGAAGGGAGGGAAAAGAAATGCCTTTCCTTCATGGGCAGGGAGGCCAGGCAGTCTCTGCATGGCTCCAGTGGGGATGCAGGATGCTCCCTTTGGATGGGGATGTCTTTCCCCATTGCCAGCACTGCTGGTCCCTCAAGACACCCTTCTGGTCCTCTGGGATTTTGGGAGCTGCAAGCAGAGGCTCCCTGCAAGCTCCAACTTTGTCAGAAGCAGCAGAGGAATGACTCATTAGCTGCCAGCTCAGGGAAAGGCACTGGCAGCTTTTCCATGGAGCTCAGCACCACGTCACTGGGATGCACCCCAGGATCCCAGCAGGGCTGGGGGAGCTTCACCTGCCCAGGCCGTGATGTTTCTCATGCTCTAGGTGTGGAAATCACTCCTGGCCTTGTCTGTTTGGTGGGACAGGAGGTGGCAGAGCTGCTCTGTGTCCCAGCCAGGGTCACCCTGGGAGCTGCCAGGCTCCCAGCAGTGCTTGAGCTCCTCAGGAAGGAGCTGTGTGGGAAGCAGGGAGTCCAAGGGAGGGATGAGGAAGAGCCTCCGTGGCTGAGCAAAATGCAGCTCCAGCATCTCCAAATCATTTTGCTTTGGTCACTGATGACTCTGATGGTTTCATGGCAGAGTTATTAGGATGGCTGAGGCTCTAGCTTGCTTTTCCAACAGTGCCTGTGCATTTAGACACAGAGACTCACACCCTGAGCTACCCTGGCCGGGCTGTGCCGCTTCCACTCCAGCTGCATTCCAGCTGTTTCCCAGCTGCCTGCAGAGGAGGTGCCCTGTCCATGGCCTGGGGAAGGGTGACCTCAGCTGCTCCCTCACTGGGGGGACCTGCAGGGCAGGGCCAGCCCCTCCCCTGTCCCCAGTGTCCCTGCTCAGCCCCTGCTGTTGCAGGATCTCGGTGTGTGACGAGGACAAGTTCCGCCACAACGAGTTCATCGGCGAGACGCGCATCCCGCTGAAGAAACTGAAACCCAACCAGACCAAAAACTTCAACATCTGCCTGGAGAAGCAGCTGCCGGTGAGTGAAGGGGGTTCAGAGCCTCATCCCACCTTGGAGTCACAGGTGCAGCAGCTTCTCCCTGTGGCACGTGGGAACGTGGAGCTGTTTGGCCCCTCGAAGATAATCGGGGATGTGGGGAAGAGCATCCCTTGGCTGGGGAGGTGTCTGCCTGTGGCTGTACCCAGGTACAGCCCCCAGACTGGGTGCATTCCCTCCCCAGATAGATAAAACAGAGGACAAGTCGCTGGAGGAGCGTGGCAGGATCCTCATCTCCCTCAAGTACAGCTCGCAGAAGCAGGGCCTGCAGGTGGGCATCATGCGCTGTGCCCACCTGGCCGCCATGGATGCCAACGGCTACTCCGACCCCTACGTCAAAATGTGAGTGTCACCCCCGCCTCTCCCCGCAGCGGGAATTAATTGTTCTCATTAGGAGATGCAAATGAGGCCGTCAGGCAGCAGCTTGCCTCTGCCTGGAGCGTTCTTCCCTGGCAGAGCTTCCAGGTGAGGCGGGGTGGGGCTGTCTCCCTGCCTCACTCACCACAGCTCTGGGTTTTTTTGGGGGGATGGCGTGTTTCAAATTCACTCTCTGCAAAGAAGGGGTGGCCATGGCAAGGAAGGATCCTGTGCCTGTCCTGCCTCCTTGTCCCCAGTGTGCTGACTCAATTTTGGGCACTTTTAGGGATGGTATTTGCTAAGGCAGAACTACTGGGAGAAACCACACCTGGGAGATCCAATAATGGCGTTTATCAGCAGCACGCTTTTACATTCTTATTTAATTGTTTTTTAGGGGTGGAGGTGTTTGTGTAAAAATCCCCTCTTGCTTTTTTAGATGCCCATGGGAGGCTCAGTCCCTGAGCAGCACAATTGCCATTGCACTCAGGCAGTTTTGGGTGTCCCCTGTGCCATCCACAGGAGATTGCATCTGCAGGGCTGGGATCAGAGCAGATAGGAAAGTGATGCTTCTCAGTACAAGCCTAATTTTTTAATCATGAGCAAGATCTGGAACGTGTAGCAAGGAAGCAGAATTGATGTTTAAAGGCGCAGCACCAGCACAAAAGCACGATGGATTGACTTTGGCCTGGCCCACATTTCAGGTCCCCTCTCTGCCTGATGACACTTAAATCTTGTTTGCTGTCCAGCTCTGGTGCTGTGCTGCCCAATATCTGCAAGGAACAGCTCAAATCTCCTTGCTTCTGCTCACTTTTCCACACTGCATGTGGTTCCTGTCTCTTGGAGAGGTTCTGCATGAGCAGACCACTCACAATCCCCAGTCTGGACAGGTCCTGGGCTGGGTTTGGAGAGCATGTGTGCAGTGCCAGTGTCCCCTAGGGACTGGAGATGGGATAATCGGTGCTCTCTGACTGCAGCCAGCAGCTGGCTTGGTTCTAAGGAGGAGAAACGCTGCCTCCTCCCAGCTCGCACCAGCATTTTGGCAGGGGAGAGCAGGGGAGAAGGGTCAGGGGGCTCAGCCTGGCTCTGCTCAGGAGCTGATGTCCCCACCCGTGGCCTCCTGCCCTCCTCACTGGGACCCACTTTGGTCTCGTTGCAGTTACTTGAAACCAGATGAGGACAAGAAATCCAAGCACAAGACGGCAGTGAAGAAGAAAACGCTGAACCCCGAGTTCAATGAGGTGGGTGTGGTTCTCACCGAGGGGCTTTTCTCAACCTCAGACTTAAAAGGTAAAAAACCACCACTTTAGTCACTGTGTGAGGGATTGGGGTTGGGTTCCCCGTGGGCAGCAAAGCCTGAGGAGGATGGGCAGCCCCAGCCCCTGTTTCATCCTGACTCTGCTCCTCCACAGGAGTTTTTCTATGAGATAAAGCACGGTGACCTGGCAAAGAAGACCCTGGAAGTCACTGTGTGGGACTATGACATCGGGAAATCCAACGATTTCATAGGTGAGTAGCGCACTCCAAAAGGTCTCCTTGGCCTCTTTTTTGTTTATCTTTGCTGTCTGTTCCTCTTATTTCTCCTGCTCTCCTCCATCCTCCTGCTTTGTTCTCCATGCCCACCATTCATTCTCGCTGGGTTTTGGTTCTGCTTTTATCCCTCTCCTGCACCTGAGCCTCTCACGAGCATCCAAGCAGGGAGAAAATGCATCTGCCTGTCCCCTTCTGTTTTCAGATGTTTTCCTCTGAGTGCAAAATATGTTTAACAGGGAGGTTTCATTTATCTCTGTTGGATGTCTGGGCTGCTTGTGATTTTGTTGCTGGTCACTGTGATTTATCACTAACAAGTGCCCAGTACCTCTGACAGCCACTGTGATTGCAGTGAGCTCTTGGCACAAGGGACAGGGGCACTGCCTGGGGCTGGGGCACTGCCTGGGACAGGTCCCAGACCACAACCACGAGGGAGTGGAGAATTTGGGCTGGATTTCACATCAGGCTGGATGCTGTGAGGATGCTGGCTCCCTCCAGCATCCGCCGGTGTCCCTCGGCATCTCTCAGCATCTCTCAGCATCCTTTGCAGAGCTGATGCTCCCCACACACCTCTCCCTCTCTCTGTCTCCCTCCCAAGGCGGAGTCGTGTTAGGAATTAATGCCAAAGGGGAGAGGCTGAAGCACTGGTTCGACTGCCTGAAGAACAAGGACAAGAAAATCGAGCGCTGGCACACGCTGACCAACGAGCTGCCGGGCGCCGTCCTCAGCGACTGAGCCCCGCGGGGCCGCAGCTCCACAGCCCTTGGGCTCCTCCCAGCTTTGGGGATCCCGGGACAGCCAGGAGAGCAGGACACCCCACGGCAGGGCCTGGCTGCAGGGAAGCCCTTCCCAGGGAAGAAGGCACAGGTGGTTTGCTCTGGCGGCCGCTCGCGGCTCCCAAGGCTTTTCCAGAACTCTGCGCCCTGCCCCACTCTCGAGCATGCACGTGCACACTCACACTCACACAGGTGTGCACCCCTGCATGCACTGCAGTCTGGCTCCTCTCCCAAATCCTGGCTCTACTCAGTTACCTTCTCGCTGCCTTGCAAGTCAGTGGCAAAAAAAAAAAAAAAAAAATTAATGCGTCCGTCCGCGTCCGTGTGTCCGGCATCGGCAAAAGGCGTCCCTAAAAACTCACAAAACCCAGAACTGTCTCCTTCGAGGCAGCTTGTGCCATATCTCTGGTGGTTTGTCAGTCTCTGTGGTTTGGGCCTAAACAGTCTTTTTTGCATTTAAAGCTCCTCTGTTGGAATGATTGATTGTGTCCCTGGTAAACCCGGAAAGAGTGTTTGCTTTCCTTCCAGGAATGTTGTGCTCGTCCTCTCCAGTAACTCACGTGCAGGCAGCAGAGCTGTGCAGACCAAGGTTTTCCTCCTGGGATCAGGCAGCTTCACATTTGGGAGGCGAAATAAAAAAGCCTTGGCTGTTCCTGCTTCCCAGGAAGCAGCTTCTCTCCTAATGAAACCACGCCATGCAGCAGCACGGCTGTTTTTCCAGCAAAGCCAGCTTTCAGGCTGAATTTTTCTATCATTTTTCCCTTTTTTGTCCCTTTCCAATTCATTAAATAATGAAAATGCTGAGCCTCGGAGCTGAGCTGGAATTGTGTTTGTAGTTCAGCATGGCCGTGAGGTTGATTCTTTTTCTGCCTCAAACAGCATCCAAACCAAATGAATGTCTGTGTATGGCACAGTAATATCAATGTGGCACTGTAATAATATATTAATGTTAAAATAATCCCAGATATCATCCTCTGTGATCCACCTTGGCTGGTCTCTTTATCCTCATCCCACCAGACACCCAGTGGGATAAGCTAAAACTTTCTAGGAAATGCTGCACCATTCCCAAAATGTTTGGAAGCCTTTAACCAATGATTTCTTAGGAAGAGCTGCTCTTTCCCCACAGGTCTCAGTTACCCTCAGCTCCCAAGCCCTGTGCATGTATTGCCAACTTCTTTTTTTTTTTCTTGGGAAGCAATGGAATCTCTGGAAACCTACATTGACTTTTCCAAGTGATGATCCTCTTATACCTTGCTACACCTTTGATATTGGGGGAGGGGGAGATAAAAGAAAAAAACCAACATTCATAGGGGTTTTTTAAAATAACTCAATATTTGTAATGCATCCTGCAGATACACATGGATTTTATTTGAATGCTGGCAGCCTGTCAAGTCAGATGTTCCCACTAATCCTTTCTGGTCCAGCACCTTAAAACCTGCTTGGGGTCTGAGCTTCCAGGGAAGCTCCAGGAGCACCAGGTTGGCTGTGCCTCCCTTTTTTGGAAAAGTTTCTTTCAATCCATCATTTTTTCCAGCCTATGAAACTGGTTGATGCCTGAGCTGGAGTAGGACATGTGTGTGTGGGTTCCTTCACTTTGTAGCCCAGTCTTTTCTAAGTGGACACTCTGTCCCTCGTCCCAGCTGCATGCGGAGTTGGTGGTTGTCATGCCAGGCCTTGTGAAATGTTTGATACCAATGTTTTGCTACCATGTGAAGGCTGCAGAAACCGTCCTTACCTGCATCCTGAGAGACTTTTGTATTTCAGTATTACCTATCTGTGTACTTTTGGTCAGATTTGTTAATATTTATAATGAGAACCGAAAATAAAAAGGTTAAAAATAAAAACTAAAAAAAAAAAAACTAAAAAAAAAAAAAAGTTGATGCTGGTGGTGCAGCTTTTGAATTTGGGGGATGGCAAAGATTTGGGAAGAAATGGTTTTAAACCAGAGCATTGGGGGCTGCTTGGTCCAATATAGCATAAATACTATAAATACTTATAGGTATTTATAAAAATATATATATATGGATATGTATATATATGGAGAGATATATATATGGATATATATATATATATTGATATATATATATATCAATATATATATTATATATATATATATATATGGAGAGAGAAAATACACATATATGGTCCAATTAAATATATATAGAGCATGTATATTTATATTTATTTATGTTTAATATGTATTTAGTAGCCTTGAAGCCCAGCAAACACAGGGCACAGGGAATGATGTCCAGATCCAGGTGCCAAGGCTGGGCTCACAGGAAAACCCACCTGGAAAGCACAAAGAAAAAAAAATATCTACTCAATTAAATAATGCTCTGTTCAGCCATCAGATTTTTGTTTAAGTCACTCTTTATCCCCTGGGGAATAAAGAGCTGATTATAAAGAGCAGGAGGGAGGACAAACCCTTCAGATTAAAATAAAGCTTAAGGTATTTGAAAGCCAAGCTGCTCTGGGGCACGTCAGCCCCTCCAGCTCTATAAAGGGGCTCTGCTTTTGGGGGAGCTCACCTGCTCCATGGACAGCACCCAGGAGCCCCCAAACAGCAGCACCCCGGGGCCTTTCGATGGCCCCCAGTGGCCCCACCAGGCCCCCCGGGCCACCTACGTGGCGGTGGCCGTGCTGATGGCGCTGGTGGTGGCCTCGGCCTCGCTGCTCAACGGCCTGGTCATCGTGGTGTCCATCAGGCACAGGAGGCTGCGCTCGCCCCTCAACTACATCCTGGTGAACCTGGCCGTGGCCAACCTGCTGGTGACGCTCTGCGGCAGCTCCGTCAGCCTCTCCAACAACATCAGCGGCTTCTTCGTGTTCGGGGAGCGGCTCTGCCAGCTGGAGGGCTTCATGGTGTCGCTGACAGGTAAGGAGGTCATTCCAGACCTGCCGTGCTGATGCTTTCGGGTTTAGTAGAAGGGATTTTTGGAGATGTTTCACCTCCTAAAGTCAACACTCGTGTCCTTCAGCGCTTGGTTAGCACAGGGAAGGGTTGGGGAGATGGTTGGCTGTCTTGGTCTTGACAGAGTGAGAAATGCCACCTGAGGACATTGTTTGGGATGCATTTCATGGGGGGGTGGCTGCTGTGCCAGCACACCTGGGGCTGGCTGTGCACCAGGGACTGGAAATTGCATAAAACCTCTCCTTGAGGACGCTCTGTTGTAACTATGAGGCGTCACAGCCACCCATTGCCAACTTCATTTCTAAGGGCCAAATATCACAGTTGTCCCTGCTGTGAGAGAAGCAGTGCCAAAATCAGTTTTTAATGGCCAAAGATCACAGCTGTCCCTGATGTAAGAAAAAAACATCCGACTTCTCATTCAAATAATATTTACTTGAAATAAATCATCATCCACCACATCCCAGCACAGGCAGCAGAAGCTGATCCTGAGACACAATCCCTGCTGTCCCTCCAGGCATCGTGGGGCTGTGGTCCCTGGCCATCCTGGCCTTGGAGAGGTACCTGGTGGTCTGCAGACCCCTGGGAGACTTTCGGTTCCAGCACCACCACGCTGCCAGTGGCTGTGCCTTCACCTGGGGCTGGTCCCTGCTCTGGACAACCCCACCACTCCTGGGCTGGAGCAGCTACGTGCCTGAAGGTAGGGGAGATGTGCATCACACTCCAGTTGTGTGCACTTCTTGCGTCCTGTTTTCAAGCCTCGAGTAGCTGGAGAGTCTCTGGGCTGGAGTCTAAAGGGTTTATCTCTCCTGTTAATACTTCCTGCTTGTTCAGCCAACAATCCTCTCCTGGAGGCTGTTCTTTGGAAGTTCCCCATCACAGGACACTCTATTGGAGCCAGGAGCTGCTCTGGCTTCACACACCCAGCCCAAACCTGGCACAAGTCCACAACAAATCACAGAGGGCATCTGGCCAGCCCAAACCCCGCAGTGGCTGATCTCCAGGCCCTTGGGGATGGACACATGAGGTGCTCAGGTGGCATGGCTGTTTTGGAGCCCATCTTGAGCCCTTGTCCAAGCCCTAACAGCTTTAGGCTCATTCCCAACCTTTATTCCAGGCCTGAGAACCTCCTGTGGGCCCAACTGGTACACGGGTGGCAGCAACAACAGCAGCTACATCCTGGCCTTGTTTGTCACCTGCTTTGTGATGCCCCTCAGCCTGATCCTCTTCTCCTACACCAACCTGCTGCTGACCCTGCGGGCGGTGAGTGCGCCCGTGGATGGAGAGCCTCGGGGCGGGTTCTGGGGACAGCCAGAGGAGCTGGCTCCTCCTGGCACTGCCATCAGGGCTGCCAAGGGATGGGATGCTGCTCCAAGCTGCTGACAGGCGTCTCCCTCTCTCCCAAACTCCCCGCAGGCCGCGGCGCAGCAGCAGGAGTCGGACACGACGCAGCAGGTGGAGCGGGAGGTGACGCGCATGGTGGTGGCCATGGTGGTGGCCTTCCTCACCTGCTGGCTGCCCTACACCACCTTTGCACTGGTGGTGGCCACCAACAAGGACATTGTCATCCAGCCAGTCCTGGCATCCCTGCCCTCCTACTTCTCCAAGACGGCCACGGTTTACAACCCCATCATCTACGTCTTCATGAACAAACAGGTGAGACAAAGCTCCAATGAAACAGACCAAGCTGGAGAACAGCTGGACAGGCTCAAAAATCCTGGAGGAACCATCTGTCCTACCTGGAAGTGTGGTCACAGGCTCAGGGTTGCTGTGTAAGCAGCAGGGATTTGGGGAATAAGATGGAAAGGGAGGGAGCAGCCTGCGAGCCCGAACAAGAGCTCATTTTCCACTTCCATGGTTTTATGGGGTCAGGCAACTTAATGTTGGCTCACAAACTGCTCATTGAAGGCACAAAGCAAACAGAATGAAACTTTTATTGTCCATAAACCACAAAGAGTTGGGCTGGGAATAGACAGAGATCTTTCCCAAAATATAACCAGCGTCCAAGCTGCCGAGTCTCCAGGTGATGCCGGATTCCTGCTGCCACAAATAACCTGTCCCTTCCTTCCCTGCCCAGTTCCAGAGCTGCCTGCTGGGAATGCTGTGCTGTGGTTACCACCCCCGGGGGATGGGGAAAACCTCTCCAGCTGCCCCCAGTCCCCAGGTGGCTGCAGAGAGGCTGAGGAACAAGGTGACACCATCCCACCCCGTGTGACAGCTGCCACATCCTGCCTGCACCAGTGCCAGCTCCAGGATCTGCCTGTGCCACCCACAGCAGCACAGAGGGGCTCGGGGTGGGGCTGATGGGGGGCTCTCAGAGGTTGGAGAGGACCCCAACAACAAAAAAAAAAAGACAGGTCAGTGTCTTCTTGCAGTGACAGTGGTGAGGAGCCATCCCGTCATGGGAGAAACTGCAGATTTTCACTACGTCCCCCTCCTAAGGAACCCCCTCCCTCCCAGCCCCTCACCTCGGAGCCTTTCAAGAACACCAAATAAAAAATGAACAGTAATTTTTCCTCAGTGCCCAACATCCCAGGTGGCTGTTTGGCCCAGTGTCAGGTGCAACATGGTCTGTCACCATCCCCTGACAGACCAAGCCCTGTCTGCATCGCCTGGTCCTGCTGGGAAGTTCAGGGAGATGCTGTAAATCTGGCATAAATCCAGCAAGAATGTTTAGGAGCCAACTGTGTTAATAAACACTGATAAATACTGAGCAGTTCATCTGTTTTATTGGCTGATAGAAGGTTTGACAGAAAACACATCCCCTCCTGCCACCAGAGCTGGCAAGTGCCACAAACATCGCTACAGACAGCCAGGAAAAAAAAACAGACACAAAGTTAATTTTCTTTTTTTAGAGTTAAGGCAATAAGGGAAGGTCTGGATCCACTGATTTCCCAGCAAGGGTGAAAACACAAGCAGTAACAGGCCCCAAGGCATAGCAGAGGCCCACCAGCAGCAAACAAAAGATGCCAAAGCCTGTAAGGATAAAATAAAAGATAAAAAACCTCCACAGGCTCCACAGCTTCACACCTCATCTTAAATCTCCAATCCCACTGTTTATCTACCCCAGCTGCAATGACACTTCTGTTTTTGGAGGCAGATTCTGCCATTCAGGAGCCCAGGAAAGGCTTCTGAAGGTGATATTGAAGACAAGCAAGTCGATGAAACTGGGTTTCACCCAATTCCTCTATCTCTAAAAAACCCTGCCTGCCGGCAGAGTTTTTTACAGATTTCTGATGCTCAACCCTTGAATTGTTTTCAAAATGAGGTGACCCACAGCCAGGCACCCCAGCAATCTCCACTGCCATGGAGGATGATGAGATTTGGGGACTGAGGGTTTGTTGGTTTTTTTTTTCTTCCCACCATCTGAGATTCTCTGCTTCAAACCAAAAATAAAACAAAAAACCCCAAACCAGCCCAGTACAAAGGAATGAAACATGTTGGAGCAACCTGGGCTAGTGGAAGGTAGCAGAGGGGTGGAATTATATCATAATTATGGTATTTTCCAACCCAAACCATTCCATGATTGCATGACCTGGTGTGGGGGGACAGGACACCCATCCCCATCCCTGTCTCAGCCTCTCTCTCTCCTGCTGTGCAGAACAGCTCAGCTCACAGGGCTCAGAGAGGAATTAGAACAGCTCAATATCACTGTTTTAATTTAATTAATTGGGCTTTCATTCTCTGGGAAGCTGAAAAGCAGCATTAGATGGGCCCTCTGATCTCCTCTGCTGTCTTGCACTGGTCCTTGTTTAATTGTTCCTGTTAATCACAGCTTTTGTGCCCATGCCTTATGTTATCAGGATGATTTACATCCATGCTAAAACTTAAATCTGGGAAAGTACAAGCAGCTGAGAAACTGAAATCTCTGTTGTGTTCTGGCCCCGATAAGGAGATCAGACAGGCTATGGGGCTACTTGAAAGGCCCTCCACCAACAGAAATAAAAATTCTCCACATTAAGATTAAAAAAAAAGATAGGGAAACGGTTGACAGTCTGCTCACCATTTGGTCCCACAGATAAAATAGAAGAAGAAATGCAGGGAGCTGAGATTTCACATGTTGTTATCCATCCAGGGATGGATAATTCTGTGCGTGTGAAAATGCTCCTGTGCTGCTCTGCCACGCTGCTGCAGCCCCACGGGTTTTGGGTACCTTTTATTTCATTGAACAAGCCTGAAACCCAACAAAAACTGCCCAAAAAGTGAGAGGGAATGACCCTCAGTTATGAGTCACAAGCCACCAAGGGCAGAATCACAAAATAAAAATTTGCAATTTAACTTTTTGCACTCTCTATCCCTGCTGCCGACACAGCCGTGGGGAGCAGGATCTTGTTCCAGCAGCTCCTACTAGGAATAAAAACCCTTCTGCCTGGAGAACAAAGTCCCATGCAGAGAACTCAGGTTGGTACAAACCTGGGTTAGAAAATATTAAACATTTTTTTTGGACAGAATTGTGTCAGAGCCTGGGGCAAGGCCTGTGCTAGGCCTGAGGTGCTTCTGCTCCAGCTCTGTCACTGCCACCACAGCACAAACACAAGAAAGATTTTTTATTTTCTCTTATCTTTCCTCAGAAAGCTCCCTCACCTCTGCAGCATCCTCCCTGGAGCAGCTCCCTGGTTGTACCATGGGCTGACTATGGGAAGCAGCATTAAAAACAAGTGAAAAACCCCAACAGAACGACCCCAAAAATGAACCTCCAAGCCAGAAAGAGAACCAAAAGGCAGCACAATAACCTTGGAAACTTTTATTAATGTTGTTAAACCAAATTAACAGGTGCAGAATTGGAGCATTTCCTTGCAAAAGCAGGAAGGGAGATGCAAAACTTGACACTCCCAAAAATGTGCAAAACCAGCTCAACGCCCAGGGAACAGGACAACCCTTCACTCCTGCACCTTGAACAGTATTTACCACAAAAAAGTGTTAAACATGAAATTGCTGTGCCCATCAAAATTCTCACCCAAAACTCAATTATATCCAGAGATCTTGGTGGTTTTTTTGGACAAGGCCTACCAAAAATGTGGTTGTATTAAACACCAGGTATCTTCAAAACAACCACATTTTTTTCACATTCTTGTCTGATGCTGGCAGGGAACATATTGCTGCACTTGCAATCTCTGGAGAACACTGCCTTTTCCTCATTAGCTTTTTGCACAGCAATTAATCCCTTTAATCAGTCAAATCAGTTCAACACTAGATCACAAAAGCACTAAGTAAAGCGAAAACAAGAAATTACCTTGTTAAATTTAATGAGCAAGGAAAAACAGACACTACATGGGCTGTAACACTCCAGCATGGAAACATTTCAGTGCCTCAGCAGCACCAGCAGCCCACAGAATTACAATCATTTTGTCTTTAATCTGAAAACTGCATAATGCAACAGAGCAAGGAATTCTTTAGCTTATGAAAATGTGCACGTGCAGAATAAAAAGCAGTTTCATAAGGATGTGACAGTAAAAAAACAGCTCACTTCTGCACACTGACACTTCCTGGGCATGCAACAATGGCATCAAACCAGTACAAACTATATCAGAAAACAGAGCATTTGATTTTATTCTGAACTTGCTGCTGCTGTTAATGAAGTCTGAGCTTTACAGGTGTTTATGGGGCCAAAAAGGGCTGTAATTCACAGACTAAACACTGTGCAAGCAGCAGCAAACAGGTGATGGGGAGAACTTATTCACTCTGTGTTTTAATCATGGAGAGAGCTCTCATCCAAAACAATTATCCTGCAAGGGACAAAAGGGGAAAAAAAAAAAAGGGGGAGTAAAAAAAAGGTTAGGCAGTTGTTTTTTCTAATATAAAGTACAAGATGAAGGGAATGGGATTTCATAGTGCTTCTTTTTGAGGGAAAATGGGAATGCAGCTCATGCCACAAATAAATTTCCACCACAATTCCAGTTTAACTCACAGAGTCTCACCTGAAGGGTGGACCTGAAGCCAGCTGCTGCTGGGGGTGGGATTTCTGATCCTTGATCTCATCTAAAAAACAGGGAAATTCAGCTCAGAACATGAAAGCCACACAGAGACAGCAAGTGAATCAAGAGTTACAGGTTCCTCTGCTTGAATCATTCAGCCACATTTGGAATCAGAACCCAGTCCCAGCTCTGCTGCTCCTGGTGCATCACTCAGGACCCTTGTGATGATCAGAAAATCAGAAACCAATCCTGATTTCCATCCCTGAAGCCCAGTCCCAGCTCAGCTCTGACAGAAAACAGGGGCACAGCTGCTAATGCTGTAACAATTTGTTATTGTAATGCAATAACAAGCACAGTGATGTCACCCCCAGGCCTCTACATTTTAAAATTACCATCAATATTTCCAAAAGTAACCAGAGATTTGGCACATTTCAAACTCTGGGTGCATCCAGCAGCTCTACAGACAAAGGGCACCTGCTGAAGTCCCTGCACAGCTTCCTGGTGCTCTGTCTTCAGCCCAGGCTTCTCTCTCCTCTACTCCATTCTTCCTTCCAGCATCTTCTGGATCCTGCAGGCTGGCAGCCCTGGAATGACAGAGTTTTGTCATCTCTTTTTTTTTTTTTTTTTTAAGGATGAAACAGAAAATTTTGATGCCAAACATGAGAATGTCTCAAGTTCCTTTGTGAGACAGAAGTTAGGGACCACTTATGAGCACTCACTGTGCAGTTGTTCAGAGTTACTGGGCTCTGATCTTTAGTTCTAAGAGGAAAAACAGTTCTTTGGGATGTGAATGTTTTCCTTAAAATGATGTTTAAATGACTTCTGCCATGTTCTTCAAATTTCCTAATATACTGCCATGAAAGCACAGCCATTTTCACAAACTCTTCTTTATAAAGAGCTTTCATGACTCTGTTCTCTTAATGCACATTTTCTCTGTCTCAAAAGATTCTGTCAAATTATCTCTGATATCTGTGAAGACTAAGCACTGCCTTCCAGGGCTGTTGAAGTATTTGCTTTCCACCTACAGGAAGTTGTATTAACAAAACATTCTTTTCCCTCTCAGTTTAGTAGGAGAGTTCACATTCATGTCTCCAGGCAAGTTCCCTGACACTCCACTCCCTAAGGAGTCACAGCCCATCTTCTGAAAAGTCCTCCACACATCTGTACACAGCACACAAAATAAACCCTTGAACACAAATATAAATTATCAGCTCACCCAAGAGTGTGTCCCTGAAGTTGTTCTTGGATGTCCTCATCTCCAGGAACTGCATGGAGCATTCTTTCCAAAATATCATCAAGACTGGAATGAGCCCTGTTAAATAAAAGATTCCAAAGTGATGGTGACAAGGTTCATGCTGCAAATTTCCAAATAAAACATTTGGTACTTCAAGTTTTCTGTAAACATTGAATCTTGTTAAAATTCTAAGTCTTTGTAACTCAAAGCCAAACATCCTTTTTAATACCTTTCTGTATCCTCTGCTAGATTAAATGACTCCTTAGTCCATGAACTCTGATTTGTCTTCTCATTTCCCTCAGATTCTTTTCCTCTGTTTTCCATTTGAACTTGATCAAGAGCTATTCACACAAACAGCAAAATTTTAGCATCAAAGGAAGATAAATAAATACATTAAAATGTTGTTTTCTATGCTGCACTTGGGTAATTTCCAGTTGCTCACTTCTCAGGCACTCTTTCCTCAGTCAGGCCTGATTTTCTACCAGATGAACAAATTCCCATTATCTGCAGTCAAAGGTGGCCAGCAGCAAGGCCCAGATAAATATTTCACTCCAACACATTTCCAGGACTCTGCATTCACAGGACTCTACATTTTGTTTCCCACTGAAATGAAAAATTCATGTGGAGATTAATCTTTAATCTTTCCCCTTCCAATCCCAGATATGAGAGAGAAATCCAAGGGAAACCTGAGGATGACAGCTTGGTTTGCCTATTTATCAAAATCCAGTGGTTTCCCCTCTAAGACTTATCAGCAAGTTCTGATCCCCACAGAAATCAGGATTAGGGTTGGGCTTAGGGTTGAGAAAGACCCCACAGCTCCAGGAACACTGGGGCTGGGAAAGGCACCCCATGGTGAATTTTCTGATCTGGAAATTCATGGTGATGGGGTTAAACTTAGGTTTGGGCTAATGGGGAATATTTCAGCCCCTTCTGCTGGGCTGTGATAAGCAGGAAGCACGAGGCTGCCACAGAAAATGGGAGTCTGAAATAGCTGTGCTTTATGCAAATACAAGAAAACCACAGTGATTGAGCAGCCAGCAATAGCCTGCTGCAGTCCTCTCCCCCTAAAAACAAGAAGCTCCAATGAACTTCCATCCCTCAGGAAAAGATTTAACAAAGCTGTAGGATAACCAAACATGCGCCAGCATCATTCTCAAGTGACTGTGTTATTGAGCTTTTTACAGACTTAACTCATGTTCTGCCTTTTTTTTTTTTATTTGCCTTTTTTGTCTGCTTCTTTTTTTTCTACTGCTGCTCACTTTGTGACTCACTGGAGGGGAAAAAAAAGCACAGCCTATAAACATTTAGGTTTTCTGCTCCTCTGACACGACTTGTTGTACATCTAAAAATGATTCCCACTTAGCACCATTTGCATTTGCAGCAGCACAAAGATTCACCACTCTGCTGTCTTTGTAACAGAGCAGGAAATACAATATTCATTACCCCAGTGGAAGCTATTTATTTCATCTATGAAATCAGAGGCATTATTTCATGCTGGAGAATTAGGAACATTAACAGGTAGGGTGCACTGGCCACTTTCTGAACTGAATCACCCTCCCAGAATGGATTTGACATCACCTGCCCACCACCTCTGCTCCTGTGGCTGTTGCCACCTGTGTTGGAACACAGCACAAGCTACAGTGGCATAATAAAAGCAGAAAATTAATTCTCCTGGTTAGACCTGCAAACCTCCCACAGCAGCTCCCCGTGGACTTTGGAGGGAACACACTGGGAAAGGCAGCAAACATTGGTGGGGGCACCAAGCTAAAAATTGCAGCTTATTGTTACAGCTGAACACACAGTGACGAGGACTCAGAGGCAGTTTGCAGCAAGGCAAAAGGAATTTTCTATTTTTAATCTCTACTTTGGGACTGTTAGCAACCAACCATTCACTTGCATTCCGGAGTCTTGCAATCCTATCCCTTCCAAGTCTGG
Organism: Chloebia gouldiae; assembly: GCA_003676055.1. Lineage (NCBI taxonomy): Eukaryota > Metazoa > Chordata > Aves > Passeriformes > Passeridae > Chloebia > Chloebia gouldiae. The sequence continues at coordinate 908,174 of QUSF01000062.1, forward strand.
AGTGATGGAATCTTGCTGCTTTAAGTGTTCTGTTAAAAACAGCATTATTTCCATATTGATCTAGGTTGACTATACACTGAAGTACCATGTAACTTTATCTATCCCATCCCAGAGGAAAACCTGCACACGATTTATAATTATTTTATATATTGCCCTTCAAACTGCCCCTGACCATCATTAATGGCACCACTGATGGTGCCAATCTCCACTGGTTCTTGTTTTGGTGAATGAGTTAGGATGGACATTTTAATCACCCCAGTGTCTGGTGTTAATTTAGGAAGAGCTTAATGATGGATAAGCAAAGAAAACTCTTCTCCAACCCCATCCCAGTGAAAACCACACAATTTTTACACTTTCTGACTGGAGATGTGTGTGAACAAAAGAAGAAATGTAAATCACTGAGCTCTGCACAGACACCTGGGGGGTGCAGCTGCCTCCTCTAATGAGGAACATAAATTGCTCCAGGACACCTTTGAAAAATTCAGTGTACACCAAATTCCTCTCTGTGTTAAACTCCACCTGCACTCAGTGTGCTGTCAGCAGCAGCAAAACCACTCAGAGAAATGCAGAGGCTTCAAGAACTGCCAGTTATTTAAGCTGTTGATCATTTAAGCTCTTGATTTTCCTAATAATTGACTGCAACTAATTTGGAAGCTCCAGTGTATTTTGGCAGTGAATGGTTTGGGAGAAATCCTGACTGAGCACAGCTGGAAAGCCTCCCACAGTTTGGGGTGAAGTGCCTCTTACCAATTTCATCCAGCAGCTCTTGGGCTGGTGGAGGCAGCTCATCAATGGAGGGGGGAGATGCCTCTGAGAGTGCTGAGACAGAGGGAAAAAAATTCTAGTTAATTAGCAGTGATTAATCCTTAATAACTGTGACATAAGCTTACACTCTGATAGCATCTTGCTTACATATTTCATTTAACACCCTGCACGGGCCTGGCTCATTCATATTTTATCAAATTTCCCTAAATAATTCCATAATGGAAAAATCATTTCAAGCCAGACTTGCACATTCAGCTCTCAGTGCTGTATCAGGAATCTGAGGCCAGTAATATTTACACTTCAAACAGAGGTTGATTTAGAGGTCAGAGTTCTTAGTCTGCAGGTGCAAACACAAAATCCATAACTTAATTAGCACCAGCAGTACATGGTTGAGTGCTTAGCTATTTATCCCTCTAAAAACAGAAATCCAGGAGGAAAAAATGATGGAGGAAAAAAAGGAAATATAATTAATAGACTGCTGAATTTCCTTTCAAATCCATTTCTTTGTTTATTGAACCATTTATTTTGGCTGGGGTTGGAATAAAAGACTTACCAGGTGCCTGCCTGGTGTTCCTCAGGGATGAAGCAACTGGTGGCAACCCAACCTGTGTGAGATCAAACAGAATTAAATACAAGAAGGTAAATTGAAAAACTGCTGATCTTCAATCCTCCCCTTCAACATGCTAAATCCAAAATGAGGTAGAACCTTCAATTAAAGCCTGAGCTGACCATTAAATTTTAAACTAAGCTTTTCAATCAGTACAGAATATGAAAATAGAGTAAGATTGATGTGTCAAAAAATTTCCTTGGATTGCTGTGCAGTCATATTTTAGCTGTGAGATACCATCAGCTACATAATCTTTATTTCAACACTCTGAATGGACAATTGGATGGGAATTTTCTGACTGGAAAGTTCCAAGATTTCTTCAGTTCCCATTCTCTGCTTGGGATCTTTCACTATTAAAACCAGGCACATTTGTTCATCAGAAGAGCCCCCCCAAAATTAAGAATTTGTAACCAGAGGTAAATCCCCACTGCCCTCAAAGTGGCACTATGCACTTAATTCTAGAATAAGATTTTGGACAACAAGTGACAGCATCAGCAGGGCCACTCAGGGCAACTCTGCCCTGTAAATGAATTTAATGAATTCCAAGTGTTCTGGCACTGGAGCAGCACGACACAGACCTGCCTGTGTCAGGTCAGCTACACAATGAGCACTCGCTGCTGCCGTGCCTGAGCAAACTCTGACTCCAGCTCTGAACCACAGTGGAAACAATCAGAAAGGTGAAAAGGCAACTGTTTCATATCAAACTGCCTGCATAGACAATTTGAGATAAGGCTGAGGCTCAGGAACACCTTCAGTGCCAAAAGGATGAGCGGAAATCGCTGCAGAGACCTTGGAAACTGCACTCCAGAGGGAGGGGTTTTGGCAGAACAAGGCTGATGAGAGTGGGCACATTTAATGTGCACAAAAGGATAAACCCCTGATCAAAGGGCTCATTCAGCCCACGTTTCACTGAGTCCATTCCAGACTCTGGCCAGAATCTGGACTGGGTTTTCCCTTTGGCCACAACCATTCCAGACTCCGGCCAAAATCCGATCTGGGTTTTCCCTTTTGCTGAGTCCAATCCAGAGCCTGGCCAAAATCCAGTCTGGATTTTCCCCTTTGCTGAGTCCATTCTGTACTCTGGCCAAAATCTGGTCCAGGTTTTGCCTTTTGCCGAGTCCAATCCAGAGCCTGGCCAAAATCCAGTCCGGATTTTCCCTTTTGCCAAGTCCATTCTGTACTCTGGCCAAAATCCAGTCCGGATTTTCCCTTTTGCTGAGTCCACTCCAGACTCTGGCCAGAATCCAGTCCTGGTTTTCCCTTTTTTCTGAGTCCATTCTGGACTCCGGACAAAATCTCATCCAGGTTTTTCCTTTTGCCAAATCAATTCCAGACTCCGTCTTGAATCCAGTCCTGGTTTTCCCTTTTGCAGAGTCCATTCCAGAACCTGGCCAAAATCCGGCCCAGGCTTTCTCTTTTGCCAAGTCCATTCCAGACTCTGGCTGGAATCCAATCCTGGTTTTCCCTTTTTTCTGAGTCCATTCCGGACTCTGGACAAAATCTGGTCCATGTTTGCGCTTTTGCCGAGTCCATTCCATACTCCATCTTCAGTCCGGGTTTTCCC
>QUSF01000062.1:911342-922810 GCA_003676055.1 Chloebia gouldiae
TTGCCAAGTCCATGGGAATCCAAGATTCCAAAGGCTGGGAGGTGGAAATTCCCCACAGCCAGGGAGGGATGGAGGCAGGGAAGGGCCCCTTGGAGAGAGACCAACAGGCACCAGCAAGAGGAACCCAAACCTTTGTGCCATCAGTGCCTTGAAATCAACCAGGACTTCATCAACAGAGCCACGATTCCAAAACACTCACAAAGACCTACAAGCATTTCTCTACTTACATTTCTTTTTAATAAAAGCACCGTTAAAAATATTTCCAAGGAACATTAAAAGAATATTTATATTTAAAGAAACTCCTGGCCTAAGTTATTTTCTGACTTACAGGCTCTTTTAGTGCAAATGGACAAACTCTTGGAGCCACCACTGGAATTTCCATGCTCCTCTCCCCTTCACAGGCTGTGGTGAAAGTCTGGAACACTGTGGAGGAGGTCTCTTGAGAGCCACAAAAGGAAGAATCTGAAGAAAATTCACGGCACTGTTTGTATTTCTCAAAGGCCAATGGAAATTTTTCCTCTAGAATTAAAAAAAAAAAAAAACACGGGGGAAAAGAAAAAAAAGACAGCAAAGCTGGAGAATTATTTTTGGAAGTTTTGTATCTTTCGCACATTTCAACAGAAGCAGAAAAATGTTTAAAGGGAACAGGAATTTTCACGAGAAAATCTTGAGAAACTGTTACCCCTAAAAGACCAAACTGATACCCAGAAGTTCCACCCCAGACAAAACTTCACCAACTGAGAAAGTCCAGCCACTGTGTTACACCAAATTAATGAAGCACAAAGCAAATTTTAATTCATTACTCTAAAGCCACTCCAGCTTAAAAAACATTCATCATGTTATTTAACTTGTTATAAACATTCAAACCATACTGAGTGCTTATTAAATTGCCTTTAAAATGCTAAAATCTACATGTATCAGTTCAAATTTAAATTACTTGATATGTGATTTATGAAGGCTGCCAATATCTTCCAGAGACCTTTCAGGCAGTGACATTTTCAGCTGTGTCCCAGTAAATTCTCCTTTGGACAGTGAGATTCCCAACAACAGGAACAACAGCATTTCTTGTGCAAAATCACCTTGGTGATTTTTTTACACCCAAAAAAATCCTGGCAGAAAGGTCTGGCTGGCACAGAGAGGAGAAATCCCCCCCTGTGAATCCTGTTTTTCCCCCTCCCTGCATTACCTGAGCCCAGGGGGGTGCTGACACTGGTGGGAGCGTGGCTCAGCCGAGGTGTTTTACACTCCACACCCCTCTGGAAGTTCTGCTCACAGGGGATGCTGGACAAATCCTGAATATCTGCCACTGATCTGAATTATTGAGAGATGTTCTGACAGTTAGAATAGCCACTTCTTGCACCTGTGAATCCACCAGATCTTGCTATTTTCAGGGGCCTTGCAATTTTAATTTTGTGCAGTCTTATCTAGCTGACTGGAATGGAGGGAGATGTTCCCTTTGAAACTTCCCACAGGAACCTTGGGAGGCCCAAAATCACCATCCTCAGGAAAGTTGCAGAGACAGAAAAGGTTAATTATTTGCTTCTCTTTCCTTTCCAGGATTTTTAAATCATCCTCCCATAAAACCAGCTCAGGAAGCTGCTTCCAGAAAGGGCAGGAACTCCAAATGTGAACCAAAAGGTAGAAAAAAATCCCCAAAGCCAAGGGAAAACCTCAAGGGTTAAGAAAAATTAATGAGCCATTAATTAAGACTAAATGGAGGCATTGGGAGCATTTAAAAGAATGACTCTGATAAACTGAGACTGCTGAAGGCACTGACACAAGTGAAAAAAATGAAATCCAAATTGATCAAATTTTGGGGAGATACACCCTGGATTCCATCATCCTCAAAGGCCATGTTAAAAACAGACACCTCCTGTAAATCAGTAATTTGATGCAAATCTCCATTAGCTGTAAATACAAATTAACTGCATTAGTTTAATCACAAACATACTCTGCTAAATTTTTTTTTCTCCCCTGAAAATCACAGGACTATTTCTGGAATAAAATTTATTTGGCTCCACACGAACCATTTGCTCTTTAAAGTGATTTTATTTCCCTGTGCCATATGGAGAGAAGAAACGAGGAATCCTCACACTTTAATGGGAAGAAGCACACCCAGATGAACACCAAGTTAATTACTTCAGAATATGAAAATATTTCCAGCTAAGGACAACTCTTTTTTTACACCAATCTCACAACTTTTCACAGGAAAATACTCTCTCAATACTCTGGGGAGTTTTCTCTTGGGCTGTCCCATCTCCCTGTCTTGCACCAACACAAAATTTTGGAGTTAATGACCAATTTGCTGAAGTTTTGCTATAAAATGTGGCTCTTACACATCTTTTTCTTGGCATTCTTCCTGTGGCTCCCACAGCATCGCTTCTCGTGCAGCATCCAGACTGAAATGAGGGAGGAAAGGTCATGTTCACCCTCAGAAAATGATGGAAATAGAAGGATTTGGTTTCCTTTCTCTCAGGAAGTTTAAGCACTCTGAGGCAGACTGCAGCTCATAAACACTTTTTCCTTAAAACTTTAGAAAGTGGAGACCGGTAGGAGAAAAATGTCGTTTTTAACAGATTAAGGATTCATTAAAACTTCTAACTGACATTTGCAGCTTCAGAACAAAAAGTGAAATTAAGAAAATTAAGTGAAATTAATAAAATCGGGTTGAAATTAATAAAATTAAATACAAGAAATCAAAACCTAGGTAGGAATACACACCACTCCATTGTTTCATCATCCCTTGATCTGTCTCAGATTGTGACAAGCCCACTCAAGGACAAAGAGGATTAGGCAGATGCTCAGAGAGCAGCATCCCCTCTGTCCTCCTGCTGCCAAAAGTGAAGGGAGCAACCAAAACCATTCTTTTTTTACCCTAAAGCCAAGTGATTTCCACTGCTGGTGCCTCCCTTTGGCCCAGGGAACTCAGCTCCTGGGTGGGGAGCAGCCCTGACAGTCACAGCCAACTTCTCCCCATGCTGACAAAAAATTGACAGGAAAACATAAAATATAAGGCATAAAATATAAAAATAAACATAAAATTATAAAATATAAAATTATAACTATAAAATAAAAATATAAAAAATAAAAATAAAAATATAAAATATATAAAATATAAAATTAACAGGACAATAAAAACCCTCCTGTTTTTCAGAGGAGCCAGCCAAACCTCCAAGATTTCAGAGACTGCCAAAGCTGATGTTACCCCCAGGCAAGATCCAGTGAACATTCCTGCACTGGGCTGATCCCATGGGATTGGGAAAGGCAGGATCTTCCTGGCATTTCAGTTCCACAACCAAAATTAAAGCAGATGACTGAAGCTTTAATTTGAATTATCTTTGCTCTGTTTCAGGTTGTGGTTTATCAGTGGAAAAGGAATTGTGATATGGACATGGCTTTTTTTTTTTCTTCTTTTTTTCCTATTTTAGCTCCCTCATTAAGGCAAAAAAAAAAAAAAAAAAAAATCCCACCAAACTCTGCAAATGACAAAACCCCTTGAGACCTGTGAAAATCCCTTTTTGTATTTTCTTAGCAAGGAGCTGAGCTATGTAGATAATCATTAAAAACCACCACTGGCATCTTATTTGAATATTAGATATATAAGCAGAATTAATGAAGAGAGCACACTTTAAAAGCTAATTTATGCCTGAAGGAACAATGAAAACGAGTTTTTCTACCTGGCTCCAGGCATTTGGCTCAGCTGATTCACTCCCAGCTTGTTACTGCCACAGCTCTGTGGTGTTGTGCTGCAGAATGGTATTTTTCCTCCTGAATACAAATAACAAATGTTCCCTGTTACTGCCTTTTGCAAGCACAAAAGAAAACAACCCAACTCATTGAACAGGAAATTGTGAGTTTATTAATTTTTTTTTTCTTTTTGTCTGAGTTCTTATGACCTTTGTTGTTATCAAGAGACAAATGTGTTTTAAAGATGCATTTTCATAAACATGGCACAGCTGCCAGACAGGCACTGAAGCACTGGGGAATATCACAACATTTACAAATTTGAGCTAAAAGAGACAACAGAGTAAGGAAACAATGATTCTTCCATTATTCTGCACACGCTCTCTGTCAGCTCTCACTGTTTTTAAGCCCAAGATCCTCCCAGCATTGAGAATATTAATGTGTAAATACAACTCTAATTCAGTTTCCAGCACCACAGCAAGTTGCATAAAAAGATTAAACTTCGCCCCAGGGTAAAAATAAAAAGGTTTCAAACAAGTTTTTTTTTGGTATGGCTTTTTAACTGAAACACAGCAAGTATGTGAACACTGCATCTGAAATTATTTCAGGCACTGCAATGCCCAAACCAAAATCCTAAGTGTCCTGAACTCTCCCAGAAATAATAATTTTGGAATTAAAGGAATAAGAGATCAATTGAGCCTGAAGAATGAAGGTCCAGCCTCGGGACAGGAGAGCTGCTGGCAAAAATCCCAACGCAACAACTCCATGTCCCTGACTCAGAAGTGCTTCAAGAAAAAGGACATTTACCTGGAGCCTGAATTCCTGATGCTGCATCTCCAGGTAATTTCTGTAAAAATCCTGCACAAACAGCTTCTGCTTTGCCCTCAGCGTATGAGTTCTGAAAAAGGGAAAAAGAGAAATTAATTCCATTTTTAACAGAGCAGCTGCAAAGGGCAGGACAACCCTCCCAGCATGATGTTCCCAATAATGGGAATGGAGAGAGAAACTTTTCAGGAGCTCATCAGCAAACAGCCCAGACTGGATTTAGCAGTAAAATATGAAAGTTTTGTGTCCTCCAGAAATTAATGAAGATTAATTTGCTTACTCTTACCTAAATCTTTATTTGCAGGTACTATTTTGAAAGTAAAGAATAATAATGGAGAAAAAAAATCTCACATTTTACAGATCTCTCTTCAAATCAAATGGGAGCACAATTAAACCACATGTTGTATAACTTATGTCCAAAAAATGTTATTTTTACCTCTGGTTCTGACCTTCCCTCAAGAGCAGGAGGAAGGAAATAATCAGGAGTGAAGAATTCTTCAGTCACATCAGGAGGTGAATTAAGGGAACAATGTAATTCCCTTGAATGCCCCTGTGAAAGACATCATCACCTGAGATGATCCCACCCTCTATTAATAAAAAAATACATATTTCAGTCAATAAAAACCACTGAAATTCTGAAATTCTATTTAATTGCTCACTGACTTTCAACCCACTTCCTGCTCCTTGCATTACCTTGGTGGTTTTTAAAACAAAATAACAAAAAAAAAAAAAAAAAAAAAAAAGGAGGAGGGGAATTGTTACTCAGATCAGCTCAGGATGCAACACCAGGCTAAACTTTTCCACGGATAAGCAGCTGCCACTAAATTCCCTGGATTTCTGTACATACTCTAGAGAGATTCTCAGCTTGCTGAGGAAGGACTGAACTCTTAGGAATGGATATTCCAGACTCTGCTTGCTCATCTGGTGCTGGGGACTGGCAGCTCCTCCCTAGGATGTCAGAATGGAACAAAATTATTAACTAAAAATAAAAAAAAAATAAGAGATATGAAGTGAGTGATCTGAGGCACTGCTGGAATAGCAATGAGAGCAGACAGTGACACTAATTGTCTGCCAGGAACACGGAGAAATAATGACATTTAAATGCTCACCTCGTTAATTAATCTAAGCAGGGGAACCTTGCCCTGTTCCTCTGTGGAGAACTTTTTCAAAAGCTTTTACCCACCGAGCTGCTGCAGAGAAAGCAGCTCTGGTGAGACTGGAAGAAATAAAAGTGTGATAGCACTCTCAAGGGTCTGAAAGCTTTGGGTTTCTCATGCTGATAACAATAATCAGTGATGATGGAGGTCTCCAAGCTCATTCCCTCCACCTATTAACACCTAATACTCATCTTATCTCTATTTATGCCCATCAAGGAGTGACTGACTTCCTCTGAGGGCAAAGCTCTGGAAGCTAAAATGGACAATTCTTGTTTAAAAAAAAAATAAATTAAAAAAAAATCACAGAAGCCGAAATCTGATTGGAAATGGAAGGAGACAAAAAGAGAACAGAGCATTTTATTTCTCAGCCTCACCTGTGGAAGTCCTGAGTGCAGGCTCCAGGTCACTGTCCCCAGAGTCAGTTCTGTCCTCGCTGCCCAGGTCCCAGGGCTCACCTGGCTGCCACCCACACCTCTGCTGCTCCTGGGTTTGTGGGGTTCTGCCAGGGACGTGCTGGGGGGTTTCCCTGACACTTTCTGCTTCACTCTCAGACGTGCAGTCACTGGCAGAGTAGGGACAGCTGAGCCCCAGCCGACCTGAGGCCACTCTCCTGGCCATTTGCTTGACTTCAGCTACACAAAAAGAACAAAATTAAACAAAATCACCACTTCACACCACAGGATCTGGGCCTTCAAAGCATCCCCTGTGTTTCACTGTGCCTGCAGACTTGGAAATGCTAAGGTTAGAGCTGGCAGCACCATGAAAAGAGCTAAACACTTCCTTTTATTTTAAATAACGCTTCAAACATGCATAAATTGTCATGGACAGGTCTCTCCAGGAGCAGGTTTTGTTAGTTTGGTTCTCTATTATCCATGCCCGTGCTGCCATCCACTGGGCACTGCCATCCCTGCCCTTCCTGAATCCACACCCTGCCCAAAAGCAGGCTAGAAATCCCTTCAGCTCCAGCAACCAAACCACCTCAACGTGCCTGCGATTATTTTATGCCCAGAAATGTGCAAGACACGGGATCCCACTCACTTGGGTTCCATCCAAGAACAGCCTCACAGAGCTTCAGCAATTAAGGCACAGAGACCTTTCCTTGTGTGCATGAGTTTGATGCACTGCAGCAAGATTTCTGATATTAATGCTGATTTAACACTGATTTAAAATTGATTTAACACTGATTTAACACTGATTTAACACTGATTTACTCACTCTTCCATCCCGACTGCATCACCCTCCTCTTCTCACTGTTTTTTTTGCTGCAGAATTCAGCCCTTGGTTCTGAATGGCACCTGCAATAAATGATTATGAAATGCACAAACTATTTTAGAGCCCGAGCATATTGTGTCAAGTATTCCCCAGCCAGGAAAAGGCTCCAAGTTGTTTTAACATTAATTAGAGCACGTGTGCTCTCAGCCTTTTAACAACCCAGCAGAACCAGCAGATTGAGCTGCCAGGAGCTTGGAGAGCACAGATTTTTTATTATTTATTATTGTATTATTGAATTACTTTAATTATTTATTTTTAAAATTATTATTATTTAGGTCTATTCTAGATTAACCAGACAAGCTGTACATTCAACTCTGCATCTCAAAGCTGTCAGCTGCCTTCAGATGCTGCAGCTCCAAAAAACACACCATGGGTGATGTAGGGATTGTTTTATTGAGGTGATCACAATTTCAGACCTGGACAATGATTCTCCCACCAGAGTTCACTCCCTGACCTTCACTGACCATGAAATATTTCTGTTCTAACCTTTACCAACAGGTCTTTCTGATCCAAATGGATCATGGATTAATTTTAAAACTGCAGCAATTTTTTTGATTTGACCAAACACTGAAAGAAGTGTCTGTCCCTCTCTTCTCCAACATGAATCTGCACAAGTTTTGCCAGGTAATCTCAATATTTACTTTCCATTCCTGCTTAAAAACACAAAGAGATGACATTAAAAAGTATTTCTGCTGGGAACTGATGGAGGCTGTGCCCAGAGAGGAAAACCTTTATTCATACCTTCCCTGATTGCTCTCCTTTGGAGAGTTTTGGAGTTTTGGACCACTGACCTCCATCCCAGAGGCATGTGAAATCATTTTTAACAGCACTCCTTAACACAAAGTGCCCTGTCACAGCAGCTCTGCAGCTGACAATGACTCACAGCAGGCTCCTCTCTGCACAGATGGCTTTTGCCTTACTGAGGAACATTTAATGCCAGCCTTGATCCTGATGTGCCTCCTCTGACAGCGTCTCTGCTCCAGATGAACCTGTCAGAATTAACTCTTCTAGGAATAAGATCAAAACTCACCACTTCTCCTCTTCCCTTCTTGCTGCAGAGTGTGAATCAGCTCCTCTCTGACACTGCAAGTTGAACTCCTCCTGGCATCTTGCAGACACGTGTGGGAGGAGATGCTGAAAGGAGTCCAAGCCATGATTCAGCACACCCTGGGCACCCTGCTAATTGCTGCCTGAGCTGCCTCTGACGTGGCCTCAGCACAGGACAGCACAAACTTTATTCCCTGAGTTTTATTTGAGCTGCTCTGCTCAGGAAAAAGGATGACAACTCCAGCAAAAACTCTGCCCTTGATTTATAGCAGGTTTTTGTTAGTTTGCATGCAGCTGCCAGGGGGATGAGTGGAGCTGAATGACTCAAGTTATCCTCATAGGAGAGATGTAATCAAATTTCTGTCTTTCTCTTTGGTCCGTGTATTTAATAATTAAAAGTGATCCAGAAGCCCTTCCCAAGAACAGCTTAGGCCTCAAACAAACAGAAACATTTCTCCACTGGCCTTTTCCCTGAGATTCCCATCTCCATTTCAGTGCAGGATTTGGATTTTAAGCCCACCTTGAGCCACTGGATCAGTACTGTCCTGGCAGGACTGGAGAGAAAGAGGAAATAATTCAATTGCACTGCTGAGCTGTCTTCATTCCTGTCTATAATGCACATTTTAAAGGACAGATTCATCCCTCCTCTTGGACACCACCCATCCCTGCATCTCTCTGCCTGCTAAGGAACACAGAAATGATAACCAGGCCCCTGCCCCACACTTTACCTCCTGGTTTAGGCTCACTTCATCATCCAGCCCTTTGCCCACGCTGCAGCCCGGATCACGATGGGTGGCTGCAATTTCTCTCTTCCACTTCTCATTCTGGATTGCCTCTCTTCCCTTGGCTTTCTTGGGAACAGCCTGGAAGCTGTCTCTGCCTGCTGCCTGACACGTTATTGGAGGTGGAATGTAGTCCCTGGACGGTGGAGCCACAGCCTGGTGTAAGAAAACATCACCTCCAGAAAAAGCCTTCTTGGTGTTTTGGGAAGGAGCATCAGCCCCTTCCCAGAGTCTTCCCTGAGAACTTTCCTTAGGAAGCAGATTCATCCTGACTTCCTGGAGCAGCCTCTTCTGCTTTGCCATGGCCTTCAGCCTGTCCAGCCTCTCCTCTGTCCTGCTCAGGGACTGCCCTGCCTGCTGCAGCATGCTCTGCATGATCTTGAGGTTCAGGACGCATTTGCTGATGTGCTGCTCGCTCTGGGAGGAGCTGCTCAGCCTCCTGCCAGCATCTCCTCTCATCTGGGACAGCCCAGAGGCTTCCCTCACCCCCTCCTCTTCTTCCTCCTCCTTCTCCTCTTCTTCCAGCTCCTCCTCCTCTCCAGTGAACCCCGTGCTGGACCCTGAGGATTCCCTTTCCTCCTCACCCTCCCACGGGCTCTGATCTTCCTTTTGCTGCCTTTCTGCATCCTTCAGAGCCTGGCCTGACCCAGGTCCTCCTTCCAGGAAGTCTTGGAGACCTTCTGGGTAACTGGCCAGGATTTCATTCATTTCAAAGCTGCACAGGCTCCCATCCACTTCACTCGCACTGGAGGGAGAAGCTCCTGTCTGGAGTTCAGAGGAGACTTCAAGGCTTCTGTCCTGCACAGGAGGCTCTGCACTGGCTGCTGCCTCCTGCACCACCACAGCACTGCTCTCCCTGGGGAAAACAGAGTCCTTGGGGGCAGAAAAGCCACCTGAAAAATTAAATTTGAAACATTAAATCATTTGTTTAACGATGACATGGATGTTAAGAATTCGTAGGGGTCAGTTATTGCTTTAGAAAAGAAAATAATATAAGTGTCACTTCTTAATTAGTTTTTGATTAGACTTAAAAAGACCTTACAACACAAAGTTGTTAGCCATTTTTGTACTGTTTTTCATACATGCAGAGTCTAATACAGACAGTACACTAAAGTTTTGATAAGATAACAATAAACAAAAGCTAAAGACCAAAAAAATCCAATACATCTCTCATTCCTAACACAAAACTACTCCATAAGAGCCTCCCCTACCAAAAGAACCCCAAAAAAGAACCCCAACTTAGAAGCCACAAACTCACACTCCAGCAACCCAACACCTGGGCTGCTTTTGCACGTTGAGGAGTGAATTTTGGAAATTTAGAAATTCCACAAGCAGCATTTGACACCTCTGCTGAAAACTGGGCCTGAACAAAACAGATTTTGAGTCTACATTAACAATGAAGTGGCAGCTAAAATCCAAAGCCAACTCCTTCCTGTCTTCAACCTACATCACAAAATCTGGGAGTGCTCCCATTTTAATGATTTCTGAGGAACACAGGAAGGACATCTTGCTCCAAGAAACTCACCAGCCTTGCTTATCTCTTCTTCCTGGAATTCCACTGTTCTCTTCTGGAAGCTAAAAGCTGATGCCCAGCAGATGTTCACATCTGCAAGAACAGCAGATCTCTGTGCTTTGGGTATTCCACCAGCGTGGCCACTTTCAGATTTAACCAAGTCCTGTAAAAGAAAACAAAACAAAAAAGAATAAAATACAATTTGTCAGTTCTGTGTCCCTGCCTGCTCTTCTGAGGAGGCTCAGCTCCCTGAGCAGAACACTGAGTGCTGGATCACTTCCTCTAGATTTAAACAGCATATCCATCAAAATTAGAATGCTGGAAATCACCTTCAGGTCGTTTTTCAGGATATATTGAATATCCTGAAGCTTCATGGAGCGGTTCCTGGGTTTGGGCTCCAGCCCTGACTTGACAACATCATAATAGAGCAGGGGGAGCCTGGCATCTGCTTCCAGCTGCTCCCCTGAAAGGATGAGCTGCTTAACAGCTGAGTCTTCCACACCTTTCCAGGGAAGGCTCTCTGCAAGACACAAGTACAGATTTTATGTCCTCAGCTGCACATTAATGTTAACTTAAAAAAAAAATTACATCGTTCCCTGATGTAATAAATTTTTTTAAAATGTGACAAAATAAATTGTTATAAAATAAAAATTAAGAAATCACATTATTCCCTGTCCATTCCCTGTTTTACAAGTAAAAACAAGCACTGGCATCTCCTCCCTGTTTCCAACTGTGGATGCTTTCAAGGGAGCTGACAGAAATATCTAGAGGAGAGTGACACTGCAAACAACCCTGCTCTGGATTCTTCATTGGGATTAATTTTTAGGGTAATTGTTTATCCCATTTCACTGTCAGAATAGTCAAAGTGAATGCAGAACAGACATTATCTGTAATAACAGCTACAATACACGACAATAACAGAGTTACATTAACTTATCTCTAACTTATCACAGAGATCAAAAACATAAAAGCTGCACAAGCTTGTTTTGAACACTGAAAAGACTTAATTGAATGTTTTGCTGTGCTGGTAGGAAGAAGAAAAATAAACAGCAGAAAACCAATTTATTTCCAAATGTATTTCTCCAATACCCACCATTAATTTCATCCCTTAGCCACACAATTTTAAGTTTTCTGATCACGTTTTAGAGGCGTTCCCAATAATCTTTGTTGTTGTCATTAATATTTGGG
>QUSF01000062.1:944924-1128098 GCA_003676055.1 Chloebia gouldiae
GCCCGGCCCCAGCGCCGCCGCCCGCGCCCAGCGCACGGCGAGCCCCCAACCCCACCCGGGAGCGGCGGGCGCGGCCCCGCCGAGCCGCCGCGGCCGCGGGAGCGCGCCCCGAGCCCCGCGGGAGCGCCCCGCGCCCCACGGAACGGCCGCGCGTGGCGCCGAGCGGCACAACCCCAGCTAATCTGCATCTTCTGGCCCCTCCGGCCAATCAGAGCGCAGCGCCGGCCCCGCCCAGCCCCGCCCTGAAGAGGCGCCGTTCTGGACGAGCGCAACCCACCGAGATCCGCGATCCTAAAACCGAAACAAAACCGCACCGAGGATTTGGTTCCGTGTACAAAATTCCCTGTTCCTATGCGGCTACAAATCTGAACGTCTGAACCATACTCTAAGCATTTGGCAATACGGACTAAAACCCCAGTTAAAGACACTATTCCTACAGCTGTCTTTCAGAACTTCAGTTTTACCATGCCTCAGTTATGTCCTCATGAGCCCTTTACTTATAAAAGATTAGGTTTTTTTTTCAACTAACTTGTTCTAATACATTTTTTGATTCGAGAACTATTCCCACTTAACTGAAAAGGGCAGCTATAAATTATTTCGTTAATGTATTTCACTCAGAAAACTGGATTCTACAAGCAGTATGCTGACTATTTCTTACCTCAAATAAAAAACAGAGGAAAAAGTAAGTATTTTCTGCCAGTACTTGTCTAAACTTAGCTTTTACCTTTTTTCAGAAGCTTCTTCACTTTCACATAGTTCCCTTCCCTGACATAGTCATGCAGTTCAGCTTCCAGGGAGTCTCCTTTTATACTTCCAAGCTTGACTGGGCATGGAAATGGGAGAGGGATGGGATGAGCCATCTTCTTTCCTGAACACAAGTGGGAAAAGGTAGGAAACACCATCAAGCTGCAAAGCACCTCAACGTTAATAACTTATTTCTGACTTCAGAACCTGCTTAAAGTTACATCTGCTTCCTACAGAACTATCCAGAGCTGGAAGGGAAAATCAGCCTCCTGCCCTCCCTAACTGCACCCTCTCGGACCGGCCGCTGCGGGAGCACAGCGGGGACGGGAGAGGCGACAACGGGGAGACCACGGAACCTGCCAGGAGCAGCGGTCTCTCCGGGGCACACAGGGGGACACACCCAGCGGCATTCCCGGGCGGGGCCTGCCGCTCCAGCCCGTTCCCGGAGCCCGCGGACACTCGCGGACACCCGCGGCCCACGCGGACCCGCTCACCCGCCGCCCGAACGGCCCCGACACGCGGGAACGCCAGCGCGCATGCGCAGCGCCGCCGCCGCTCGCCCCGTTCGCGCCAAGGTGGGGAGGGGGCGGGGCCAGAGCGTGATGGGCGGGGCCTGTGGGCGGGGCCGGCAGCGATCGCCGCTCGCTGGGCGCGCCCGGAGCGTGTCTGGAGCGTGTCCGGTGCTTCCCGGTGCATCCCGGTGCATCCCGTTGTCTCCCGGTGCTTCCATGCAGCGGGAGGTGGGCACGCTGCCGCTGGCCCCCGCCCTGCGCGCCCGCCTCGCCGCCGCCGGCTTCCAGACGGCGCAGGAACTGCTGGACACCGGGCCCTGCGGCCTGAGCAAAGGTACCGGCGGCTTTCGGGGCCTCCCCGGGATCTTCCGGGCCCTTCCCCCTTGTCCGTCCCGGCCCCTGGGACGCCCCAGTGAGGCTTCCGGGAAATGGGCGCAGTGAATAATAAAACAAAATAGGCGAATGGTGAAAGATCAGCTGACACTGATGGTTGTAAATGGGATGCAGGAAAACGAAGGGATTCTGTTCGGCTCATCTCTCCTCTTTCCCCAGCTTCCCTTTTTACTAGGTGATTGAAGCAAAATAAGCCTATTTGAAGTTAGAAAATTGCCTTTTTCAAGGAATACATCTAGTGATTCCTTTCTGTGAGGGTGGTGAGGCCCTGGCACAGGGTGCCCAGAGAAGCTGGGGCTGCCCCCGGATCCCTGGAAGTGTCCAAGGCCAGGCTGGATGAAGCTTTGAGCAATCTGGGATAGTGGAATGTGTCCCTGTCCATGGCAGGGGTTGTCTTTACAGCCCTTTCAAACCCAAACCAGTCTGGGATTTTGATTATCAATAGTTTTATTATGTATGACAGTAACAATTTGAAAATCACGGTGTTCGTGCCAGGGCAGTGTGCATGTTGTCCTGAGAGGGTGAATATGTTGCAGAGCCAGTCACTGCTTATAAAATAAAGGTGTTTTGTGCTTTTGGCTTTTGGCTTCTCTAGAAATTGGGATCTCCAGGGAAGAGGCACTGGAAGTGCTGCAGGTGGTGAGGCAGGAATGTCACGGGCACGCAGCTGGGGGAGCAGGGAGCACCAGGAAGTGCACAGCCCTGGAGCTTCTGGAAGAAGAGCAAAGCCAGGGCTTCATCATCACCTTCTGTTCAGCACTGGACAACATCCTGGGAGGTGGAGTGCAGCTGACAAAAATCACCGAGATCTGCGGAGCACCCGGTGTTGGCAAAACACAGCTGTGGTATTTCATTGTCCCGTGGCTTGTGTGCAACCAAGAATCACTTTTTGTTTAACTCAGCTATGAAATTCGAGTCCATTTTTCTTCTTGTCGTGACTGCAATGTCTGATTCTACTCCAGCATTGTAAATACAATAATGGTTGTACTGCTCCTTGTCCCATGTATTCCTCAGCAGGAATATCACTCCAGGAGTGAGCAGGGACAGCTTTGGGATGCAAATATTGATCTTTATTTCTGTTTCCCATGGCAGCATGCAGCTGGCAGTGGATGTCCAGATCCCGGAGTGCTTCGGGGGCGTTGCTGGAGAAGCTGTGTTCATTGACACCGAGGGAAGTTTTATGGTGGACAGAGTGGTGGACATTGCAGCTGCCTGTGTGCAGCACTGCCACCTTATTGCTGAGGCTCAGCAAGAAGAGGGTACGTTGCCAAGTCATTTTTTTCTGGAGGAGGCAAGGATGGAGTGAAACAAGTGTCTCGTAGGCTGCAGTGTTGCTTTTGGAGTGTTTGCTGACAGCTTTTTATTTCCACCTCTGTGTATCAAACCCTGAACTACATCTGTGTCTGGAGGAGACTGAGCTGGGCTACTTCAAAAATAATTATTTTTCTACATGGTGATTTTGTGAATGTTTTGATCTTGGGGGTTTTGATGTTTGACCTTCCTCCATTCCTGTTTTTTCTTTCCTCCTTTCCTTCCAATTTTTTTCAGCACCTTAATTATCATATTTGCAGCACCTTATTGATCATATTTGCACCTGTTGAGCAAAACTGAGTGTTTTGTTTCAAAACACAGGAACAGGTAGGGAAAGAAAAGAGGAACAGCAGAATTTTATGAGGCAATGTTGCTACTGAAGGCCCATAGAGTAAAACCATAGCTGGAATTCAGCTCCTCCATAAAGTCAATATAGCCAGGCTGCTTTTAATAAAAGTTTTATTCTCTTAAGTCATCAGTCTCTTGGGGATAAGTACACAACTTATGTGTTACTCAGGGAGAATTTATGCACCGAACTTCTGTTTGAACTGAGGTAAAACGACACTGTATTAAATGAGTTACTGCCTGTATATTAAACAAGGGATGATTAATAGTCCCTGATGTCCTCTGGTGGCGTTCCGGCTTGAAAATGATTTACTGAAGAAGTTCTTGCTTCAGAAATAAATTTTTCATTGTTGGAGGCCTCCCTTGGAGGCTCCAGTGTGTCTGTGTGCAAATGCTGGGATAGCATCTGCTCATCACCTTCCTGACTTTCAAGCCAGATGGAAAATATGTTTCCACACTCCTTACCTTGCCTGTTCTGTTTCTGGGGGCTTTGTTGTTGCTATGTGTGGAGGGCAGGGTTTGGTGGGATGATGAAAGTAACAATATGCTCGTACAGACTTCTGACTCATTTACTCATCTGTTTGTTTTGTTCTCAGATCATCAGAAAGCTTTGGAGACTTTCTCGTTGGAAAATATCCTCTCTCACATCTATTACTTCCGTTGTCGTGACTACACAGAGCTGCTGGCCCAGGTCTACCTCCTGCCAGAATTCCTGTCAGAGCATTCCAAGGTAAGGCTTGTTGCAGGCTTGTCAGGAGGTGTCACCCATCTTCACACTGAAGACTTTTTGTCTGCTGTAGTAACAGGAGTAAACACCTTGGTACCTCGTCAGCTTGGCAGTAAAATATTGGCTGATAGCAGAGTACAAATGTAAAGCCTTCTGCTTGTTTGCCTTTTCGTTCCCATCCCAATTACTCTCAAGAATAATTTGCTTTTGCCATCCTCCTGATTTTCACTCTGAGTTGAGGACACTGGGTCTGTGCTGCCACATGTTCCATTTCTGTGAGCACTGAGCTGTGAATCAGCACAGAACTGCTCCTCACAAGAGCCTCACAGCCGAGGGGTGTGTGGTGACCATGAGGGTGCCATCAGAAAGCCTTGGTGCCACTTTTTTTGCCCTAAAATAGCACTGAGGACCAGAAATATCCTGCACCATCCAAGTGACTCTCCTTTTCAGTGCATTTTCTGTTGCTATAAGCAACCAGAGTCTGCAGCTTGACTCTTGGGTGGACTGCAGCCAGAAAGTTTCTTAGTACCTAATGTCTTAGAGAAATGCTATTGTAAGGCAGATTTTCACCACCTCCCCTCCAGATTTCTGGGTTCTGCACTGCAGATCACTCCCTGTCAGGATCTGGGAAATATGACTGTGCCTTGTTCTATCAGAGCAGAAATCAGTGTTGGGATTAGTATGTCTTTTGCATATATTCCAAAATTTTTCATTTATGGGAGCTGTCATGTTCTGGAAAACACAGATGGGAGCCTCACTTGTGCTCGGTGTAGTCTGGTATTTCCCTTTCCCTGCCAGGTACTAACAGTGCCCTGTTGTGTTTGCTCTTCTGGAAAGTACATGGCTTCATTAGCACAGTTTCACTGGGCTGCAGCTCCCTGGAACCATCTGTGCTGATTATCTGGGCTTGGCCTGCAGCCTGAAGTGTTGAAGGTTGCAGGAGAACCACAAGACCTTCTGCTGATTCCTTGGACAGGCTAGAAGTGACTTGACAGATTGCTCATTGCAGTCCAGCTCTCATTAAAATTAGTCTGATCCCTCTGGAGTCCAGTCTGGGACCACAGGAAGCCTCCAGATTTCAGGGATTTTAGGAGAGAGAAAACGTTGTAGAGGTTTAGAGATAATGAAAGATGTAGAGTTAGAGGTCCAAATGTGCCATTTGGAAATATGAATTAGTTTGAGATCTTGTTAATAACATGAGAAAGACTGTTAGAAAATATTCTTGTGGTAAAAAACAATTCTTTAAGGTCTACTAGAGCCAAGCTGGCATGGACAAGGCAGGTGTTACCAAGCTCTCTTTACACTTTAAATACTTTTAAGTTTTCCTGTCTGCTCTCTGGGAGAAATTTAACTAAATTGCATCCTGCCTGGACATATTTCTGATAGCCAAGTTATATAACTATGTATACATTCCTGTCTAGCATGAGTCATGTTTATGCTGTTAAACTCATTGTTCTTAAAGAAATGATACATGAGGAAAATGTAGATTCGTGGAAAATAATTTGTAGGAAGGAGGGAAAATGAGAATATGATTAATGTCTTCTTTTAATCCCAACTATTTAATCTTCTTTTGCAAATTAAGGTTTTTTTTTTTCAGTTGGAGGCTCAGGACCATTTCACAGTGATGTCTGTGCAGGCTTGTATATTCCAGTCATAAAGAGGCTTCCCAGTAATGAATTAAATCAATAATGCAGAAAATCAGGACTTTTTTGTTGTTTCCACTTTGTTATTTTGTGCAGTAATGCAAGAACTTGTAGACTCCAAGGATTTGAGTGGCATGTGAATATGCAGGCACTGTTAGACCATCCATCTCCCTCCTGTATTTCAGACTTGGGTCATCAAAACATCCACAACAAATGAAGTTAGAATAAATCAAAATCCCAGACTAATGTTTATACAGTGTCTTGAGAGTGATGAGCCAGCAGCTGCAGCGTGCTCTGACTTCAGCTAATGATTGCTACAAAAGAAATAATTCAGCAAAGCAAACATCTCGAGGCAAGACAGATCCTCAGTTCCAGTGCAGTATGCCTGGAATGTCTTTAGGCATCTGTTAAACTCTGTGTTTCCAAGACAGATCACTGATAACAGCTGAGTTGTCTCAGCAGTGGCTCCAGAGAGCCTGAATTCTGATTCTGATTGGGATTTAATTTCTGAGGGAGAAGGTGAAATAATTGTTTTTTGTCGAGAGTTGTGTGAAGAACAGTTCTGTTGTTTAATTATTATTTTCTCCAGCTTCTCCTCTGCAAGACTTGGCCAGTTGTGTTCACCTAAGGATGAAATAAAACATTCCAGTGCACTTAAAAACAGGTGCTGCTGCTTTTTGTCATTTTTTATAGGCTAGTAATGGCAGTTTTTTATCTTTTCTCCTGCCTTTAGGTCCGGCTGGTGGTGATTGATGGAATTGCCTTTCCCTTCCGCCACGACTTCGAGGACCTGTCCCTGCGCACGAGGCTGCTGAATGGGCTGGCACAGCAGCTCATCATCATAGCCAACGACCACAGATCAGCTGTAAGTCCAGGGCAGGCTTCCATCCCAAACGATGCTACTTTTTTTCTACAAAGAATTAAGGAAATGTGTCTCTAAATAGCAAAATCAAACTGCAGTAATACTCTCTGCATTCACTCTTGCTAGTTTAGTTGGTGAATATAGAGGGATCGCAAAGGCAAAACACCTGAAAGGTGGAATATTCCTAGACTTGCAAAAATAAGTAAAATTTGCATCAATAGTCTCCTTTGAATCTTAATTAAGTGGTAGCATGGCATTTCTAATGCTCTTTGCCATCATCTGCAATGATTTTTTTGGACAAGGAATGCTTCTCTGCTGACTTTACCTACAAAAATACATGGGAGCATTCAGCAGTTCCAACACAACTTTCCACTCTCTATTTAAAAATAAACATTAGCATTCCTAGGGAGGAAAACCACTTTATCTGCTGGATTGACCTTCTCTTCTGGCATCCATGGAAACCCAGAGCCTCCTTCTTGGGCATTGTTTCTACAGACCCGCAGCCAGCAGATGGCACTGGGAAGCTGCAGCTGTTCCAGAAGTTGTTTTTGGAAGTCTCTTGACAGCTCAGAGAAGCGTTGTTCAGGAATTGGAGCTTCCCCAGCCCTCAAAATGGTGCTTGTGTCTCTAACAGTGTCCAGGTGACTTGTGACCTTGTCACCCACAACTCCCTGGTGCAGTTGGCTTTTGTTCCAAGCTGCTAAAAATAAAACTCCTCTTGTGCTTCCTCTGGCAGCTGTGAGAAGGGAAGAGCCCAGCATTCCCAAAGTGTCCTGACTTGAGCTGTGGAGCTCATTCCTGCTGCTCTGGGCACCAGGGAGATGATGTACCAAGATCTGCACAGCCTCAGGTTTCATGAGTGCTTTCCCCCACAATTTGGTACCTGGTGACCTTGAACAGCAGCTGCTGTCATTGGACAATGTTTTTCTTAGGATAAAATATAGAAATCATTTCTTCTCAACCAGACAGCAGTTTAGTACAAAGTTGCTAAATAAACTCTTGCTAAAGGAGTCAGAGCTTCAGGAATGGTTTTGCTTGGATTGGCCCTCTTGTTAGTGGTGTACGAGTTAGTTCCATGAGCTGTGAGCAGGCTAAATCCAGCCTGCATGCCAGGGATTGCTTGTCAGGCTGCTCTGGATGCTCTAATATGGTAGGAAGTCAGATCCTAAAGCTGGACTCGGAGTGAGGATGCCCAGCCCTTCTCCAGCAGGGAGATGAGGAGCCTATTTGGGGCTGTTACAATGCACTTGTGATGAGTTACTTCTCTAAAATGTGCAATATCTGTGCTGGGCTCACAGCTGTGTGATTGTTTTAGGGTGTGCTCAGTGGAACTCTTTGCTCTCACACACTTTTCTGAAATACTCCAACAAGAATCCTCTAAGCATGTCAAACAATGGAACTCTCTAGGGTCTTAGATGGGTACAATTTTTCATAATTAATGAACTTTGTCATTAATATTCCTGGCTCTTTTCTGTTTCACCCACCCCCACTTCTGCCAGGGATCTAACCTAGACTGTCTGTGAGCCTCCCACAAGTGATTGGGGCTGTGAAAACACTCCCCCTCTCTGTCTGTTCACTTCCATTCTGCTTTGTGTTGTACCCACATGTGCATTTTTAGACCACAAGGCGCAGAAATTCAGTTAATCACCAGGCTAATGCACATTGTGAGCAGCACCACGAGGTTCATTTACCCCAGGGACTGAGAGCTGGCTCCTCATGGAGGGCCAGTGCAAGTCAGCTGCAGCTAAACATAGATCCAGACAACATTTAGGACAAATGTAGTGGGACAAATAAGTTGTGTGGAGCTTGTCTCCCTTGGGGAGGGAGAAATTGAGATTTCTTTAAAGTCTTGAATGAAAGAAATCTCCCAATCAAACCAAAAATACATTTTGCAGGGTATTCTTGATTTGTTTTGAAAAGATGAGGCACCCTTACCTTTATGAAGTTTCTCTTCATTACTGTTGCCAAGAGTTTTGCCTGAGTAACTGCTTCACCAGTAAAAGCTCTTTTGAAAATTCCCTCCCACCAGGAAGCTGATTTCCAAAAGATTTTCTTTTTTTTTTTTGCTTCTGTTTCCTCTTTTAGGTAGTTCTGACAAACCAAATGACAACAAGGATTGGACAAAACCAGTCCACATTGGTACCTGCTTTAGGTAAGTGTTGAGCTTTGAGTTGAAAATGATATATGAATTGAAATGATATATGAAAATGATATATGAATTCCTTTCCTTCAGCTTTATGTACAAAGATAAATAATCCAAAAATGTACCTGGGAGCTGTAAACCTCTAGTAGGGATGTGGTGAGGAGAAGGTTAAATCACTCAAAAAAGAACCTGGCTTAATGGTTGCATACCCCAAACTAAGCTGCAATTTCCTAAATTCCCTGAGAACCATTTACTGCCGCTCCCAAACAGTTTAAATTGTTTATTTTCCCATTACCCTTGAACATGTCCCATTAATTATTTGCAAAGGCATTTTATATTTGCTGTATCACTGGAATTCTTTGCAGTTATTGATGTAGAGGGAAGTTCTGTGGGGGATCCTCAGGCACAGCCTGCCCTGAGCCAGGTTAAAGATTTTTTTTTGCAGGCTGCTCCATTTTGCCCTGTAATGAGCAGATACCTCATCCATGCCTTTCTGCTGCAGTCACAGGGGAAAATAAAACAGTTCTGAAGTGGAGATTTCTACAAATTAAGGAAAAGTTCAGCATTTAAATCTTATTTCAGGCTGTAGCATTGCATTATTTTATGATTCACTTAAAGGGCACAAATTCTTCAGTTTCTGTGAGCTAAGTAATGATTCTTTTGCTCTGGAGAGGAGAGAGAAAGGGACAGTACAAAGGCAAAGATGTTCCCAGAGTCTGTACAAGCACCAAACCATTTGGCAGAGCTAGAGGGTAAAATGAACAAACACAGCCCACCTCCTGCAGGAATGGGGAGAGCGTGGAATTTGGAGCTGTGCAGGCAGACCCAGCTCCCAGGATCTGACCCTTTTGTCAGTTTTGCCTCTTGCTCTCTGATGGATTATTTTTGGCAGCCTTTCTGGCTACAAACTCAATTAAAGCTAATAGAGTCTGTCTTTTTTCACTGGCCAGCATTGTTTGGGATATGTTGTGTTTATTGAGTCATGGGGACAGTAAAGAATGTGAAGACATTCAGGGGAGTTTATAATTCCCAGATATCCTGCCTTGCCTTGTGCATATTTTCTTTCACAAACAATTAATTTGACATGACCTCCTGTGGAGCTGACTGTGACTCTCCCCGGCGTGTGTGACCACAGTATTGTTAAACTGAGCAGTGTGAACTCTTCCAAAAATGCAGCTTGGTACCAGTTGGGAAAATATTTAACCAAGTGGTTTTGATGCCCTGCTCTGAAGAGATGGTGTTTCAAAAGCCTCATCATAAAGGCTAAAGAACCTCCCACTCCTCCATGGTTTGGTGTAGCCAAAGGAACTGCTGAGGGAGGGGTCAGCAGCAAACCCTCAAGTAAAATCACTAAATTGGGTTTTCCCCCCATTGATTGGTAAGCCTGAGAAACAGCTTTTTCATGAAAGCATTAATCTCTAAACTCTTACTCAGCTCCTGAGCAGAAGGGAAAATCTTAATTATGAGGAAAAAAAAAAAGAAAAAAGGACAGCTGCTGTAAGGTATTAAGTCAGGAGCTTTATGAAGGGGACAGCTTTCTTTCCCACTAGTGATAGCTAAGCTGGGTGTTCCTAGACATTTCTACTAAATATATTTAGAAAGGAGGTCAAATATTAATCTACAGGCAGTTCAACTCAGAAATATCTCATTTTACAGTAGCATTTTTCACTGATATTCAATGCAGTTGGAAATCTGCTGGTGTGGAATTTGTAGCCATTGTAGAATGTGTTTTGATCTCTGCCTCAGAGCCATTTCTGAGAGCCAAAATCTTTAATCTCAACTGAGATGTAGTGGAGCAAGATCTGGCGAGATGCCTAAAGGGTCTAGGTCTTCATTACAGCAGGGTCATTTTTTTATCTTCTCTGTGCTCTAATAAATACCAGAGCACAGGGGGCACGAGGGTCTGGGGATGTGAGGGAGGCCAGGGAGGGATGGACAGCAAAGAGCAGGTGCACGGGGAAGACTTGACTGGTTTAAACTACAATCCATCTTCAGGGTGCTGACAGGGATAAACAGAGGAAAAAGCACCCAATAAAGATGTCTGTACATTGACTTGTGGTCAGGTGTGAGCTGAGACATTGGGATTGAGCCCCTGGAGTAAGATAAAAATCTAAACTTCCTTCTCTCTTTCCACCACACCTCCCTGCTTCTTGCAGGTTGTGTTATTTTGCATTTTGCTGTCAGAAGCAGAAGTCTGCTTCAGGGGCCCTTAATGCTTTAATAATGGTTGACTTTCTCCCAAAGCTGGCATCCCAAAGGGACTGATGTTTGTTCATAATTATGCCTGAGAGACAGAATATCACAGTTCTGAAGTAGGATTTAGACCTCCTCACCAGCCTTCTTCAGTAGTAATTAGACAAATCTCTTCTTCAAGCTGCCTCTGTTTTCAAGACTTTTCTAGTACCTGTGCTTTATTAGGCATCCAGGAAATTTTTCTACAAATATGGAAGTATTGCATCAAGATTTCTGTAAAATACACAGACAACAGAGGTTATTCCTTATTTAGGTCTATTTGTTGTGAAACTTTCAAGTATGAAAAAGATGTGATGCATCACTGCAAGAAAGGCATATTTTGTTTTAATCACAGGGGGTTTCTGAAGATTAATTTCATTTCAGCTTGCTGATGGTGGTAGTGTAAGAGATAATGATCTGTCATTTTGTGTTCCTCAGGAGAAAGCTGGGGACATGCTGCCACTGTCCGTTTAATCTTCCACTGGGACAACAGTCAGAGGTGAGGGAAAATGTGAGGAAAATCCACATAAATACAAATATGGCACTGGAGAATCTTTCAAATGGGCCATGGGGGCCAAGCAGGGGTTTGAATTTGGCTCCTGGCCTTTCTGTGCCACATTCCAGGCTCCCAAGGCTCGGGAATTTTCTCATTTAGGCTGGGACAGTGTGGGCTGAACTGTCAGGCTCCTCCTCCCCACCTTGGTGGGTTCTTCCTGACAAGCTGCCATGGTTTATAAAAGTGAAACATCCTCATGGCAGTTGTTGAGACACAAGGATTTAGGATCTGCTGGCTGAGCAGAAAATTTATTTTGCTATTTGAATTTTTCAAGATAGGGTTGGGTTGTTTATTTTTTAATAAAACTCTTCTCATTTTAATGTGAATTTTTGCCACCATGCAAGTATTAAGCTGGTGAGTTACAAGGTGATTTTTATGCCTCACTCTGAAGAGGTGCAATTTCAACAGTCTCATTATAAAGAACCTCCCACTCCTCCATGGTTGGTTGTAGCCACTATAATTTCTTTGAGAAGAATTTTTTTATTTCAGTGTTTCCAGAGATGCCAAAGAAAGCTTTAAATCCACCTAGCCTGTGACCCTCAGGACAGGCTGCTGACCCTGAGCTTCAGGGGTTGAATCTTCCAAAAAAACAGTGTGAAATTCTGTTTGTTGCAGTGAAACCTCCTCTGTTTCCTGATTCTTTTTTTCCCCTCTTAATATTGCAAGGTCATTTTTCTTTCCTGGTCAGTTAAATTTATCCTAATTGTAATATCACCATGCAGCAGCTTGAGATTAAGGAGCTGTGCTGCAATTCCCTAATCTTGTGGAAACAGTGAGCAAAAATGGTGCTAGAATGTTGTTGTGCAGTGTTTTGCTTGTTGAATTTGAAAGAAAAATGCAGTGACACTTTCTTGGGGAGTTTTGTTTTTAAATTCTAAGTTTGAAGGCAATGCAGGATGATTACAGCAGGCTGTTTAATTTGGAATTAAATTAACATCACTGATTAGTTAACAGTCTTTTTAGGACAAGTTGCATCAACATAATGATTACAGAGTGAACAAAAGTTAATTTTATATATGAGAATAACTTTTTTCTTCTGCAACAGAGCTAGGAAGGCTGCAGATAGAAGTCCCAGAAAACCTGGCTTATTTACTGATGTAAATCTGCAGCTAACATGGAGTGGGGCCTGCAGAAACAGCAATTCTGGGTACAACTGTAAAAGCAGAACTAGCTCAGTGCTGCCTGATTTTTGCACAGGCTACCTACAGCTGATCCATTGTGATTTTGTTGTTTTTATATAAGGGTATTTTATATCAGGGTATTAAGGCACAAAGATCGTTTGAGGATCCATTTGCCTTTTTAAAAATATTTTTTAAATGTGCTTTGGCCAACCCTGATACCTGTCTCCTTTCTCTCCACTACTGAAAATGTCAGAGCTTAATTCTAAGGGTTCTCTTTGCTGGGAGAAAAGATCCTGTTGAGTCAGAGGCTCCAGCTGAGCTCTTGTGAAAGCCTGGCTTCTGCAGCTCCAGATTTGGGCAATTTTGTCAAGTATAACCCAGCATTTGAGTGTTCTGAGGAATTCCCTGTGTAGCTAACATGAAGTGGCAGCGTTCCTCAGGCTGTAATTACGTGTTCTCTAATAGAATGGCACCTCAGGGAGGAAAAAACCCCCCAAAAATAATTAACAGGATTTTTGGCAGGGTGTCTTGCTACAGAGAGCAGAACACTTTCTAGATTGGCTTATGTAAGTGTGAGTTTTGGGGAGGTGGGCATGGTGCAGCCCTGACAAGAGTTGAAAACCCCTTTTCTTTTGAGCTGCTGTGCAATTTTCTCTCTATATTATGCAAGCATTTGCTGTAGAACACAAATCAAGGTGTGTTGCTTAGAGTCTAAATGCAGCAAATCAGGGAAGTGTCAGAGGAGAAATAAAAGGGAAACTATTTTCTCAAGGTTGTGCTGTGTGTCAGTGGCAAGGGCAGGCTTAGAAATAGAACATCTCCAGCCTCTGGGTTATATTGACAGGCTTGGGAAATCTCTGGAAAAAGCCTCCCTAGAAGCACTGGAATTATTGAAGGTCTCTCACATCCTTGAGAGGTTAAAAAACAAGTGATAAATGGAGTAGGGAAGAGGTGTGCTCAAAACCTTTTTTGTTTGCATTTTAAGAAAGTGACATTTGGAATTAATTCATGATGAATATTGTTCCAAAAATGTCATCAAATACTGTGATGAAACAAGGCTAATTAATCATTCACTCTTTTTAGTAGGTCTAGATTGTGTTTGAGCTGACAGGTCATGTAAGGATGGGAATCCACACTTTGAATGACCTATATGAAAATACATCCCTAAGAATTCCACTGGTACTCTAGGAAAACTTGGTTCTGGTCACTGGGCTTCTTTGGAATTTTTATTACTGTATTAATTCAGCATCATTCCCTGGGGTTTGTTTTACCAGGTTGGCCACGTTGTACAAATCACCGAGTCAGAAGGAGTCCACCATAGCCTATCACATCACAGTGAGTGTTCCTGTGGGCATGGACATTCCCAGGGGGGAGCTCGCTGCCAGCTGGAAAGGAATTTCAGACAAATCTCAGAATGCTCTTTGATTTCTTAGTGTTGTTTCTCAGCTGCCTTCTGAAGGGAAGCAGTAATACTGGGATAGCTCCAGATTTAGGGGTAATTTGCTCTTTTTCTCTTTAGAAAAGTGACCCAGCATTTTGTCTACTTAAAGTTAAAATACTTTTTGATTTCCAGATCAAATTTTTCAGGCAGCCTGTCCCCATCTGTTCTGCTGCTGGTGCTGCTTATTTTATCTGCCCCTGAAGTTAACTTTTGCCCTAAGTGCAGTAACCAAGAACAATCTGAGCTTCATTTTGGGAAACCTGAACCATTGTCTCCCTGGTCAGGTAGGGTGTGGTTTCTCAGGTGGCTTTTTTCATCTGTTCCAGCTGAGTTCCTCTTTTTAGGATGAGGATGACCAGAATTAAACCTGATATTCCAGAGACCTCTCCAGTGTTTTGTTCCATAGGTATTTCCCCATCTCTGCTTTATGTGTGGTATAACCCAGGCTATGTTTACCCTACATTGACCTTACACCCAGCCAATATACACAGATTTTTCTCTTCTGTCCCTATCATAGAAGGAGCTTCCAGCTTATGGCTGGAGTCCTTATTCATCCCTAGTTAAATCCTGTGATTATTTCCTATTGTGGAGTGCTTAGATACATATTAATGAGAAGAGATGCTGTCTAAGCTGTATTTAGGTTTAAAAAGACAGCACCACTTAATTCTTACATCCTCAAATGGCACATCCATAGGTACAATTCCATAACTATTTGCTACGTGTCCTCATGGAAACACGTTGCCATAGCATTTTCTGCAGGTTTTAATGCTGCCATCAAATGAGATTCTCAAACTTTCAAACAGAAATCAGGTTTTTTCCCTCCCTGTTCCTGAATGTATTCACCTGGACAGAAGAAATACTGCAAATATATACTTTTATAAGGACTGGAAGGGGAAGTGGGACTACATCCCAAGGTTGTTGGGATCATGTGATGTGAGTCCTTTTTTCTCCAGCTGATAAACAGATGGATTTTATCTCAGACAGTTTAATTGCCTTTTTCTTTCAGTTTTATAAGCATCATGAAACAGCTATGCTCTCTTTTGTATGAATGTACACTATCTTGGAATAGAGTTAAGAGTGAATTCTAGTCAAAGATTAGTTAAAATATAAGATTATCCCTGTGGGTTTTTTTCCTTAATCCTGATGAATTGCTTCAGCAGATGATTTCTTTTAGTAAAAAATTGTACTATCTTGATTTCTTTTAGTAAAAAATTGTACTATCTCAATTTCTTTCATGAAATTCAGGTCTGATAACAGTCTGTTGTTATAATTTCTCATTCCGTAGTTAAACTGAAAGATGTCAATACATGTCCAGTGTTTCCAAGTCAGATTTGTGTATAACCAGCAAACAACAACAACAACAAAAAAGATATTTTAAAAAGTAATCATTCCTTAGGACACAGAAATGGGCAAATGAGGTGCATTGGTTCCACTGGCAAAGTGGCCACTCAGTACCCATGAGCTGATGAAATGTGTAAATTCATGAGTGAGCTCTGGGGTTTTTCTTATCCATGTCCTTTCCAGCACACTGGAGTCAGTCACCACTCTGAGGGGGCTGTGGAACTCCTCTCCCATAAAATCCTTTCTTCCACAGGCTGATAAAGATTCATTCTTAAATGCAGAGTATAGAAATAGCAATTGATTTATGCACAAGGGAGTAAGTAGCTCGGCTGATTCACCTGAATTTCCCAGGAATGTGACCTGATTATTTCATAGTGAAAGACACAGACACAGGATCTAAATCCTGGGTAGGAATTGTGTTTCCCTGATCTGTGGAGGGTCTGCCAGGCCAGCAGTGGGAGCACTGTTCAGGTAATAAACACATCTACCCTTGCCAGTCTTGTTGCAGAGGGTGTGAAACCCAGAGGATGTTAAGGAACAATTCAAAATGAAAGACAGCTTTGTCCTTGGTTCCAGCAGCCACATCCTCACCATGTGAAAGCCACTACCAAACCTCACAAATATACACAAAATCCTTGTATTTTCAAGGTGCCTGCCTGTAGCCAAGTGCAAAACATCCATCCTGGGCAGCCTGCTTTATGTTCTGGCCCTTCTAACCCTTGGAATGCTTTCACTGGGAGTCAGCATTCTGGATTAAGTGGATACTTGGCTACAGATCCACCTTTGTGCCTCAGGGAAATGGCAGCGATTAGATGTAGTGAAACATTAAACTTGAAGATTCCCCATTATGCTCCTTAGAATAACACTTGAGTTGCTTATAAATAGCAGAGGGGCTGCACAGATCCTGCCCTTGTAGCAGCTCTTGCTGTTTGTTCCTTTAAAAAGCCCAGGCTGGGTGAGGTGAGGCATTCAGAAATAGAAATACAGGAATGGGAGACTTAAACAAGACATTTTGCTGGGATTTGGGATTGATCTTGGTGTGGGACACACTGGCATTTGGGAAGAGTCACCTCTGATGGTAATTCTGCCTGATTTCCTCACACTGCACCATCCCAAAATGTCAGCGTTCCTGAAATGCTCTCGTCCCCACATGGACTCTCCCTGAGCATTTTGGATCAGCAGAGCAATTTGGTGTTCTGATTAATGCCTTTTCCTTGCTAAGTCTGCACTGAGAGTGTTCACTGAGCTGTCAGCAGTGCTCTCAGCACAGCATTTGTCTGGAGATGGGAATTCAGAGAGTTGCAGGCTTCACACAACATCTCATCATCTCCATCTGCATCCATAATGTGTTTAACTAACTGACTTTGAGATCTTTCATATTTTAAAACGGTTAAAAATTAAATTGTGAGCTACAGTAACAGAAAATGTGAGTGGTGCTAGGCCAGATAGATCACTTCAAGCACTCTCCTGAGTAGCAGCATGTAGTTTTCACTTCTCCATTTAGTTTTTGGCAGTCAAAGGTTTTCATCCCATTGTGTCCCATAAATTACTATGCTGGAACAGTCTTTGCAGTCTAGAGACAGATTCAGCTCTGCTGTTCCTTTACAATGTCTCATTGATGTTTTCAGTTCATTAAGTAGGTACATGGAACAAAAATATCCTAGGTTGTAGAAATTCACAGTTTTGTTTCTGAAAATGACTGAGGCAATTAATCCAGTCATCTCCTTGCTTCTGTGGGAGCTGATGGATTTGTCTTTTGATTTATTTAAATAGGCAACATAAGTTAATTTACAGAGAAGCAGTTTTTCATAGCCATAGGGGTGATAAACAGTAAAATGAAAGTGATAGCCTGGTTGGTGAAAATAAAATATCTTTAGAAAACAAAATGAGCAGACATGAGTTGGCACATGTGTTGTAAAGTTTGCAGTGCTGAGCTTAACCTGGTCTATAAACATTCTGTGGCTGCTCATCCCGAATAAATGGCAGCATGATCCTTCATTCTGATCTTCTGGGAACTGGTTACTCATGCTTTCTATCCCTACAAGCCTTAGCACATGATTTTCCTTTCATCTTCCAGTCCCATGGTTTCCGAGATGTGCAGCCTCCAGCTGTCACTCCCAGCACAGAAGGGACTGAGCTGAACCCTCGGAAAAGGCCACGGACAGAGGAGGAGAAGCAACAGTGATTCCAAAGTGGGATGTTAAAAACCTGCAGCAGAGCAGTGGCAGAGTGAACGTGCAGCCAAAGGCAGCCTGAGAGACTCTCAACTTCAGTTCCTGCTCTGGACGTTATTTTAACATTAAGACTGCAGCGTGCAAATTTCTGTGGTGTAAAAATCCTTTGTATATGGCATAATTGTACTTTTATAATAAAAATCTTTGTTTTCTATAAGAGGCAGCTTCAGCTTTGGGGTTGGGGCTTTTTTGTTTGAGTTTATTTTGGAGGGGGGGGTGGATGTAGGGGCTACAACTCCATCTTTTCACACTGGATAAAAAGACAATGAAATGAGAGCCTCTAGCACAGCACATTTAATGACAGGCATGTGGATCAGTCATCTGGCTTTGTGTGTACTTGAATTTTAAGGAGGTTGGATGCAGCACTGTGCTCACCACAGGCTCAGACAGGACACAGGCAGTGAAATGCAGCTTTCAGTGCTACACCAGAGTGGGGCTTTAGCCCTCACCTGCCGCAAAGTCCTTGGTCAAGGACAATCAAAGCTCTGCTTTGAACTTCTCCCTTGTCCTGTAGTGGCAACAACAGAGATGAAAGGCTGGATCTGAAGGACAAAGGATTTAATCCAGCACAATAATTTTATGTTCCTGTCTCATTAAGTGGGAATATTTTACCTTGGCTCAGGCTTGAACAAACTGCTGCACAGCCATGACTTCCACATTCTTCATTTCATTTCTTGCTGTAATCAGGATCTCTTTTGTTCGTGGCTGTAATAAAGGGGAAATCCAGACTTAGGTACCAGCAATATCAGCAGCTCCAGAGTCTAAACCCAGAAAAATGAATGTATACTGAAAGCACAGCAGCTTTTTGTCCTTTTTTGTTAAGACAAAACAAATCAAGGAGATTATTAGAGGAGAAGAAAGGTGCTGCACTGCAAAATAGTAATTACTTCAATTATGAGAAGTGTTTGTACACATGCACAGAGATGACCCCTTTTGGCAGAGCACTCAGTAACGTTAGAGCTGAGGAAACTCAGCCAGCAGCTAAATGGAGAATTCAAGTTGTGGGAGTCACTATCTTAAATTTTTTATTTAGTATACACTAAACTGACTTTCCCTTGAAACGAAATTCAGTGCTGAACCTGAGTCATAAAATCTCCTTATTCAAAAAAGGCTAAAAAAAAAAAAAAAAAAAAAGGGGAAAAAAGGGCAGTCAGTGATTTTTGCATCATTATAGGGTTTAGATAAAAATTACATAATAAAATATTAAAGGGAAAAGTATTGAATTGCCATGCAGCAAACTGGGCTGTGTCAAAATTTAAAAACTGTGAGTCAGGGAGAAGCTCTGAAGCAAGCAGCATGACATAGGGGAAGGGAGGCAGCGGGATCTGTGACTCAGACAAACATTTCAATGCAGGAGACACAGGCAAACAAAAGGATCCTAGCGCCTGTGATGTCAGCAAGCAAACGCTCCCGTTTGGGAATAAAGCCTTCCTACGTATTGCAGTGCAGGAGGAGGGGGGAGCTGGCACCGGGGCTCTTGCCTACGTAGGCACGAGGAAAACCATCCATTAGGAATGTTGGAGCAATATTTTCAGGAGCTCTCCTGGTTCCTGGTGATAGCTGCTATCTAAGGGGTTTGGTAATTATGGAAAAATCCATTTCTCTCGGTGCATTGTGCTGGGATTTAACACCCTCCACACGTCCTTCCGTGTGTGAGCAGAGTAACAGCGTGGCTCCCATATACTATTAATTTCAGCTGACTGGTGGTTTTAATTTTGTTTGTAGTAGAGTAGCATCCAGAAGCCCCAGCTGAGATGCTGATCCTGTTATAACAAGATAAATGGTCTTGGCCGAGTAAATGTTAGAGCTTCCAGTGTTATGGGCATCATTATTCAAATAAAAAAGATGCACAGTTACTGGTTAACAGTGGGAGTTACAGAATGTCCAGAGGAAACATTGGAGGGTCTCTATGCTGAGATTTTTTAATTTTTCACTCTTTTTTTTCCTATTGAAAGCTATTATAAAAATCAGCTCTGCAGACCAGAACTGAGAGAAGGATCTGTTGGCGGAGACAAAATTAGATTAAATGAGCCAGATTTTGTTCTCATCTGCTGGAGACAAGGAAGCTGTTCCAGGCTCAGAATTGCAGAGAATGAAAAAATTTGACCGTTGCCTCACCAGTAAATCTTCCATGGCAAGTTGATTTTTTCCCATATGTGCCTGGAATTCTCATGCATGTCACAGCATCAGTGCCCAACAGCGAGGGGCAGAAGAGAATTTTATTACTGCACAAAAAGTGAGATTCTAAGTAGCCAACCTCATGGCACTGCATCAAAAAGAAAATGGGTTGTTTGATTTGCTGCTTAAGTCCCAGTTTGCTGAAAGCCAAGGGCTCTAACTGTCATGCTGGGTTTGAAATTATTCCATTTTGTGGGGACGACATTTACTTGTGGTGGAGGAACTTATTTTGTCACCACAACAAGAATCCAGATCCTACCACGGGCCTTGGCAACAGGCAAACACTGCGGTTACAGGGGAATTCTCAAGCCCTGAGTCCTGCTTTGAAACTCTTTAGTTTGGACAGGGAAAATAACAATTTATTTGTTCCTGTTTTGATGTGTTCTGCACCTTTTCCATTTTGAAATACTGAGGAACCAGCAAGCCTCTAAGTAGAGTAATTTGAAGAAAACATGGAGAAAAAAATAGCTTAACTGGATATAAAAAGGTGTAGCCAAGGTTCAAGGTAGGAAATCAGTCTCCTCTTGAAGTCAGACACAAAGAGATTGACTCGTGTGGAAAGGAGATTTGGCTACTAACCTGAGCTGAATACAGAGCTGAGAAAAGTATGTTTAAATTATAACAACCATTTTCCTGTTCAATTTCAGTTACTGATCCTTTAGTTATTTTACAGGGGGACTAAATTTAGGATCATATTTTTTCTCAGGTATTTCATGGATTAAGAACAAAGGTGAAATCCTTACTGCCTGCTTTTTGAACTCCACCCTTGTCCTGAACAAAAGGAGATAGAGAATTTGGAAGGGCAAGTCATTGTGCTCCAGCTTCTTCAAAGAGACTGTCTTTACCATGCTCAGGATAATAATTCTTTAGAAAAGCACATGAAGATGTGTTGCACTGTTTTAACACATGATAATTCAACATGAAATAAATGTGATAAGTTTAGAAGCACGGCTTGGTGCTTTCTTATCCTTGAGAAGAATGGAATAAACAGAGCGCTGACATGGCAGTAACACAACAATTACAGAAGGGAAATAACAGTTTTTTAAAAGGATGAGGAGCAGGGGGTCAGCCTGTGTTCCCAAAGCAGCAGGGCCGTGCTAAGAGCTCCGCAGGGAGCCTGGCTGCAGGGGAATGTGGCGCTGGCAGTGGGCGGGAGCAGCCTGGCCAGCCCTCCTCCTCCGCGGTGCCAGCTGCTCCCTGCTCCGGGCTTCCCTCTGCTGCTCCCCAGGCTGGGCACTCGGTGTCTCGTGGCTGCTGGCCATGCACTCATTTGGGATGATTAGGGTCAGGGGAGCTGGCTTCCCTTGGCTGCAGCAAGATGCCTGCATTAATGTTCTCTCCTGAAGAATGAAATCACCGGGAACTGGCCCCTTTCCCAGTACTGAATTTCACCCACAAATGCACCCACTGTTAAACTGTCAGCTCCTGTCTTGCTTCCCACAAGCAAGAAATATTCCTACAATATCCACTTGCTATCTATTAGAGAGCCTAAGCTCTACACGGTTTGAACTCCATCTATTGAAATAATAAATGGCATTAAAGCCAATAGTTCTATCATCACACAAGCAGTAAAAATGTTAGATTATGTGCCAAAATAATGCATAGAAAAGTCTGTATTTTACTAAGTCAGACTTCAAGAATTATAGCTAATACTGCTCATTTTTACAAGAATTACTTGCCATTGTTTCAAATGGATCCAAAGACACATTGGGATATTAAAAAAAAAATCACATTTAAGTTTCAAACAACAAGAAGGTGGAATGTTTAAAATATTTTATAACATATATAGTAAAGTAAAAAAGAAACTCTACAGACCTTAACAAATGGTTTTAATTGGGTCTGGATGTTCTTCTCAAAGGTCACGAATATGCTGTTTGAACACTTGTTCAACTTCCATTATTTTGGAGGTTAAAATTTCTGACACATATCCCTCTAATACTCTTAATTTATTTAGTGTGAACTGCTGCAATTTTAGCAACACAGTTACAACTACACTCACTTAGTAATTCTTTTTGTATCATATATGTTACTAAATTAAAATGTTTTGGGCTAAAGAACAAGTTGTCTCCTTAGCAAGAAAAGAATGTCTATAAAGTGCAGCGTGTCAATAAGAGATTGTAACACCTTTTTTTTTACTAGATAAGCTTACTCCTTACTACACTTTTGATAGTAAATGTGTTCCATCACATAAATCTATCTCTTTAACAGCCATTCATTCATTATTTGTGAAATGAACACAAGTATCTGTGGTTAAATCATAGGGTTTGAGGATGTTGAAAAAGTTAGAATGAGCTGCATCAATGGGATTTGAGACAGACACTAATTCAAAGCACACCCTTTCCTAAACAGGGGTCTGAATGCAAGGCTGAAAATGGAATTTTCCTTTGGGGTGGGACTGGAAATTTCCATGACAGCTGGAAGTGGGATTCAGGCCCAAAATCCCATGTTTTGCAATGGATGGGGATATTTCAGAATAATCTTTGACTATTAATCTGGAAAATCTGACTTGACCTCAAAAACTTTAAAAAAAATAATAAGAGAAAGAAAAAGAGAGAATTACTTTGGTGTTTAGAAACACCCTAAAAATCCTTATTATGGTCAAGGAGCCAGTAAAACTGTGGTGACAGAAGTTACTTAGCTTTTCAAAGCTGCAGTTGACCAGACTGAACCTAAGAAAATGAACTGCAGTGTGATGGATGTTGACTCTGTCAGCAAGAGTCCTCTTGCTCTATTCCTTACAAATTCTCACTGTCTTTAGTCTTAAGCAACTGGAATTATTAAAACTGGATATAGCTGCTAAAATTAATTCAGGTTTACTGCAAAAGCTCTACTTTTTAAAGAAAGAAGCCCTAGTTTGAAAAAGGAGCCTGGCTAAAAATCCATTTACCATTGGATTTCTGTCATTAAACTCATTTGTATGGTATCAGATCATATATCACAGGTATGTTAAGTATTTCCAAAGCATTCTTCATGGCCCTACCTGTCTTCTGTTTGTCAGCCCACAGGAGTCACTTCCAAAGGTTACAAGGAGTTAAAAAGCACTTCTTTTTGCCCTCCATACAATTCAGGTCACCTCCCCGAGGCCTGTTCAAACCCTGCTTATTACTCAACAGCAAATGAAAAAGAGGAAGGCATCATTTTAAGGCTAAAATGAAACAGATTTCTTCCAAAACAATACTGCAAAATGTTGTTTTTTAACACAAAGAGCAACACGATTAAGCTGAAAATGATACAAACACCTGTGTTTCCTTCTCACATCAAGTGCAAGCCTTATTCTCCATATGATTTCCAATGGTCTCAGACTCAGAACGTTGGGAATTGTGAGTTTATTCCATCCACCTCCCCTCATCCCATAGGAACCATCTACCCA
Organism: Chloebia gouldiae; assembly: GCA_003676055.1. Lineage (NCBI taxonomy): Eukaryota > Metazoa > Chordata > Aves > Passeriformes > Passeridae > Chloebia > Chloebia gouldiae. Next base: position 968,078 of record QUSF01000062.1, read on the forward strand.
GTGATATCCAGAGCACAACCAGGCACTCTAAATTTAGCTCCCAGAGTTCCTGAACACGCCAAACATTTCATAACAGCACGGAGCACACGCTCTGAGGGATCAGTGGGTGCTCAGAGCTTCCTTTTCTGGGCAGGGTGGCTCCTTCTGGGGGAGCTGGTCACCCCAGTGGCCCCACAGAGAGCAGGGCCAGCAGAGCCTCCTGCCTGCCTCAGCCACACCACCCACTGCCACCGTATGCTCCGTGTTCCAGCTTCATGGGAATGGTTTTCCACCTTTCCCTCTCACAAACAAATGTCAGCATGGCTTGGAGCCATCGGCTCTCTATTTAATATCAGAGCAAAACAATCCCGGCTTGACCGTAGTGCCAAAAGTTGACAAAGTGTCCTGAGTGTGGAGTTCTACTCCATTTCATTTTAATTAGTGTCTTCTGCCACGAGACAAATGATGAAAAGCACATGGGGACTGCCAAGAGGAATCAAGGACATCTGGTACCTTTAACATTTCTACATGAAATAGAGTAGGTATTACTCCCAGATACTTTTCTGTGCTGTTTGAAGCAACTAAAAATATATATATATAAAATTAACAAAAATTACAGGAAAAGGTTGCCTAAATGCTTTTGAATCTCTTCTTAGATAGTTTTAATTGCTGTTTTTCATAAAGCATGAAGCTGATCTTGCATCTTGTTGAATTAGCTGTGACTTCCCTAAGACATTGTAATAATAGGAATTTTTCTAATTCAGATCATATTACATCAAGATTACCTGGATTAAAGTTTCTTAGAAACGCCAACTGCCTCTGGATTCTGAGTGAAAAACAACTGATCATGAAGTTAAAACTGCTTTGTGATACTTACATTGATATACATCCTCCCGGGGCTTGTGACTCACTGATGATGCAGAACAAACAAACATAAAATAAATAAAAAACAAAATCCAGCAATGACATCATCAGCTGCAACTGGGAGCTCTCTGCTCAAAAAGAACTGCAATGTTTCTTACCCTTTATTGTTTCTTACCCTGCAAACCCACCTGGCATTCACTAAATAAATGAGTGTTAAATTGAAAATAAAGAAATGGCATAAAGAAAAATATTGCTTAGCCATAACCTTCCAGGACAAGCAGTGCAATTTTTTGTCACTGTCAGCTGTGAAAGACAAAGACTAACTGTGACAATCACATTTTGAACTCTCGGGGCTTTTCCATATTCACAAGTTCGCAATATGATCAGTCAACACAGTTGCCGAAAATATTCTAAAATTAGTTTGGCTCTGAAATAACTCACCAAACAGAAGGCAGATTTACAGGAGCACCCTGACATGCAGAGGTATTTGCTACAATGCAGAGAACAACAGGTTTCAGCAAGATCCTTGTTACAATACATAAAAATTGGAGGGTGTTTTTGTATATGAGGCTCATGATTTGGCCATTTTTAAGGTATAGCTCACATTAAGGATATCGTTTCCTCCCATGTGTACAAGCTATTTTAAATGTGTGGCAATTATACCTGTTCATTAATTGTATTTATGGACCTGATAGCACTGAAAATAGCTTTCCAGCAGCAATGAATAAAACAAGCCAAAATGCCTTTCACAAATGAAAGACATTTATTAGCAGCAAGAGAATATTCACTACAGTTTGTCTCCCACTGACAAGTTGTTTAAGTTTTAGTTGCTGAAGCATCTTCAGCTTCTCACAAATTTCCTTTGCCAGAACATGGAATGAGTAGATATTGTGTAATAGGTAATTTATCACAGGATCATGGAATGGTTTGGGTTGGAAAGGAGCTTAAAGATCACCTATTCCAACCCCAACTTCCCACTGAACCGGAATGTTCCGAGCTCCATCCAACCTGTCCTTGGACACTTCCAGGGATGATGGGACACCCACAGCATCTCTGGGCAACCTCTGCCGGGGCCTCACCACCCTCACAGCGAAGAATTCCTCCCGAACACCTCAACTAAACCTACCCTATTCCTTTTTCATGGCCAGTTCCCCTCAGGCGAACACTCTCCGATGTCAAACCCTCTCTCCGAGGCTGCTCCCGGCCCCGGTTCGAGGGGACAGCGGCGTCCCCTCACGGCGGGGCGAGCCGCGGCCCCGCGCACCCCCCGGCAGCCGCGGAGGCGCCTCGGGCGGCGGCGGAAGCTCCAGGGAAGCCCCGAAGGAGGCAGCGATTAGGTAACGAGCGATGCGCGCTCAGGTTTCCTCCGGGTTCCTGTGAGGAACCTACGCGTCTGGCTGCCTTCGCATGACTCATCGCAGCGGCGCGGCTGCCGCCGCTCCCGCTCCCCGCTTCCAGCGCCGCGGCCCGAGCCGCCCCCTCGGGCGGCCGCCGGACGCCGCCGGGCCCCCCTCAGCGCCGCGCGCGCTCCCGCCGCCCAGGCGCGCCCCCCCTACCCTCACCCCCACCCGCGGCGTGCGCGGCCCCGCGGGCCCGGCTCGGGAGCGCGCGCGCAGGCGGCGGGCGGGAAGGGAGGAGGAGGAGGAGGAGGAGGAGGAGGCGGCGGCGGGCAGGGAGCTCTCTGCGGGCGCAGTGCTGATCCGCCGGCGGGCGGCCGGGAATGCGAAGCGATGGCCGCGGGCGGCTCGGGCAGCGGTGGCGGCGGCAGCGCGGAGGAGAAGACCTACCGCCGCTTCCTCGAGCTGTTCCTGGGCGAGTTCCGCGGGCCCTTCGGGGCAGAGCCGGAACCCGAGCCGGAGCCCGAACCGGAGCCCGAGCCGGAGCCGGAGCCGGCGGCCCCCGCTCCTGCTGCTGAAGCTGCGGGCGACGCTGACGAGGAGCCCGGGGCTGAGGGAGAAGCGGGAGCGGCCGCCGAGACGGAGGAGGGAGAAGGCGGCGAGGGCGATGCCGGCGACCCTCAGCCGCCCGCCCCGCCGCCGCCGCCCCCGCCGCTGCCCTCGCTGCCCCGGCCGCTCTCGGAGTACATCACGGAGGAGGAGGTGGAGGGAGAGTGCCTGGACCTCTGCCTACAACAGCTCTACAAGTAGTGAGTGCCGGGCTGAGGGGAACGGGGCAGGGCGCGGGGCTGAGGGACCCCCGCGTGTGGGGCTGTGGGGACCCTCCTGTGAGGGGCTGAGGGAGTCCTCAGTGAGGGGCTGAGGGACTCCACAAATGTGGGGCTGAGGGACTCCTCAGTGTGGGGCTGAGGGACTCCACAATGAGGGGCTGAGGGACTCCACAAATGTGGAGCTGAGGGACTTCACAAATGTGGGGCTGAGGGACTCCTCAGTGTGGGGCTGAGGGACTCCACAAATGTGGGGCTGAGGGACTCCACAATGAGGGGCTGAGGGACTCCACAAATGTGGAGCTGAGGGACTCCACAAATGTGGAGCTGAGGGACTCCACAAATGAGGGGCTGAGGGACTCCACAAATGAGGGGCTGAGGGACTCCACAATGAGGGACTGAGGGACTCCACAATGAGGGGCTGAAAGGACGCTCCGATGTGGGGCTGAGGGACTCCCCGGTGTGGCATTGAGGGGACCCCCAGTGTGGGGCTGAGGGAGGGAAGCGAGGACAGGGGGGATCCCCGAGGCAAAAGAGTTGAGGACTTCGGTGGTGCTGAACATCCCGGGGTCACAGCGGCTGCCCCTGCCCAAGGAATCCTCGGCTCTGTGCCCTCTGCTTGCCTCTGGCCGGGACAGGAGAAGGGAAGAGACAAGGGAGAGCCACGAGCATCCATCTGGAGAGCAGCTTGCTGGGGAGGGAGAGCGGTGGGGGAAATGTCTCACGCTCTGGTGCCAAAGCAAGGAGGGGGGTTTGCCTGTGGTTGATTGTGCTGGGGCTTGAAATTGAAATGTTCCCCTGTGAGGGTTGGTAAATGGGGAAACCTCTGCCAAGAAGGGGCAAGGAAAGATAGGTGGTCCACCCCCTTCACCCTTCCAAAAAAACCACCGCACATGGAGAAAACCACCCCATGTATTCACAGACTGGGGAGAAAAGAGGAGTAGAAAACCTTGGGAGAAAGCTATCCATAATCATGGGGATTTTTCTGCCGTCAGCTGGGGAAAGCCGGCTATACTCGGTTCTGTACGGAGGCAGTTTCCAGATCTGTGCTTTCCAAAGGCTGGTGCATAAAGAGGAAACAGATGGGATCTATTCCCAGTGTGGAAAGTCTGTGGACTGAAACCTAAAGATCAGTTACCAGTGCCTTGTATTGTGCTCAGCTCCGGCTTTGAAGGCTCAAAATAGAAACGGTTGTTAGTGGCAATTCTTTAGGAACCTTTTTAAACTGATGCCACAGGAGGAGACAAATGAAGCTGTGAAAATCTGCACAGCACACCGGGGAGATTTTCTGCCATTGAGCCGGTAATTGTAATGAGAGGTGTTACTCAGTCGCAGAAATAAATAAATAAAGAGAGAAAAGAACCGGGTTTTACAACTGCATGGTCTGTTTCTATCCAGTTCTCATCTGCCCTCTGCGTTTGTGGACGATAGGGACAGCACAATGATAGCTGCAGAGGACAAAGCTCTCCTATTCACACATGCTCGCCCTGCCACCTTTGGAAAGTCTCTGGAATACAGCAGCACATTCATAGGATGTGGTAGAGAGCAGAGAGGCAAGTCCCTTCTACCTATTTAGGACGTGTTTTGTTGGGTTATTTTTAAACAGGCTTGTGAAATCCAAAGTCATGATAGTGGGAATAAAGTTTTAGACGTGAAGCAGATTATTTGAAAGTATTATTTGAAGTATAGCTATGAAATGATGTTGAAATGGAATTCCTCCCCAACCCCTTCTCTCTCTACCTGTCCCCATACCCCATATTCCCCAGTTTCTGAAGCTCATGTTCATGGCTGAAATTAATAAGCAAAAATAAAAACAAACCTTTTGAGGGGGATCTTTTTATAGAGGCAGCTCTTGCCAGGTTGTGGCTCTTTGGTTTTTTTCAGCCTTCAGTATAGATCTTTGGATGGCCACTGAATGAAGCATCCCCTGGCTTTGTTTGTGGTGAAATCAATGCAGGCTTCCTCCTCTAGGCAAAAACCAAGGTCCACCTCAAAATCTAGGGTGCATGGGATTATGTTGTGAGAAAAGAGTTTCCTGAAGGCTTAAATAAAACATTTTAAAATATTATAAGCTAAACTGAAATAGTTTTTTTCTTGAATGATGTTGGAATTTGAGGTAAGTGCAAATATGCAAAAGTATTCTTCAGGTAAGGTACTGTATTTTTAGTTTACTCCCTAGTCACCAGAGAAACTTAAAATGTGACAAGACTATAAAACAGGCAAAAGCAGGATGTTTTCACCCTTTACAGCCAAGGGCTCAACTGGTCAGTTGGTTCCAGAGGTGGGAAACTTGATGTATATGAGTAAAGCTGCTCTTGTGCCAACAGTATGAAAGTGTTCAAATTAAAAAAAAAGCTAAATAAAAAAGCACATGAAAACTCATGTAAAGGGGAATATTTCCTTGGTTTGTCATTAGCAGGAGAGACTCTATTCTGAAGGCATGATTTCTGCAACTATATATTAGTCAAATGACTGGTTTGCATTCTATGTAGCATGAAGATAAAACCCATTGCTGTGAAAAATCCAACAGCTGTTTTTCAGCTATTTTAAGCACAGAGCTTTAGATCTTTTTGAGGAAAGTAAGATCATTTCAGAAATGAGAACATATTGCTAATCATGACAAAATATAATGTTTTTCTGCCACTGTGTAGATCAATATCAAAGATTCTTATTTATGAGATTTTCCTGCTATTTTCCAAAAGACTCATATTCCTCTTTGAGGTTTCCTGTTCCTGTTTTGTCTTTAAAAAAAAAAATCTAGAAGCAACATATGCTTGGAAAATTAGATTAATGTAATCTTTATATCTGTCTAAATGCCACAAAATGGGCACTGTGTGTCTTCTTAGTGACCCCCTACAGTATGAAACCCATCAATAGGAGGTGCATTAGAGGGAGAAAATAGTCAAAAGGGGATTGCCTTGGAACATTGGCTGATAACCACAAAATGAACTTTCAGACTATAGCTAGACCATATCATTCAAGAGAAAAAAGATAATTTACCGAGCTTTTATATAGAAACAAACATACTAAGGCCTTGAAACATTAAATATAAGACCTCATCACTTGCTCCTGCTGAATCAGACCTGATTTCTGACTCATCTTAAAGGAAGAAGTTACTAACTTGATGTAACAAAGTTACATATCATGCTCTGGTCTCTTCCTCTTCCTACTGATACTTTTATTAAACCTGAGGCATTTAAAGAGCTGGTTCTTGACAAGACCTCTGAAAAACAAATCAGCAAAGTTGTGCTTGCCAAGAGAGGACACAGCCAGACTCTTACAAGTTGTGTCACCAGGAAGAACAAATTTGTCTTGCTCCTACACTCTTTTCTTCCAGTGCAAATGAAATACTTTGGCAAATTGAGCTGTATATTCTTCTGGCTTTCCTTTTTCTCTTTTTTTGCCCCATGCTTTGATGGGAATAGATATAGTTGGTATAATTTCTAGGTTCAAGTTTATTTTCAGTGATTTTGGAGGTACAATATTTTTGCTTTCAAATGTTCATTTAGGAATTCAAATTTTGTTTGAACAAGCTTAGAAAGTAGCCCTGCTTCTCCAGTGCTGAGTTTGCAGAATATGGTAAGTAAAATAAAACTAGAATTTATTGTTATGTCATCTTAAGTGCTTAACTAAATCCCTGATGACAACATGATTATTTTAAGGATTTCAAAAGCCTTGCTTTGACTTGGAACATGAAAAGAAAAACTTCTAAGCACTGTCTTTTTATATTTCTTCACAGAATACTGTGTGGCATTCACAGAATACTTAGATTGCAATCAAATGCAGTATTTGAAGTGAGTTCTTTTAATTGATCCTTTCTTTCTTTTAAAGAGAGAAAATATTTTTGCTTATGGATTTCCCACAGTCTTACTATAAAAAATCAAGAAAGCCAATGGAGGCTCACCCTTTTAACACTGGAGTTATGAAAAATGTGGATAGTAAATGACAGTGGAGGTTTTGCCCCTCAACTCACAATGTTAAGCTAAAGAAGATGTTCTCGTGGTAACTTTCCATGAGCAGAAATCATTTTTTAATAAAGTAAGCTCTTGAAAACTGTTCTTTCTGCTATCTCCATCTCTGTTGAGTGAAGAGATGGAATCTTTTTATTTAAATAGCAGATATACATGTTTTTAATTTGCTCTTTAAACCCCTATCACGTGAAAGCTGGCACTGTTGTCACTTTTAAGTTGAAATTCATGTATGATGCTGGATGGGCCTTCTTAGCATCATATTAAATAGGCTGTGATGTTTTACTCCTTCATAATTTGTCTTTTATAATCAATTCTATTGATTGCAATCTCATAGCCCTTTCAAGAAATAAAATTAACTAGTTGCCATGTCTCATATTAATCACAAGGACCAACAAAAAAGTCATTGCATCCTTTTTAACATGGTGCTTTTTTCATAATCTTTTGTGAGGTTTTACAATAGAAATGATAATGTTGGCCTGTGCCCACAATGAATGGCAGAAGGAAATATTGGCTGCACCTAGCTGGGGGACTTTCTATGGTTAATGAGATTGGATAGAGAACATTCAATTTAGACTCCATATTAGGAATATTTAGTCTAATCTAGGCTTGGATTAGATATCAGCAAGAAATTGTTCCCTGTGAGGGTGGGGAGGCCCTGGTGCAGGGTGCTCAGAGCAGCTGTGGCTGCCCCTGGATCCCTGGAAGTGTCCAAGGCCAGGTTGGACAGAGTTGGAGCAGCCTGGGACAGTGGAGGTGTCCCTGGCCATGGCAGGGGTGGCACTGGAAGAGCTTTAAGGTCCCTTCCCACCCAAACCAGTCTGGGATTTCCCATCCCGAGGCTGTGGCTGTGTTAACTCTCACAGGAGCCCCTCCAAGGTTAGGAATCCCTTGCAGGGGGGGTTGTTGAGCTGCCTGGGTAGGGCTGAGGATGCTGACATCACACCCAAGGGATTTTGGTGCTAGAAATCCTGGTGTTTCTCTGTGAACTCATCCTAAATCATCCCACAGGAGCGTGTGCAGAAAGCCAAGGCTTCAGTATTGCTGGTACCCTGTCACTTTTGACAAGAGCCCATGTTCTGGATGCTTGTGATGTCATGGCACACAAATTTCATCCCCTTTAGCCTAGAAATCACTATAATCTACAAATAGGTGGTGTTTACAAATAAACATTTTCCAAACACAACTAATTCGCTAGACATTGAGGGATTCTTCTTGTTGTTTCTAAGGCATATTCAGCTCACCCTCCCACGCTTTTAAATATACTGAGGGAAATCAAATATTTTGATACTCATTAAAAAAAAAACCAAAAAAAGAATATCAGCTCAAATGAGCTATATAAATTGCAGATTTACATTTTGTAATGGTTAACATATAAGGTGACATTTCAAAACTTCCTACTTTATGATTAAAAGGATGCTGAGTTTTTCAAGCACAGGGGTGACTATGCTTGGAAGTTGCTTTATATAGCACTCAAAAAATCATTCTTAGAGAACAGATTATGGAAATATATTAATTCCAGTGCTTTTATTTCAATGAACGTTGCTGGTAGTACAACGCATTAAAGAGAATTAATGTTGTTAGGAGCTTTTCACACCAAGATTTTTTTCGATAGAAGAGCAATTTGCACAGATTCTGCTCCTCCTAAGTGAAGAATTAGATCTGTGCTAACACATTCTTTTTTTGGACCTTATACAACCACTCTTGAAACTAAAATCTTATTGGCCATTGTGTGGAACTACTTTTGAGTCTACCTTTTGGATGTGATGAGTTTTATTCCTCTGGAGAGTTTGGTAATTCTTTTTTGCACAAAACAATGCATAGAACATTTTCATCCTTAAAACCCCTCATTATAATTGCCTTTAACAGTGGCAGAGTATTCCTCCACCTGTTCTTTGAGGAACTCAGATGTGATTCTTTTCAGAGAAGGTTAAACTTTTAGTTTGCATTCTGTGAGCAGAAGTTCCAGTGCCTTGGCTGATGTCTCAGTGATGTTTGCTCTCATTCATTTTTGTTGTCTGCCTAAATTGCTTACATGATCACATTAAAAGCAAAAGCATCAGGGCATGCAGTACACAGATAATGAGAATACTATTTATTACTGTAGTTGATACTCTGAAATATTCTCTAGCTGTTCCACACTAGCTGTTTTCTTTCTTCCCATTGTTTGGTGCCTGCTCTTTTTTGGTTGTTTTTCTCCTCGCTGTCTAGGAAAGACATGTGAGAAAGGGGATGAAATAGAGTTAGCAGTTTAAAACATTAGATGTTCTTTGAAGCATGCTGCAAGACTGTCTTATGCAATGCAATCACAATTATGTAATGCAAATGATTATAAAAATAAATACATCCTGGACAATATGTGTGTGAGACATGTTAGGAACACATGACACTGCTAAATGGCCATTACTACAAGTTGTACTTTAGGGCCTTCTGTTTGGGTTGGCTGAAATCTCAATTACTAACCAAATATTCCAGATTTTTGTTGTTATAACACACTAGTGATTAGATAAAATGATTGCAGACTGTGGACTTGTTTTACAGAAACATTTTCTGCCGTGCCTTTGTACTTCATTAAGAAGAAACAACATTACCCGCCTTTAATAAGACATTTTATAAAGAAGTAATCATCAGAGCCATAAATTAGGAGTGCGTGGGAAATAGCTGCCCTTGGGTACTTCTATAATTAATACAGAAGTTAAACAAGTTAACCAGATTGCAGGATTACCTCAGTTTATGTTTGTATTGGATGGAAAACAGCTGAGGGCAAGCAATGATTGAGTAACTGCAGCAGCATTTGAAGCTGTGGTGCTGCTCCCAGCTCTGAACTCTCTGTGCACTCAGAGGCTGGGTGGGTTTCGGTGGCAGAGCAGAGTTACAAAGTGAGATCCTAAACTCTGATCATGGGAAAAATGGGTTTGGATGCACACAAACCTGAAATGGGAAACTGCAATTACAAGGAAAGGAATACTTGATTAATTTGGTCAAATTGTGGGCAGCCCCTTAATTTTCTCAGAGGGTAGGATTTTGAAACTATTTTTGCTGGCCTTTGATGATCCAGTAAAGTCTGTTTAATTGTACCTAAGGAATTTTCAACTTTAGTTTCTTCTTCTCTTCATTTACAGTAAAGAATTTGAGTACTTTCTCTCATTTGAGAATATGATTTTATCATAGGCTCTGTACTTCCACACGGTGTAACTAATAATAGAAGGAGCATGTAAAAATAGGCCTTTGGCATTTTAACTTCTTGGCACTTTCTCGAGGGCTGTTCCTTTCACCTCAGGCTATGACCTTCTTACTGAGGTTCAGAGAGCTGAAATGAATGTGGTGAGTTGTTCCTCCTTAGTGTAACAAACACTCTGCTCTGCATGTTAGATTAATTACCTGCCACAATGATTCCTTTCAGTCCTAACTCCAAGTTCTGCAAGGCTGAAACCCACCATGCTCTAGTTGAGAATTCAGCAGATTTTTGTTGTTTGCTTTTTCTCAACAAAATAAATATTAGAAATAAGATGTTTGGTTTGTTAATAGAGCACCTGAAAACCCAGGGAAACATAGAGTTCCTATTGGAACCTCTGGGCCCAACAGTGATAAATTATCTAAAATTCCAACCTGGATGAAAAGCAGGAATTTAGCAAGTGGTAAACTATATGTACACAGCATGACATATATTTTAAACTAAGGCTTTTCCAAAGTTTTCCTAGAAGTGGTGTCATTTTGTTTGTCACCTCATCACTGTGTTTGAGGAAATATGATTGAATCCATGTATTTATTTATAAAGGTCCCTGTCTAAAATGAGTTTATGCTCTCAGCTCTCTTATTACCCCTTTCTTCTGAAAAGCTGGGTAAAACCTAAATATTTGGTAACAAGAAGTCAGAAGCTCATTATTTCTGGGGATTAGAGGAACATCCCTGTTTGGGACAGATGCACTTTGTGCTTGCAGAGCATGGGGGTGTTGGGTTGTTCTTAGCTCTGCTTTCTCACTGCAGTTTGCTCCTCAGAGAGTGAGGGATCTACCTGGTGTGACATGAACCTAACCTCTCCTCTTCTTGGCACCACAAAAAGTTCAAATTTTAAAATATCCAAAGTATCAGATTCTATATGAAAATTAATTGATCCTAACCTGAAGTGAATTGTTGGGGAAAGTGCCCCCAGTAGAAGTGAGCATTGATGAAAGAGAAGTGTGAGCTTTTAACCTTTTACCTTAGTGGTACAAACTGTGTAAATCAATAAAAATGATTGTCTCCTATATAAACAGAGAGTGAGAGTCACCACTGTGTAAAACTGGTGCAGCTCCCTCTGGGAAGAGTGGGAAAAGCAGCTGCAGGTCCTGGGATGTGTGTCCAGGCTGGAGAGGAGCTGAGCCTGCATTAAGTGACTGCTCCCCTTCCGCCGTGCTTTGAGAACCAATCTGAAATGCTTTAAAATTCCTCATTGCTGTCAACTTCTCACAGTTTGGCTGATTGGGAATGACCCAAATGATCATACAGAATGCTTCAAATCTCACTATTGACATTGTATGCTAATTTTAGAGAGGCTTTTTTAGTGTTTAGATACTTCTGGTTTAGCACCCCACAATTCACATTCATTTTGTTTTCCTGAGTGCCAATATACAATAAAGTCGTCTCCAAAACATGAGCCAAGCCACAGAGGTCTAAATCTGACCCTGGGGATTAGAGAAAAAATAGTTTATCCTACATAATTACTAAACATCCTAAAAATATTTCTCTCCTCCCCTAGAGGAGAACTCTTCCTGTGTCTTGGGAGATGCAAGTAAAAAGGTTTGTCAACAGCAAGTATATAGAGTAGAATACAATAAATCTGAAAAATACTTCTTAAATTCATCCTAGCTGGTTGAAAATTTAATGCTGAAAGCAATGAGCTCTAAATATTCAGATTATAATTCTTTAGAAAAGCTCTGCTTCCATTTCTGTTAATGTAATTCTATATTAAATAGCTTTAAGAAACCAACTATATTTTATACATTACGAAGTATGGGATTTACCTAATAAAAGCTAGTTTTGCATTAACATATTGAAAACTATTCAATTTAATTTATTGTCCTCTGAAAACTGATGAATTTGTGCAATTCCTGTTTCTGTGCTCTGTCTGTCCTTGCTTCTTGACAGGAATAAAAAGAAAGGTGGTAACTTAAATCTGGACTTTACACCTTGTGGGGTGGGTATTATTTTTTATTTTTCTGAAATTGAGATAACAAAGAACATCTGTTAAGGAAGTACAAAAAGAAGAAGGAAAGCACTTTGAGGAAGTCTGCTTTATGTTTGTGAAGAGATGAGACCCAGCTCATTAAGGTAGTGTGAAATAATAAAACAGAAAGAGGAAGAAAGAGTTAAATAATACCACAAACCTAAGTGACCCACTCATTCATTCCTTAGAGAATCATTGTCATTCTGTGCAAGGGGTTTGCAAAACAGAGAAACTCCACAATTTTTTTTTATCCTGGCCAAGTTCCTGAGCTGAAGTTGGTTACACAGGGCTGGGTTTGTACTTGGACATCCCTGCAAGGTATCAAGGCTGTGTTGTAACTTTAATTTAGAGAAGGATTTGGTGCTTTCTCATGCTCTTGCTTTCATGGGGGTTTGCTATTAATATCCTACTACCAGCTCCAGATGCTTTTCAGGGAGCTGTTTTAGGCTGCACTCAAATGTTTTTTGGAAAGACTGATAAAATAACTCAACTGTCTCCTTTCGTGCTGTACGAGGTGTGACAGTGTTCGTTTTGCCTGTGGCTGTCTGGCAGAAAGAACAGAAAACATTCAGAGGTGTTAAACCCTGGGAGTGATCCTGGTAGCAGCAATAAACCTGGGAAGTTCCAGGGCAGTGCCAAGCTCCACAGTGTGTCTGGAGGTCAATCTGCATTTTTTGCATGTCAAGGACTTCCAAGTTATGTCAAAGGAAGTTTGGGCTAAATAAAAAGGCACAGGATATGACCCTCAAAAATTGTTGGTTTTAAATCCAAGAATAAATTAACACATCCTCCAGTCTCATAAACCCTTATGTCTCAGAACTGAGTTAATTAATTTACTCTATCCTTTATTTTAAGGAAGATGATTTGTTTTACTTTTCTAGGAAAAAGGAAGGATAAATACATAAAGCAGGGCAGGAGGTTGGAAGGATTTATGGGGGGGGGGGGAAAGGAAAAGAATAAATCACTTTTGGTTTAAAAGTAAACATTCAAAAATTCTTCTCCACTTCAGAAAATCCTTTTCATTCTTGGTCTTTTCTCCCCACCCTCTGCCAGTTCAGTGACAAAGTTTTCGTTTCTGTAGCTATAAATTAAATCATTATTATATTGTGCTGCTGCTACAAGTACAAATCCAGTTGGGAGTCTTGTTGGACAAGTGCTTTCTTTGTGGCCCTAGAAAAGTCCCATATAAAAATGGCATTTCAAAATGCCATAAAACTTCCTAAAACAGGAATATGCAAAAGAAAAGGTGAATTAGGAAGTGCTGCCAAACCAAGTAATCATTGTATCACCACTTAGCTCAAAATGATACAACTGTTGTAAATTTAAAATAATTGAGAAGAAACTCTGGTGTTGGGTTGGCTTCTGAAAAATGTAGTTGGAAACATTTTAGACTTTTACTCTGAAATCAAGAAGCTTGGAAAGTTTCTTAAAAAAAGAACAATCTGAAGTGTCAGTGGGGTTGTTCTCCAACAGAATTAACCTTCAAGAGGAAAGGGGCAGAATGAGAAAATGTAATAGACACAGTATCAATTGAAAATAATTTCAAAGATAAAACTGTGAGGGTAATTAGACCTGAAGCATTGGATCAGCTCAAACAATTAAAAGGAATTGCCAGGATGATCACTTCAGTTACCTTCAGCTGCCCTCTCTAAACAGGCTGTGTTTAAACCTCCCAGTAAAACACTGATTGCACCTAATCACCCAATCAGTTCCAGTTAGAGGCTGGACAGCTGAAATCGATCCAAACTACAGCACTCCTCCCCGTACACTGTGAAAAACTGGATATTCTGTTTGATCCCTTGGGGAAAACTGCACCTTTTACCCAGCCATGCTCCCTTATTTATTCAATGATGTAGCTCTAGGGCAACAGCTGAAATATCATAACTATGGATTTATAGAATTGTCATCTTTCTCAAGTTTCAGCATTCTCTTTTGCCAGTGTTAAGTGTTTCTTCCATGACAAAGGAAGTATGACAAGGTAAAGGGTGCAAACTGTCTTGTTCATCCAGTGTTTCTGTGGTCTAACCAGCTGTAGATGCTTTTACATTTCCAGGAGTAGTTTGAAAAGATAAATCTATCGTTCTCTACCTTTTATACATGGGAAATAAGAATTCCTCATCTTTTAGAACTCTCATAACAAACAAAAGGACACTGACATAGCAAGTTACCCCTGAATGTGGTGCTGATGAATTTACATCAATTTGGTTGGGATTACTAATGAGTAGATTTGTTTTTTTCTGACATCTAAGAGAAATTGGTAATTTTTAGATTTGTTCCTCTTCTTTTGTAAGGGTTCTCTGCTGGTTGCTGGCAGAATTGAAGTGTGGAGTGATGTGTTGACCTAATATCAAAACAAGGATTTTGCAGTATTAAGTATATTTATGTGGTATATACACTATATAATATAGTATATTAAGTATATAGTATATTAAATATATTTGTAACTCCCCCAATTGCATGTTCCAGCCCACATGCTGGGATATCCTGTAGAAGCAAACATTCTACAAATATTATTCTGCTCCACAGATTCATCTGTTCTATTCCACCTCCTGGATCCAAAGATAGTTTACACATCTCTGTTGTGTGAACACAGTCAATTGTATGAGGATGACGCCTCTCTCTGCATTTGCTTGCAAAGATTCATTATTCATTTGTTATAATCATAATCTGAGAAAAACCAAAATATATGCATGATAAGGCACATTTTTAACACAGATACAAGGCTGATTAATTTTACTGACATTTTTACTGCTGCTCTCTGTGTGTAGTTATAAAACCATTGTGGTGCTATCTGTGAAAAGAGGAGAGAATACTCCTGTGAGTATGAGTAGCAAATACAAGCTGCCAGTCTCACTTTGAGAAAGGGGAAGTGACATGATAAGGAAATTTTACACTCAAGTGTCTAAAATTGCTGTCCTCATCATAATGCTGGTGGGAACAACAAACTGGGAAAGTTCCTGAAAAATGGCAGCATAAACAAAGCACTTTGGGAAGTGTTGCCCTTGATATCAGGCTTGAAAATATTGTTCTGGTTATTTTATCTCTGCAAAATATTGGTCATGGTGCTCAATAATAGGAAAAAAAATGCACAAAAATGCACAGCCCTGTCTAGAACAGCTTTTATCTGTAGCCAACAAGCTTAACCATGAGCCATCAGTAAGGTCAAATGAGTTTTCTGAGTTAAAAATTACCTGATTGGGGGGCTTATTAAAAATATAGAATTGATTAAAAGATGTGTTAGTGTGTGTATGCAAGGTCTTGTGCTGGGTTTTCTGTTCTGAATTAAGAATGTAGGAGAACTGTGATGATTTCCTCTCCATTGTGTCTCAGAGAATGCCACAGGAACTGAAGCTGTCCACACTCTAAGGTGGTTTAGAGTAAAAGTGAGGGAGGGAAGAGACAGAGATGATGCTTGGTCAGGATTTAGGCCTTACCACCTGCAGGGAACAGACCTCTCCCAATAAAGTGTGTGAGGCACCTTAAGGAATGTCCATTTATTTAAAAACCAGTGATTATTTGGGACTCTAAACCCATTTACTGTGCTCTTTCACTTCACCAGATTTTCTCCAGTGATAACTCTGAGCTGTCATCTCCCTGCTTCTGAAAAATACTTAAACCTGAAGAATCTGATCTGGCTGGTACATAATCCTAAATGGCCACATTGGATATAGATTCTGCCTATCAGTTCTCTCCCTGTTTGTCTGGATAAGTTTCATTCAAGCCCTATTGATCACAATTAAGAGTTGAAATTAGAAATTGACTTTCATTAGCTCAAGGCAAATTAATCTCAAGGCACTGGAGGAGGTTGTACTCACTTTCTGTTAGCGAAGTTGACAATCAGGTTCAGCTGGAATCCAAAAGTGCAGTGGGAAGGCTGTATCCCAATATCTTAATGTGACAGCTACCAAGGGAATTACTTTCAGAAGCAGAAGAAGGGAAACTGGAAACACTGAGGGGGTGGATGCAGACAGATATGACAGGATTCTAAGAACCTGGGATTCCTGACAGCGTAGGCCTTCAGAGCCCACCCACTGAGCTGTGGCAGGTAATAATCTAGGAAATTATAATACACTTATTTTAAGAGAATCCGTTAAGATGTTTGATCCTAGATCTTCATTACACATACAGCAAGGCTTTTGCTGCTGGAGCTCTGTTATTTTCCCAATTATCTTGAAGGCAGGAAGAGATTTCAGAATGGATTTTGTTATGGTGAAGCATCCAGTGAAGTGAGGACAAGTCTGACCACATTCTGCAGAACCTATCATCATATTCCTGTAGGAAAAAAAATATTCAGTCAACTTGGATGTGCTGCTCCTGAATGGAGCTGGCTGAGATCCTCGTGCTCTGTGTGTGGGTAATGATATTGCAAAAACCTGGCACAGGGAGGAATCACTGCAACTAAAGAGCTGAGATTTACACCCCCCCCAAAACTGCTGGGTTTCTCCAGAAACTCCTCATTTCAACAGAGCAACCTTGTGCAAATGATGGAATGAAATGTTTACAAACAGTGGAATTTGTGTTATACTGCTCAGCTCATTCCTCTGACACAAAGCCACTGGACAGCTTTGTCTTACAGCTCACCAGATTAAGCACAGGGCCTGGATCTGTGTGCTCCCACAAAAGCCTTTCTCTTCTCCCCCTCTCAGCCCCCTGAACATATTCTGGATCTGGAATATAAAGCAGTGTGTATGTAATTGGGGAAAGAAATGGAATTTATTTCCTGGTGACAGGGGAGTTCAGGCTCTGCTGGGACAAATGACAGTGCCTTTAATGAGCTTCACGGTGCAAGATTTAGTGGCATCGTGGAGGAATTCCTGTCAGAGTGGGGCTCTGATAGGACTTATCAAAGAGTACATGCTACTTATCTATCTTAGGCAGGGAACTCTAACTCCCTTTAACTGTCAGCACATCTATAATCCTTCCAAGTCTGGAATTGTTGATAGAGTGCCAAATATCTTGGGTTATGGGTTGCCAGAAAGAGGGAGATCTGTGTTTGTAATCTCAAACAAAGCAAATGTAGCTATTTAATGATATTCTGCTGAGCTTTTAATATGGCGTAATATAAACATGGTTTGTTGTGGGTTTTTTTCAGTATTGTTTTGGAGATAAGACAGAGGGATGGGGATATAGAGAGATTTTGGGATTATAGCTACCTATCTACAGATAGATAGCACAGGCAAACCCAGCCATTTATGTTGTTATTTTTGCATTATGAAAGTCTTAATATACACACTGAAATGTTCGGGTCAATTAGTACCTTTGTGGTATTATGAACATGGTGCTAAAGGACATTGGAGATGACACAATGTTGGAGCATTCAGCAATGAAAAAAATAACATAAAATAGGACAAAACAGCCTCTGCTGAATGGTGTAATCAGCAAGGAGGCTATTTTAATTCTAATTCTCCATGAATCAACATCTGTCTGCTTGCTGGTTTATCTTTAAAGGCATACGCACACAGACATGTAGCATGCACAGGCTGTGAAAATAAATATCTTTTAATTTAGGGCTGATTGAGACTGTGAGACTCCTGAAACCCAAGTCCTGTGCTAAATCTCATCACAATTTCTGCAAGCTGCAATATCAGGGTTTAGCTCAGGGTTCCTGTTCCCCTTCCCCAGTGAGTGCTCATCTAAAATTTCACAGCACTGGCACTTCTGCTGGTGATTTACGTGGCAGTGCCAGTGGCACATGAAGAACCACAACAACGTCACCAATTCCTGTCATCCCAGCTCCTTGCCAAGTGAGTAGAAGCTCATCACTTTCAGCTCTCTTGCTGCAGCTCCCATTAACTTTGGAGATTCTTATTGAGAGGGGCACAAAACCTTCTGCCCTTATCCTGCTGGGAGGTATGGCTGTTAACAGGAATAATTACAGCAGATGAGTAATTCTTGTTCCCTGATCAAAACAGAAAAACAAAACAAAAGGGTTATCAAGCATTGGCACAGGCTGCTCAGGGAAGTGGCTGAGTCACTGTCCCTGGAGGGACTTAAAAGCCATGAGGATGTGACACTTTGGGACATGGGTTAGTGATGGCCTTGGCAGTGCTGGGGAACAGTTGGACTCAGTCTTTAAAGTTTTTTCCAACCTAAATGATTCTATTCCTTTATTTTCCCCTTCATCCTTAACAAAGCCCTTGGGCGAACAGCTCCTACAAGCCTACATTTTTTCTCCATTTCCTTTTCAACTCAAGGGTAATAGCAGTTAAATCTAGTAAAATAAATGTTGATTGATGGAGTTTATTCATCATGCCAGGCTAATGAGGCATCATAAATATATTTGTGAATGTGTAAAATCCATTGGGGGCAATGGCTTCGGTTGGATAAAAGATACAAAGTATTCTTGTTTCACTTGTCTTGGAGGGAGGAACCAGCTGAGCGTGTCACTGTTGATTCAGAGTTTTTCAACCTTCACTGGTGCAAATAAGTTCCTTCTCAAAATTCTCCAGAGGAGAAACATGACAAAGGAAGCCTGTCTGGTTTTTGAGTTTATCCCCAGAGATGCAATCAAACAGTGGAATCAGATTCTGAATTTCAAGAAGGAAAATACATGAATATTTCCATTTTTCTTCTGCAGACATATTTTGCTTACAGAATTGTGGTTGACAGGATTTTGTGGCTCACCAGTGTCCTTGTTTTATTAACCCATATTTGCTACAGAACTGGTTTCTGTTCTATAGGAAAAGAGTAGGGTTCCTATATATACATATCATAGTGTATAATGATAGTAAACCAGGGATCTTGAGCTAAAAATTCCAAAAATCTGCAGTTAATGGTTTGAAAATGTCTGCCTGTGTTTAGAAATATTTGTCATAATACAGGAAATTACAAAGGCAATTGGAAAGCTGGAATTCCTTTCACATAGGCTGCTCGTTTGCATCTTAATGAGATACTTTCTCATTAGTCCAAGAAATGCAGGTCAAAGAACCCCAGAAAAATCTGATAATTTTACTTCTCTGTACCCCATTCATCTCAGGAAATTTGGTTTGAGTCAGTGAATATGGACTGTCTGTTAATTATCAATATTATTGGTGCAAAGAAGAGCAAATTAGCTTTTCCTTGCAAAAATACCTCACCACAGTGTCTGTGCCTTAAATCAATGAAAGGTTTGTTATTTGTGTTGATATCTCACTGTGTTTTGCAAAGTTCAAGAGAATAATATTTCAATATCGTGTTCCTTTGGGAATGATGATTGTGCTAGTTAAAATTTCCTGTAAATTGAAATGTTACTTTTAAGGTCATTATTCTTCATGCATAAGAATGGAAAGAACATGATGCATTTGTAATGGAACAGAGTATTGCTGTGGAAAATGTCAATTGTAAATTGTTCTTCTCGTGTATACAGAGGTTCTGAAGTGAAAGGTAAATGTTCTGCTATTAAATGGAATTTCTTTAGCTATAGATAATGTTCTCAGACTCAGCCATCATCTTCTGAGGATCAGCTTGTCTGTTTTGGACTCAGCTCTGAGAGCCTGACACTCACATTTATCATGAGCAGCAAAGCCAGAGCAAGTGGCAACATCCTGACTTGCCAGAGGGAATTTTCTTCCTGTCCTTCTTCCATTCAGGTTTTTAATGACCCTTTTGTCCTGGGAGAAGTGTGCAGGTATCCTCCTGGCCCAGGCAGAGAACAAAGAACTCCATGGCATGAACAGCAGGTGAGGGCTCCTCTACTGGATTTTAAGATAGTTCAGGTGATCATTATCCCTCAGCAAAAACTGGAATTATATCTGAGTGTTTTGATCCTAGTTTTCCTGGGATTGAGACACTGACCATGGAATTCAGATATTTACACTGAACTGTGCTGAGTTCTGTGCTGACTGCCCTAATCTGGCTTTGCCACCAGGAATGGGCTGCATCCCATAACATTCCTGACTGGAAAAGGCCCATGACATTCCCACCCCCATTCCTGGGAGTGGGAGTCTGACCATGAATTATTGCACTGGGGAAAACACAGATTAAACCAGCCATTCATGTGATGGGGTGAGCACAGAGGAGGCAAACTGCATTTTTAAGCTCTGAAAATGCTCTCATGACTTAGGTAAACCTTTGTCAGTCTGTCAAGTTTAAACATTAGCTCCTTGATCCCAAAATTTCCTTCTGCCAAATTCCAACTAGCATTTTTTTGAGGGGAAAGGTTGAATTTTGGCTTTCCTGGTGAAGGCGTGCAAGAGCAAACAGCATATCCAGTATATTTACTTTTTAAACAACATAAACTCTTAGCTCTTCCTCCAAGAGCAGATGTTCTATTCCTTTCATGGGTTTTTATTACCTTCTGTGTACTTTTTCTTGTTTGTCTCTGCTGCGAGGGGAAGTTGTAAGGAGAGAAGCTGGACTGAGATCCCAATCAGAGAAAATATTCATGCAGGGTTTATAAAGCAGGATAACAACATCCCTGTTTCCAGTAACTACCACCACTCTATTGGCTTTATTTTCCTTTAGTGAAGAGTAAACTGCCTTTTTAATAGACCTATTCATTATAACTTAGAAGAATGCTTCTCCCAAGAGGCAATAGTCTGTTCAGAGCCCAGTATTTTGTATGTGAATTTAGGATGGAGGTTTCTTCCCCTCATGCATCCCTTTACATTAACCTACAGTGTGATTTTCCTGCTACTTTGTCACCCTCACCCAACAGCATGATGTTGCCACTAAGTTTATTCTACCCTGAATAAACATTATATTAAGATATGTCACTTCAGAGTAGGTGTGTATAGCACTGTTTAACTTTTAAATGCTTAACAGATCAAAATAATGAAAATAAATTGCTCCTGAGTTAAGTATAGGAGGAGGCCCATGAATTTTAAACAACTGGCCTCAATTATCCTTCCTCCTGTGGTGCTTCCATTCAGATAAGCCTGCAGCAAAGCACTTGGCCTAAAGATGTTCATATGCTGTGGTCTCTCCATGGAAACAGTTTTAAACCAGAGAAAACAATTCCATTTTTAAAAAGGCTGAATCTCCTTTCCAGTTGGCTCCTAAAATAACTTTGAGCTCAGCCTCACACGTGCTAACTGCGAGTTAACTCGGCAAGGGCTGAGGGATGTTGTTAGAACCATTTTAAGGAGAAAGTTGGGGACACTGCTGTGCCAGCCACTTCAGCAACCAGTGTGGCCTTAGAGAATGATCTGTTCCTTCACCACTGCATTTTAATGTGCTGGCCTTTTTGGAAAGCTGAGGATTATGAGCTTTCCTAAACTCATATTGTGGAATCCTGGCACCAGTTAACCATTTGTGTTCTTTTTTAGAGGCAGAAATTACAGTTCAGGTTCTTTTTTCGAGCTCTTTCAGCAGCTGAAAGTGAATGACCTTGTCTGTGCTTCCCTGTTCTCTGCAGACAAACCCAAATTTTCTCAAACACATAGGAAAGGGATAGAATCACTGTTTTGGTTTAGTCATAATTAGCCTGAATATTAAGCCCAACAGAGAGTTTCAGTATCTAATAAAATTAAATATGTATTATAATCTCCCTTGGAACTGAATACTGATTTATTTTGCATCATTTTCCCCTCCATAGCTCTTGCACAATAAATTTGCCTTAAGAGAAGGTTGTATTTAAGAAAATAACCCAAATTATTCTGACTGTATGTCATGGATATCCAGCATGTCTGTAGTTTACAGACAAGACAGCTTGATCCAAAGACATAAAAAAGCCATTCTTATTTTGGTGATTTTGGGGAGACAGTGCTGTTGTGAACAACCTGGCTATTTTAGCAATACACTGGTGGCACACAAAACCCCCACTATTCACAGGGTTGGGAACTGGGACAAAAAGATAAGTCAAGACTTTCCTGACTGGATGCCAAATCCTTTGTGAACTGTCTGAAATGCCCAGATTATGTTGATTCCTTATCACCAGGAGAAACAGCAAATGCTGTACAATTGCTTCACTCACGTTGCCAGGATGTGACATCCTTTGGGTAAATTATGTCTCCTTTTGGAATGCAAATTATTTTTATCCTCATTTTCAAGGTTCTATCTTATTTTAGTCCATTTGTTTCCTCTTTATTGATGGCCTGTGCTGTGCCAGCTTCCTGCAGGCTGATGTTCCCTTGTGCAGCCATCAGTCTGTTCACCTTTCAGACCCTCTGTGCCCATTATATCCTCTCTGATCTTAGATGATTCTGTTTTCCTCTCATCCTTCAGCTTTCTTCAAGATTAATGTTTCCATCAGCCTTTTACTGCTGACTCATTCCTGATCTCCTCGCTGACCTGCTCCCACAAACTGGAATATGTCAACCCATGAAAATCATTTACTTGAGAGAGAAAATGACCAGGAAAATATATGGATAATTAGATAATCTTAGCATTTCTCTTGCTGTTCTGTGCCTGCCAGGTGCCCTCTCCCTAAAGCTTAAAGCTGCACCCAATTTTTACCTGTATTAATGCACAAATCCAGCCTTGGGCCTGCAGAACTGAGGCTTCATTTGCTCTTTTTTTTTGGAGATTATTATCCTTTGCTCAAAAGCTGTACAGCTCCTTCCCTTCCTGACAATTCTGGACATTTTTCAAGTGTTTCTCATCCAAGAGTTTTTAAACTCATCATTCATCTCCATGACTATCCCTATTCACATGGATTAAATTTTGCCTCAAGTTATTTCTTAGCATGGGGAAAAATGGGATTCTGGAATTGATTGGTTTACCAAAGAAAACCTGTATTAAAGCTGAGCAGAAGCCTGTTTTCTTAACTTCCTATCCTGGCTGCTATAATTTCTTCCTATGCCAAGCTAAGACACAGCAAATAAAATTCCAAAGGGTTTCTTTGGCTTGGTTACACCAATTTTAGCATCATTTTTGTCCTGGGGGAATATTGTCTCTCTAGTTACTCAGAGATACTTGGAATCTCTCAGGAAAATCAAATCATGTTGCTTCCTGTTTTTCTTCCTTGACTTCTTTTGTGTTTCTATAACCTGAGGGGGATATAAATCTGGAAGTGATTGTCAGCCTGAAGGATTTGTTGGAGCTGAAATCAGAGGGTTTGTGGTGAAGAGTGAGCATTTCATGCTTTGGTTCTGTTGTCCAGGTGTCTTGGGGACCAAACTGGGGTGCAGTGATGCCAACCTGCCTTCAGAGGTTGGGTGGTAAAGGGACAGCAGGAAGAGGAAAATAATTCATCTTCATGGAGGTTTTTTCAGTGGCCAGCAAGTGAAAACTTCCTGTGAGGAGCAGGGCAGTAATAGAGGATGGAAGGCAGTGGGTTCAGTTTTAGGTAGTTACTGGAGCTGCTGCTGCAGCCATCTGGAAAGAGATTTCCAGTCTGCAAATTGGGGAATTGAGTGGGAGTTGAGACCCCAAAATGTCCTGCAGTGTCTCCACTCCCAAATACCCTGGCCTGGGAGCAGAGGAGGAGGGAAGAGGAAACCTGTGCAGCTGGAGCTGCCCTTTGAATTGATACTTCACTTCCCAGACCAGTGCTTTTCACATGCCCCAAAATTTAAAACAAATTGGAAATATTTCAGAACTGTGAGTATACACAGCCTAATCTGTTTAATTGCTGTCTGACAATATGAAATCAGTTCTGAATGTATACCATTCAGTAAAATAATAATTACCATAGCAACACACACTACATCTGAAACACAGCTCTTCCCTACAAAAACCCAAAAACAGAAAGCCTGAACTCTTCACACAGCTCTGAGAGCAATTAGTGAGGTTTCTTCTCCCCTTTCAAATGACTGTATTTGAAAGAGGCTGACAGATGTGGAAAGGTAAATAACAATCAAATGTTGTTTCTCCACTCCATCCTTAATTAGGGATAAATCAGTGCATTGTATCTTTTATGGCAGAGATTGGAACTAATTCTGTACCCCAAAGGAGACACAGGATGGCAGCAGGGACTCCATCCTGGGGCTTCTCAACTCCTGCTCCCTCTTGTCCCAAAGGAAAATACATTTTCTGGGACCATTTCCCCAGGTTCTTTGTTGCAATTGTTCTGCTCCTGGCTCAGAACTGGCAGTGAAGGTGCCCACCAGGATGTTCAATGGGAATGTTCACTGCACATGAGAATTTGAAACTGTACTTCTGGAGATGCAGTGGCTCAAATATAGAGAGGTGAGAGCATTTTATTGGAGCACTTTCATGTTCTTAAATATATAAGGCCTTGGCTTTGTGTGTGTTGCTGAAGAGGTTGTGAGTAGCCTCACAAAATGAGGTAAAATGCTTCAGTTTGAAAAATCACATTCATTTTCCTTTACCTGTTTTGTTTCTCCCACAAGAAAGTCCTACACTAGATCCTGCTAAGACCCATAGTTCTATTTCTGAGCTTTAGTAAAAGACTGTTAAGGATTTTGGCAGGAATTTGGAGGCAAAAGTATTTGCAAGAGCATGGAATTAACAAACCAAAGTTAATCCCAGTAATTAAGTGCAGTTCAGTCTTTCTTCTAAAATTACAATAATAATGTCTCTATGAATATTGCTTGATTTTTATTTCTATTTATTTATGTACAAATCTACGTGCATGAAGAGTTCAATGATTTTCCTTAACTGCTACATCACTGTCAGCACAGTTCAGATCCCAGAGTTCATTGTTCCCAGCCACAAAATGACTTAAAAATTTGGTATAAGAAAGAATAAACCTCTAGTCTGAGGTGTGTGGTTTGTTCCCTTCTGTGATTTAAAATGACAGAAGTGAGGATGAAGAGACTTTGCCCTGCAGGGAGTAAAAAGCTCCTGAGCTGGGTGAGTGATGGATGGCAGCAGTAAAAATGGTTTTCTTTCCAGAATGAATTTAGAAGTCACTGGGTCCATAATGTGAACTCTGTGGTCTGCTGCCCTTGGGGGATTTTTTTTTTTTTTTGGAGTTTTGTTTTGGTGAGGAAGAGAAACTGTTTTCAAAGATTAGCTTATTTACAGAAGTGCTCATTGGATGTCTGCAGTTGATTTCCTGCCCATGATTCCATCAGCATCAATAACTGTTCAATGGGGCCAGGCAGGATGTTTGGTGCCAAAACCACTGAGGACTCACTGACAACCTACCCCTTGAATATTTAAAATATAATATTGACAGTCTGCCCCTTGAATATTTAGAATATAATACTGACAATCTACCCCTTGAATATTTAGAATATAATACTGACAATCTACCCCTTGAATATTTAGATTTGATGACAAACTCTCTCCTGACTTGTTGTTGATTTACATAAGCAGGTGATCATTGCTACAAGTTTAAAAAATATTTTTTTTTTATTCTCAAGCAGTGGAAAGGGGTTTTCAGAGCAGGCCCTCCTTCTGTAGGGAAAGGGCCACTTTTGGGTGCTCTTCCCTAAAGGATCCACCCTGATCTGAAGTGACAAGTTGCAGGATACCTGAGCAGTGCAGATAATCCAGGTGCATAAGAGCATTATGCCATTAGCAGGACTGATTTGTGCCATTTCATTAAGAATTACCTAATGACAGAATGAGAATTTTAAAGCCAAAGCTTGGTTATATCAGTGTACTTAATTAGCATTATTTTTGGATGCAACTTAGACTGTGTCAGGAAATATATTTAAATTAACTTTTCATGTGCAAAGCACTTTAGATTAACAGATAATGGACACTTTTACATTTTATTCTGCATATTCAGAGTAGCTCTATATAAAACAACAAATTTTTCCTAAGTAATTTATGTTCAGAGAACAGAATTATTTCTTTGGCTAGCTGCTCAAAATGTATGAAATACAAATACAAATGTGGGAGAGGAGCAGAGAACTATTTTTCTCTAGATAAATACAGAATCCTGTCCTTTTCCACCACTCTACTGATTACTTAAAACAGAATGTCTGAAGTTTTCTGCATTTTCAGCAAACTGCTTCTTTGTGGGTGTGAAAACAACACTTTGATAACTCCATCTGCTTTTTTATTCCCTGTCCTGTTTATTATTTTGTTACAGTGGATTTCCAATTTTTATCTGTGTTTCTCTGGGGAAGAATTTGTAGTTTTCAGTTGCTTGGATGCACAGCATCAACAAAATCCTTTGGAAGGACTTTTTCCGGGAAGCAAGGACATGTTTATATTTGCAGCTGAAATTGCTTCTTTATTCACTTTTCTTTTTCCTAGCCTGTGCTTTCTGTGTTTCCATAACAACACAAAAACTCTTTCTATAGTGCCTTGGTATTTTTTCAACAATATTCTTGTTCTGTTTCCCCTCTTTTCTCACTTTTTTTTTTTGTTTTTGTTGGATTCATCTCAAAATGAGCATAAATTGGAACCAACAGTGGGAAGAACTTCTTTTAGTAAGGAATTCATAGGTCAGGATTGCTTCCTGTGATCAAATATGGGTTTTTTTTTCCAGGGAACATGCCTGTAATCTTCACATTTTCCCTATTTTTACTCTATTATTCCATAGAAATATATCACAGCAAGCCAATCTCCAGCCAGGAGATCTGGGAAGAGCTTCCAGCACCTTTGGGAGCTCTGTCAGGAGGGGATGGCTCAGGACAGACCCAGGAGGTTTAGGAGCACCCTGGGCTCATTAACTGGATCCTTCCCAGGCCTTGGAATCAGTGCTGGCCTTCACTGGATGCACCTTTTGGCAATGCCTTCTGATTAAAAAGGCTTAATTTTATTATTTTTAACCACTCTTGTCAGTTTGAAAGCATTAATTGAATTTTGCCTGTGTGTTTATATCTCCAGAGAGATTATTTGTGACGTGAAGGATGGAAGACTGAGAAATTTCATGGCTTTCCACTGATTTCTTTTTTCCCCCGAGCTATCTTCTATTGTTATTTCTTCTTTAAATTTCTTTAAACCCTAGATTTCTTAAAATCTAAATTAAATTTATGGAGCAACCTTTGATTTCAGCTTGAGGATCACACAGTAATTGGGAACAGAGAGCAATGTCATCTTGAAGTCACTAGGTTAGAATTTTTTTCTTTGGTTTGATATTAAATAATTCATCTGGAAAAATGGTAGTAAAGAGATTTAGTAATGTTTTGGTGTGACTTTGATCCTGTTGTTTAAAGGTAACTGTCAGAATTTCAGCACATGGGGGATCAATGTCACTCATGTGTTTTGAATGCTGATGGTCTGGAAATGAGGTAAATTCAAGTATTTTCTAAAGTGTTGAAGCCTAATTCAAGGTCAGTCACTGTTGGAGAAATCCTCTCTGCAATTCAAACCCTCACTGGAAAGAATTCCTTCCCCATACCCATTCTAAACCTCTCTCTTCCTTTCCTAACATATATAATTTTTCTAATGCTTGTGCATAAGGTTTGGAATTATAAAACCTTCATAAAATGACTAAAATATGAAACCAAAGGTATTTATAGTGCCTGAAAGAGTTTTGTATTTGTGAGTACAAATTCAATACCTGAGCAGATGGCAGCACCTGCAGGGTTGCAGATGTTTGTATCCCTTGGTGCAAAACCCAAGTCCTGTTGTGTTTCTAAAGATTGATTGCTGAGATTTATTCCAAAACCCATCGTAACAGCCACAGTAAATAGAAATAGTAGACAGAAAAGGCCACATTTTTGGAAGGTTATCCAAGAAGATGTGTGTGGAGGTAGCTTCAAAGAAAGACCAGTTCATTTTCTCTCTGTTTTGCTCTCATTTGGTGTGTTAAAGCTGCAAACCACACTGTTAAAGTGTGAGTGTATTGAAGTAATTTGCTTTACAAGATGTGTTAAAAGGTTTTGCTGCATATAGATTTTTTTCCACGTGGTGATGACATGTTTCTTTCAGTTCCTCAAAATTCAGTGTGGTTGTTATCAAAGACTTCTCCACCAGGCATTGGCTCTGATCATCATTCCTTAGTCCATTTTATTTTCCACTCTCACTAGGTTCATTAAGTATCTCCAGATGAGGATTTAAAAGATGGGTTGGAGGTCACATCATCCTCACCAATTTGTAATTATGTCCCTATTATTTCTAAAATCAAGACTGATCTTATTAAGTAAAGAGATTTCCCTCCCACTCCCTTGGGCACGCTAACCTGATTAACACAAGGTCATTCTCCAATTCTTTGAGTTGCTTGAACTACTTGTTTTTTTTGCCATATCCTAACAAATAAGTTGCTTTCCACTCCATGCCCATCCTGTGACATCCCTGCACCTTGCTGGGTCTGTTGGCTTCATATCCTGAAGATAACAGAGTCATCAACTAATGAGTGGAATTTCAGAGGAGCCTTCCCATGGATCATGAATCCTGGGACAGAATTTCCCTGCTTTCTCCTGGCTGCATTCCAAGGCTGTTTTATTCTCTTTATTATTTTCTTTATTCCCTTGCTAACAACAGCAAAGCATCCAGGTGCTCCTCAGCCTGCCAGAGTTCAGATATTGAATTTCAATTGTTTCATATCCCTGCTCTTAATTTTTTTTTTTTTTTGGGATGGGGGGAGGAGGTTAGTTTGTTCTTTTAGAGAATTGTTGAAAAACTACTGCTTTGGGCCTTTCAGTCTCTACTTTCTGTGCTGCTCTCTGCATTGTGGATAAACCTGCATGGAAATCACTCCTAAGCTCAGCACTGTGTCCAATTCTCCAGCACACAATTCAAACACAGACTCCAGTAGGCCTGAACAAAAGGTCACACTTGAAAGCCTGGAATTCCTGTCCAAGGGAAGAACAGCAGCACCAAGCATGTTCTTTGATATTTACTGGGTAATTGAATATTTCTCCTCTCTTCAGGAAGCTCTCCAATAAATTCAGCTTAGAAAGTGTCAACAAAACTATTGTCTGCCACTGGGCTGTAAATCTCCTTGACATCCCAGTCATACTCAGGACTTTTGCAGTAGGAACTCATACATCTAAATGTGGTGAGCAATCAGCTAGAAGCAAATTATTAAGAAACAATTTCAGACTGGTTTTGCCTTTAGCGTTGCAAACTGTTGCCTTTAAACTGTGGGCGTCTGTCTGAACACGAAGTGTCCTGGGGTGAAGCACTGGCAATTTACCTGTCTCTGCATGAAATTGGTAATTATTGATCAGCACATGCAATAGGAGCAGTTCTGGGCTGGTTTAGAAGTTGTGTAGGTGTTGAATGCATTTACAGTAATTATGTATTTACAGCTAAAATCAGAAAGAAAAAAGATACAGGAACCTGCTCACAAAATGTCATGCCTTC
This sequence comes from Chloebia gouldiae, assembly GCA_003676055.1. Taxonomy (NCBI): domain Eukaryota; kingdom Metazoa; phylum Chordata; class Aves; order Passeriformes; family Passeridae; genus Chloebia; species Chloebia gouldiae. The sequence goes on from QUSF01000062.1 coordinate 997,293, forward strand.
CTCTCTTTTGTTTGAAAAATAAAGCAAATATTCTCCAAGTCCTCATGCCCCAGGCATAGGTGCAGTTCCTGCCTTTGTATAATTCATATATTGTGTATTTGCAATATCCCTGCAGAGTCCCAGTGCTATTTCTGTTTGTGATTTCAGTTCATCACTAACAGGTCTTTTTGGAAACAGCAGGAGGGAATTTTTCAGGAATCCACGTAGCCTTTTGTGAGTCCTTGTACTCTGAAAGGCTCTGCACCACTGGAGGCTGCTGGGCCTGGGGGTGCAGGGATGCAGCTTCCAGCAGGTTCTCCCCACACATGGGAGCAGAGCTTTATAATCAGCATTAGGATATCACTCATTCTTCCCTAATCCTCAAACAATTCACTCCAGGGATTCATGCTAATGATCCTATATTCTGAATTATGTGCAATAATGTGCAATAATAAGAATAATAAATACATCCTGCACAACATAATGTGGAGTTTTAAACTAGAATGGCCTTTTCTCAATACCAATTTGGGTGTTCCCTGCTTGTCTGAGCTCCACATTTCTCTTCCAGTCTTACAGCTATCAATAATTTGTGGGCAAGATTACACAAAGCCTAACCCTGCAAGGTGCTGAGAGAGCTCAGTTATTTATGGAGAAATCTCTATATTCATCACTGATTTGATTTGTTGTTTTTGTTGTATGAGGAAGTTTTCTAGAGAAGGATGAGAAAGGTTGGCTGTTAGATTTTCAGTGGATTTGGGCATCTCAGAATGCTGGATGTTCCCAGGTGCCTGGCACACCTCGTTCTACAGGAAATTGCAAGTCAGACTCTTGCTCCTCTGTATTGGTAAATTTTAGACAAATTTAAAGTACAAAGGTGGCATCTCCTGTGATCAAAGATCTCATTTCTAAAGACTTGTTGTGTGCCCTTGTTGTTCCAGTGCTAAATCTGGGAGGAAGAGATGTCTGTGCATGGAGGAACTGTGAGACTCTCACTACTTTTAATCAAATTGTTGCCCAGTTTACACTTTTGCCATGTAATACATGTTTTATATCAGATTATTCAGCTACTGAGCCTGTTGGGCTCTGATATTTGTCATTATGTTAAAAGCTTGTTCAAAGGCAGCAAATAAAACACTTTTTCTTCTAAGTGAAATTCAGACAGACAAATCCAGCTGTTGCCTGTAAAAATAGCTACAGATGTCCTCAACAGGAAAAAGGTTTTCATGTGTTGTTATAGCAACAGAAATTCAGGAGAACTTTAAGATTAGATATCAGCTATTTTTTCAAAATTCCCATTAAAAATACCCATGGCAAATAATTTGCTTTTTAAAGAACCACTCAGATTTAATAGGAAGAAATTATGCAGTATAAAATGAATTCCACCTTGCAGGTTATATCCACCACTTTTGGATGATATGAAACATGATCTGGTTTTAATCAGTGGTCCAGTGTCAGCTTGAAATTCTTCATGGTACCTGTGTGGCATTTTTTAGATCTCTCAGTATGGGACCTCTCTTAATTCTACTCTCACTAATTGTTAACACACACACAAAACTGTATAATCACGTTTTTCACAGAAATAGTTGTGTTGTGGCTGAAAGTCTGGAAATACAAGGAGGAATTTATGCAGATATTTGGTTTTTCAAGTCTGGTATTCTCACTTGAAAGCATAAATATTTCTCCTCTGATTAATGAACTTTTTTTTAGTAAGTGTCAAATCAGCTCATTCTTTGCTTTGCAGCTGCTTTTGCCTTGAGTCTAATTTATATTCTGGGTGTTCCTTTCCCTAAGTTTAGGGATTGACATACGTGGCAGCGAGACTAATATTTCATCAGGAATCTTATCATTCTGAGTGCTGCTTATTTGTAGCAAAATTTGCTTGTGGTTCAGACCTCTGTGTTTGGAAGTTGCTCTTGTTACCTCTCCTAATTTCATCATAATAATCTAAAAAATATTTGAATAGAAATCTTCCTCCCAAACAGTGGAACTAACCTGGGTGGAAAATCATTATTCTTTTCATGCCTTTAATGCTTCACTTCTCTTGCCCTTCTTTCCTCTCCTTTTGACTGACAATTTTAATATTGAAATCATAAATTCTTTGGGTCAGGGAGCATTTTCTGCAGTGCTCAGAAGCCACCACAGCGAAATTCCATTGGAATGCAAGAAAGGAGAGCCCAGATCCCAAAACTTCCAGCACATATCTGTGTATTCCTGGATTTTTGGGGGGAACTGGGGCTTGCCATCACCACCACCCCTTGCTCCTGCTTTGCCTTTGCTGCTCCTTTACCTCACCCAGAATCTGGAAAGTGCTGCTGCAGTCTGTGCTCCTCGTTAGTGTGGAGGTGACAGGGATGGTGTCCTCGGAGGTGCCGAGTGACAGAGGTGACATCATTGGGATTCTTGGCACTGCCACCTGCCAAACTCATGGACTGAGCTGCAGAAGGGCTGCAAGGGCCACGTGCAGAAGCAAAGAGGCTGAGGAGGCAGCACAGGAACCAAGTACTGCTCTGATCTGCCCGATTTCTCTGTGCTGACCCTATTTACAGAGCTACCTCAGGAGTTTGGAAGAATGGCAACAAAACAAAGGCAAATTCTTACAGAGAATTCCAATTAAATATCCAAGTGCTGTGCCTGAAATGTCTTTGCTCTTGTGTCCAAACAAACAATGATCAGCTATCTAATAGCTGTTAAATGAATGTAAGCAGTATGAGACCTAACTGGAGACTATTAAACACATTTTAGTGTCACACTGAAGCAGCAAGTTTGTTTCTTTTCACTGCTTGTTTCTTTTTTTTTTTATTTGCATTTGTTTCCATAAGAAACTTTATCTTGGAAATTTTTTTAACTAATAAAAGTAATGTTACTCCTTAGGTCATCACCTGAGAGAGCTTAGGTCAGCCTTATACACTGCAGGAACATTAAATTGAATCATCTGAGCAAAAATAGATCATCAGAGAGCAGCAGATGAATCCATTACCAGGAAATCTGCTGCTTTCTCCAGTCTGGACAGGAGAGGAACAATCTGTGGGGATGTCTCCAAGCTGGGAGAGGAAAGAGATGAGGCCATGGCAGAGAAAGGAACAGTAGAACTGATATGAGAAGAACTGGATAAATCCCTGTTTTAATAAACTTCTGTATTTAGAGGAAGATAATGCATCTGTTCTCCTGACAAAACCAAACACCCACGAACCTCTGTCTGCCATAAACAACCATTTATGGCAAATAAAATCCACGTGGTCCTGGTTTTCTGACAGTTCTGTGGTGCTGTAGCTGTGGGATGTTCGATTTTATGTAGAAAAGGAAGCTGAAAATGAAAAATGAGAATCCAGGGATTTGGTAATGCCACATTGTCTTTATGGCTTGTGAGAGCTGCTGCTCTTGTGTCTGGATTCCTCCATGAACCAGCAAAATACAACTTTCTTCCAAGAACAGAAATTGCTTCTAGCTCTTCCATTTGAGATATCTGTGTGTTTGTGGTTATCTATGATCAGGGTCATAAAGTAATCCTGGGTGAATCAGGAAAGTGTTCCAAGGCCTCCAGGTCCAGAGAGGGGCTGCCTTTGCAATCAGGCTCCTTTCAGGTAATAACTTTTTATCTCTGCAGTTTGATTCCCTCTCTGTGTCATGTGGACATAAAGATGAAGGTAAAAACCTTTTGGAAATCAGTAAAAACTTGAATTTACTTCTTGCACTTGCATTGCATCCTTGTGTCATTACGTTTTAAAGCCTTTAGCTTAAAATAATGGAATTAATTCTTTTTTATACTTACAGCAAGTGGTTAAAAATAACACCCAGTTTTCAAATTAGTATTGACCATATAGTTAAATAAATAAATGAATTCTAGGCCTGTTGAACTATTAGAAAAAGAAAAGAGTTAATGAAAATGGGGAGCATAAAGGAAGGGGATATATAAAACACAGTTACTTGACTACTTAGCCTTATAAATAGCACAGAAATCATGTTACATGGAGTTGCATACGAAAGAGAGCAAAAATATGCAAATGCTTGCCTTGAAAAGACCCAAGCATGAAAATAGCTTTGCTTTTCTTCTGTTCCCTCCTATCCAGAATGGTTTTTCTCCAGAATGTTTACTCTCTACTGCGTTGCACATCAAGGCTTTCATGAACAGCATGGATTTTTCTATTTAGAAGTGGTTCACATGAGGATAGTCCATCAGAGAGATCCTCTCTGGCATGTAATTAAAACATTGTCCTACCTGAGCAAGGATCCAGTCCTAGCTGAGGGATGGGCCTGATTCTATGGAATCACTCTGCACCTTGGGAAGGGTTTTGCCAGACCCAGTGCAGTGTCACAACCTCTGTTGCTTTTCTCATCCCCTGCCTTCATTAGGAATTAATAGTCCAGTTTACAAATACTGGTAAATAGACACATTAAAAAAATCTATAAATGAAAATCTATTTCCAATTAAATATTGAATGCAGTTTCACTTAATGCTGTCATTTTCATTCAGTGGGACCTTGCCCAGCGTAGTAAACAAATCTAAACAAATGGATGTGGGAGCTTTCAGAGTGAAACTCTCCTGGATTGACTGCCAGGCTTTCCATTATTCATAATCAAGATATTTTTTTAATAAGTTGACCTGTTTAATGATAAGAATGCCTTTGAGTATAATTAAATTGAATTCTGTGCTTTAAGTGACCTTCTGATTCATGGGCATTTGCAGCAGAAAGAACAAAAATAAAATGAAATCCTTATTGAAAGGTGCAGTAATTAAGTCTCTCAGTTCTGATTCTCAGCAGCTGGGATAAAACAGGAGATCAGCAAAGGCTGCTGTCAGTAATGCACCCAAAGATCTGCCAATGAGCGAGATGCTAGCCTAAAAAAAATGATTTACATTTTTTTAACAGGGCAGAGAAATCTCAGAATTGAAATCATTATGGAATCATTCCTTACAAACAGAGGCAGAAGAGCTGGTTCTTCAGTCCTGCAGCATAAATGAGCAGCCCTGACTGAGAACCCCAAAATGTTACATCCAATGTAGATTCCTCGTGGATTTTGCTTTGGTTGAGGGTTGGCTTCTCTTTCCTTGGAAGTTCAGTAGAAATGTGAGACTCTGAGGTCAGAAAAAGATGCCTTTTCCCAGGCAGCCAATACATTATTGGGTGCCTGTTTTGAATTATTAAGCAGCTAATCGGATTCCAAAGGCATGTCTTTCTGTTGCCTTGGATTAAGGGCCTGATTACAATTCCTAATTAGTCACCTCAATTCCCATTGATTTCCCAGAGTCAGGCCACACCACTCTCTGTGATCCAGCTCCACATTCCAGAGGCAGAAGACACGGGAATGTAGGGCAGGAACTGGAGGGGGCACACACAGCACACTCCACAATGTGACTGCAGGTTACCTTATCAGGTTAATTAATTAAGGACTATGCTCTGGAGATCCCGTGTCTCTTGAATTACCCTCCTTCCTTTAAGGAAAAGAGCTAAGGGAAATTTCACATGTTTTTAATAGAATAGAAAAACCATAGAAAATAGGGCTGAAAAGCAGCTCAGGAGGTCATTGAGTCCATGTTTCTTCTCAAGGTAGAACTCACTAAATCTAAACGCCATCCTGGGAGCTCCTTTTCTGACCTCACCTCCAATCCTGGCAGTGGAGATCCCACAGCCTCTTTCTGCAAGGCTATTCCAGTTCTGGGTGATGGGAGCTACAGGTGGAAAGTTTTCCTACTGCCCAGTCTGAATCCCTCCTGGGAATTTTTCAGCCAGTTTATCCCTCCCTCATCAGCACAGGAAACAATCCCAAGCCTTCCTTGGCCTCATTGTTCCATGTGTGAATTCCTCAGTCATCATTTATTCATAGGCAACATTTTCTAAACTTTCGATCCTTTTCACTGCTCTCTGATTTGCATTAAAAAAAAAAAAATCTTTATTGCAGCAGAAGTAATTTGGATGGAGAAAAATGTATCAGAAAACTGACATTATCCTTAAATCCTGGAGGCATTACAGGATGTATGGAATGGCTGCAGCTTGAGGAGCCTTTTGGTGAGGCTGTGCAGGGCCTCTCCTCTCCAGCACATGTGGGAAAATCTGTGATCCTGGGGCTGGAATTCTCTGGGGGCTCTGCTGCCGTCACCGGTGGCAGAACGGGACCAGGGCCCCGGAGTGAACTGGGGCGTGCAGTCACTCTGCAGCCATCTGCTGCTTCCTACTGCAGCCTCCACAGCCTTCCTGCACTCATCTTACACATTTCTTTCCAAATCTAAAAGTGTTTTGGTTTGGTTTTGTTCCCCCCAAATGGAAATGTAACCAGAAAAATGATAAGGAGTGGTTTGAACACACCTTGCCCAGGAGAATTGTGGTGAACATTTGGGTTTGGTTCTGCCACTTTCTCTCTGTCCTTTTGGTAAACTCTCCAGCAGGCATTGCTGGGTGTGCTCCTTGCTGTTGCCATCCTGGATCTCTTAGAAATTGCTCATGGAATGTTGGGATTTTTGTGCCAAAAAAAGCAAATGGATGATTCTTTTAAATCTCTTCTGCATTTACCAAGCTAAGAACCTCGGTACCTTCTGGTGAGTGGCTTATGCTTCACCTGGGTCTTTAGAAGATGAATTTCTTATAGAAGAACTATTAGAATTTACTGGACATTATGAAGAAAAAAATCCTAAGTTATTACCTATTCCACTGTATGATGATGCAATATATCAAATTAAGTGTAGCAGAACTCTTAAATAAATTCCACTATCCATTTCGAAAATTGTGTGTAGTTTTGCATTAAATTATATTAACTGCTGAGTGTTGCTGTGATATGTGTACTGTTCCTTTTAAAAGGGTAAAAATCAAATTATCAGGAATAGCAGGGGATCATATTTAAAATTTGTGTGGCAATGGTAAAATGGACTTTGAAGCAAAGTAAAATAAAAACTTCAAGTTGGCATATTGTGAGTTAATAACCTGTAAATATTGTGCTAATGTTGTAAAGGGGAGGGCAATGATTGAATTTAAGGACATACTCTGAAGTTAATTATGAATTTTGCCTGAGACTCAGCACTGTGTCTCTGTGCAACCCAGAGTAATTTCTGCTGGAAGACTCAATCCCAACCATGCAGTGCCATGGACTTACTCTAACAGCATTTTTCAGTTTGAAATTTATGTAAATCCAAGTGTCTCCCTGAGTACTCCCACTTACTGAGGGTTTCATCAGGAAACAACCTCGTATTAAATACATGGAGTGAGAAATCTGGGGGTTTACTTTCTTTTTATTTTTTTTTAATTGGTTACTGCCTTAGATTTTTGCAAATATGATATTTCCACAGGCATTTTATTCCAACAGGGAGACTTTGAAGGAAAGCGATATAGACTGATTATTGGAACAACCTGGAGTACAGTCAGGGGTTTTATTCCTCTAATTTCCCCTATTCCCTGACCATTTCACATTTCTTGTCTTTTTCTACATTTCACAACAATCCCTTTTGGAGGAAAGAGTTCTACCTGGAAGATGTGCAAGGAAAATGTTGGGAGATCTTCTCTGTTCTTTGTCATCCTTGGAACCAGAGGAGTTTGTTTGAATTCTGTGGGCAAGGCCTGGGATGTGGGAGGGTGAAAAGATCCCTGGAAAAGACAGAGAGGAGAAATGTCCAATTCCTGCTGCTCCTTTATCAAGGGTAGATTCAGAATGCAGAATTCTTTGCAGTCCTGACTAAATGTTATTCACTGTTTCTTGCTCTTATCAGTCTTCTGGACTATTTTCCTTCAATATATTCCAGAGTGGCTGCAATGGAAGAGAAATCCATTTTAAGTTGGAAGAAAATATATCAGTGTGTCAATCTCCCTCATGAATGGGATGCCTGAGACATTCACATGATAAGAAAGAAGTCTTTAATTATTGCAGCAAATTAATCTCAATCATTCAATTAATTATTTCTTTCTTTCTTTTTCTTTCTTTCTTTCTTTCTCTCTTGGTCAGGTTTTGCAGATATCAGAACCTGAGCACTTACTCAGATGTGTCTTATTGTACTTTATTGTTCTTTTCCCTGCACATTTTTCATGTCCTCTGTTCTTTTTCCTGCTAATTTTTCTTGTTCCCTGCGTCAGAGAAGAGCTTTGATCACTGAGGTGTTAAAATCAGTAATATTCACTTTTGTTTTCAACTGACATCACATTAAACTGAACATATGTACTAAAAGGGCCACATATATTCCTTTTTCAGCCTAAATAAAACTTGCAATCAAAATGGACATTTTCTTCCTGGAAAGGTGAGATGTGGATTTAAGAATGGCTATAAAGGTTAATGTTTCTTTCCAGTTTTTCCAGTTTCCTTGCTAGGTAGATTGGGGCAATACATTTTACAGGAGGAAGAATACTAAAGGAATATCCCTTTATTCCTTTAAACCATTCCTGCAGGAGAGGAAGAGTACCAGACATTCAAAGTTCTCCATCAAACATAGAAACTTCTTTTCCTCATGCCCAGGAATATGATTGATCCCTGTGAAGATAAATGATATTTTCATAATTCTTTTTTAAAAAAAGATGTGAGACTTATTTATAATATTTATAATAAATAAAAAACTATTAAATAAATAAATAGTATATTGATAATAAATTCTTAATTTATTGATAAATAAAAAATGTGGTCCCTTAAGGGCTACATGAGACCTTAAAAAAAAAAAACCTAGTAATTTCCCCTTCTCTGCTGTCTAAATGAAGCTCACCTTTCCTTAATGTGACTCAGAGCTGAAGGCTCAGGAGGAACTGTGCAATTGTTCTTGGCAAGTTCTCCTAAATATCAAGAATTAATATTCAGCTGGAAACGGAGCCTGGGAAGTTTCCCTAATTGGATTTCTCAGCCCTGCTGCCACAGGCTGTCCCTGTGGGTGACAGAGCAAGCTCTGAGTGGCAGAGTGAGGTCAATTCCATCTTGTGGGCATCACTTTTTATTTTCTTTGCTGTTTTCTTATGTCTCTATTTTGTTGTCGTGAGCATTTTCCTTTGCTGCCAACTCAGCCAGGTGAAAGTAAATCAGAGCTCAGGCTCCAGCCTTGCTGAGCTTTACTTGGGAATGATTTTCTCCTTGTCTTTGGAACTACTAAAAATCTACTAATCAAATGTGTGATTTCAGCAAATGGGGATGATGACACAACCAGCCCTGATAAAAACAAACCAAGCCAAACCAAACCAAACCAAACCAAACCAAACCAAACCAAACCAAAACAAGAAACCCCACATTAAATATCAGAAAACACCAAGTTTTGATAAAAGTGAGCATTTTGCCATCAGCCCATTATTGTTTTTAACATCTGTAAGTCAAGACATGCTGTGGAATCATGAGCTGAAACAGGACAGAAACAGATGAGGATTCACTGAAGAAAATACAAAAATACTTTATGAGGCAGTGGTAACTGTGTAAATACCTTGTCCTTCCCCAGCTCATTCTATCTGAGGATTAAAGCATAGTTTTCAGGTATTAATAAATTAAATTTCATTGTATTCTTCCAAAGTTCTAAGCAATGAAGCTCTTTGACTCAGAGATGGATGGATGTGCAGGGATTAAATGATTTGCTGGCAGAGGTGTCATTTGTCAGCCCCAGACCTGGGAGCACTGCTCAGCCTCCTATCATGTTACATCTTCCAATTTACCACTGCTGGCTTATTAGAACTCAAATCCTGCTTTACCACTAACTTCTCCTGTGTTATCTCAGAGCTCAGCTGGCGTTCCTAATCTTTATTTTTCCCTTGCTCTATTATTTTCAGTCTAACCCCTGGCAGTTGTGTCTCTGATGTGGCCTCCATGCCTCATTAAAAAGCTCACTCGGGTGGTTGCACCACCTGTATTTGGATTTGAAAACTCTGTGCCCTTGAGGAATCTTGGTGCTGCCTGCCTGTACTGCTGATAGATCCAGTTCTGTGCTATTAGCAGTGTTTTACAGATAAACCCAGCAAAAATCATTCATTGCAATTTCCAGTGTGCATTTTGAATACTGATTTTTTTTTTAATATTTGGTGTTTTGTTGACAGTTAAAAATTCTTGCACTTTCATGGCTCTTTTCATAAAGTCTTTCACAGAAATCTCTGTTTCAACTATTTGATCTTCCCTTGATTGCCTCCTCCTGGATTTTTATGCTTATGTAATTACTATTCTAATTTACTGTAGCCTTTAGTCTAGAACTGTGCCTTGCAGAGGTCCATTTGGTTCTTTATTTTTTTAATCATTGTTAGATGATTTTATCTACCAATATCATTACCAGTGTGTGTGTTTTGGGGACAGAATTGATTGAATTTATTTTCAAAACATTCCTTGGCCTGGGGTTTTAGTGATTTCTGGGTTAGCTACATGGTTTTGTGTGACCTTTGATCTTCTGTCTGTTGTAGGACTCTTTCCTCTTATTTTCCCAAGGAATCTGTGGTGATTGCTGATATTTAAACACATATATAAATATATGTGTGTTTTTATATATATATATATAAATATATTTCAGCTGCAAATGTTGAGTATTTTCCTTCAAGGCAGTGTCTCAGTATGGTGCTAAAGAATGGTGAGAGGATGATGGAGTTTGAGGATGGGATATCAAGGCAGACAGTTCTCATTTTTATCCCATCACAGGTGATATTCACATTATTCTAGTTACATTTTAGCCTCAATTTCTGTGTAGAGACCTGCTGTTCTTTCCAGCATAGTCCATTTCTTGCTGTTTGTTCAAAACAGTTGTGTAATGTTGCTATCCATGGTTAGCAATTTGCTGCTTTTTATCCAAGGTAGCTTGGATGTCAGTGCTGGTAGAAGTAATCATTTATTTTTAGATTCTAAATCCTTTGGGAATGCACGAAGCACTGTAGACATAGAAGATAATCATTTGTCTCCAAAGGTTCCTTATTTTTTATTAATGTTTTGATTTGATATTCTCTCTGTCTGCTACCCCTGCCTCCCTGAATATGTATTACCAGGGTAATTGATAGTGTGGCTCCTGAGGAACTCTCTTAAGTGCTGATTAGAGCTGTGACACTGCTCCATTGGAAGCAGCTTTCAGCCTCCTCATCATGGGGTGAGTCAGTCCTCACCAGTGCATTATTTACAATCCAGGTTCAGGCAGCTTCAAACAAGTCCTGCTCATGTTTGAGGAAGATTTCTTCTGATCTGAATAAATTTCTGCCACATCCTGAACCAATTTCCTCATAATGTCACCTGTTTGCATTTGTTTATCTTCCATAGAGACAAACCCTGAAATTTTGCACATTATTCCATGTTCTCTGTGGTTTGGCTGTGCACAGGACAGACCCAAGGCCTGACACTGGGCAAAGTCACAGATTTTCCTGTTTTTTCCTCTCTGGATGGACCCAGGCTCGTGTTGTCCACAGGCTGCTGTGTGCTGCCTCCTTGCTCAGGGTATTATGTAACAGATTCTTTCTTATATTTAGAGCTTGTGCCTCTTCTGAAGAGATCACAGGTTTGATAATAAGCTTAGGGAAAAGTTGACAATCTGCTTTGTGGAGGGGGAGAGGGAAACAGAGCTGTTGGGTAATTCTTACATGAGCAGCACTGTCACCTCTGAAATGGGTGATTTGAACTCATAGAAAATCAAATGGAACAAATAAGACTTAAAGACTGACTATGTTGCATAAACAAAGTCCCACATTGTGGTGAATAGGCAGAGTTTGTGTGGGAGAATTTGTGCAGAATTGAGAAGTCCAGGGTAGAGAACCAATGTCCATAATCTGGTGAGATTTGTAATGTCACACTATGAAATGTCACAGCTCTTTTATTTTTTTTTCAGTTGACCTTTTAACAGTGATTGGAATGTATGCACAGATTTGTTTTTAAATGGGACTGGGAATAATTTAAAGACATCTCTCCCAAGTTTTAAATAATTCTTTGTATCTTCTAGGATAGGAGAGAGGCCACAGCACTGCAGAGTTTTTGAAACATCTCCAGCTTGTTGGGAATCAATTCCTAGAGCCTTTGTGAGCAAGAAGAGCTAAATTTAGCTGTGTACTGCAGGCAGGCTCTGTTCCATGGGCTCAGGACCTGCCTGGCCCCATGGAAAACCACATTGCTCAGCTTTGGACCTCACAGAATCTTCCCCACCTCGGTAAGCTCAGGGTGCAGATCCTCACTAAACCTGGGAACAGGGAGAGGAGGGAGCTGAGCCAAGGGAGGGGAGCACAGGCATCCTGTCACTTGAGCCTGTCCCTCCCTGGGATGCTGTGGCTCATTCCCACAGGCTGAAATGTCATGGAGCCACTTCCAGAGCCCTTAACCACCTGACAGGGCCTCCAAGTGTTATTTTTCCTCTGTTTCAGTGTTATTCCTCCTCTGTCTCAGTGTTATTCCTCCTCTATTTCAATGCTATTCCTCTGTTTCATTAGTATTTGACAGAAGGAAGTTTGGTTAGGTTTTTACCTCTCCAGATTTTCTCCTTTTTTTGTTCTTTTAAAATTCTTTTTACTCCTTAGAGATGCTACAATTTGCAGCATTCCCTGCTGTAAATAGATCCATATAGGAAGTGGAAGGTGAGCTATAAAAGGAAAACTGTTTGGTTGAAGCTTATGTTGCTACAACTACTCCCCCAGTTCTTCTCCCTGCAGCATCTGAGTGTAAATCTCTCCTTGGCATTTGTGGGCACAATTCTTCTTGTGAATCCATTATACAGTGAATTTCCCACTGGTGCAGTCCCCTGTGATGGCAGCACAAAGTGAGAAAGCCAGATATTCCCACAAATTTCCACCCAGGCACATTATCCCATCAGGACAGATATTGGAATGCATCTTTTAAGCTACAAAGAGCATTAAATTCAACATCTGTGTGTAAAATAATTTGTCAAGTTAACGTCAAGATAATTTCTGTCCCTGTTGTTTTTGTGTGTTCAATGTTTCATGATGTGGCCTTTTAAAAAGGAGTGACAGGGGCTGGGATTTCCATGCTCCAGCCTGGAATGTGAAGCTGGATTTGCCGTTGTAAAATGTAGGTGATATCTTTGCATTTTTTCCAGCTGAAGAGAGGGTGGATTATAGGTAAAGGGAGAAGGGAAACATTTGAGTTCAACACTGTGAGGAGCCTTTAAATAATTTACTGGAAGCTTTAGAGCCATGCTGTATAATATGTAAACACGTAAGTTCTGTTTATCTGTAATAATTTAGGAGTAATCCTAAGTAGCCATTTAACCTGTCCAATGAAATCAAACTTTGTGCCAGTGCTGTACTGGGGAGAGTCTCTCACCTGCTGCTCTTGACTGTGATTATTGAAGATGGATGGCTGGAGGTTTGGCACCTGCCTCTTTAGGAAACCTTTTAAACCAGGATTGGGTAGAGAATATTTTACAGCCTGGTGAAAAACATCTAAAGGCTGCCATTGTGTCATTCAGGCCAGAAAAACCCAAAGCCCTAATGTATTTTATCTGCTGTTCTGTTCCTCAACACTATAAATAATTCAGATCTGTTGGCTTAACTACTACTGGCAACTGCTATTTATTAAGAATGACTGAAATAACTACGTGGCTCAGTAGAACAGAATGCATTAGGGACTTTAATGTGAAACAGAATAGCTAAAACATTTTGATTATCCTTTAAAGAAAAAGCCTAAACCCCTAAACCTGCCATTATCCTTTGCAATTCTGCAAAGGACAAGTGACAGTGGGAATTAGGATGGGATCTTTCTGAGTAACTAAAGGGTTTTTCCTTTAAAAGAGAACTCACCCCAATCACAGAGCCCCTTTTATCCTCCAGCATCTTCTTCCATGGGGATCAGCATCAGTAATCATCAACTTGAGGTTCCAATCAAATCTTTCACGTGCCCCACTGGGTAATCTTTGAATCTGCCTGTAAAATTACTTTTAAAGGTACTGCATTGTTTTTTTTATGTTTGCTTTCATTTGTTTCTCTTGTATGTCATGCACAAGAGCAGCAGGATTTTCTGGGAATCAGTGCACGGGAATTGCTGTTCTCTTGTTCCATCCCCACTTTAGGCTTAATTAATCATATCTGGCACTTCATCATTGGCTTTGAAATTGCTTTCTAGAGGTCAATAGCATTGTCCCTATTTTGCAGGCACAGAATTCCTGACATCAGGCACAAACCCAGCGTGTTCCTGCACAGAATTACAGCCTGAGATGTAGCACTGCACAACCCCAGAACGCTTCTGCAAGTCAACTGATTATAAATGGGGCATTTGGAATAAATTTTTTATCACCAAAAAGAGTTGACATGCAGGACTTGGATGAGTAATTATCTAATCTTACATCTGGCATAAACACCCAAGCCATTTGTGTGATGAAGTGCAAGGCACAGGAGTGAGAAGGCAGCGAGAGAACATTCGCTGCTGACTCAGTGGCCATAAATCTTCCAGGGTGTGTTTTGCCTTATATTTGATATTTGTTCAATGGGTTGAAAGAAGTTAAGTGATCAAATGTCATTTGGAAATTCTGGTCTGCAACTCTGATTTTTTTCTCAGTTAGATGAAGATAAATGCTCCAACAGGAGCATGGTCTGGGGCCTGGCTCTGTGGGGTGTTACTGAAGCTGAGCATTTGAACAAGCACCATCTTCACCCTTTTTTAAAGAAGTCATTTAACATTGTTTGCCTTAATGATGATCTTCAGGAGACAGCAGGTTGCTGTGGAGCATTTTATTTCATTTATTTGAAATTAAGTCAGCAGCTATAACAACAAAATACATTTTTCTTTCTGACAGAAGACTTGGGTGTGTTAATCTGATCTCTGATAAAACAGAGGCTCTGCATTGGGGGATTCTTATATAACTTGTATTTCTGGACACATCAGATCTGTATGGAATATCCTTTCCACTTAAGGGAAGTATCAGAAAATTTATTTATAACAGAGAGAAAAAATTGGGCATGAATCAGTGGTAAGTAAATGATGTGCCTGAACCCTTCTGCAAGTTTCCTGCAACATGAACTTTTCTAGAGACTGTGTCATTAACATTTTATAGCAAGGAGAAAAATCATCAAAAACTCCAGGTAAGACATAAAATATCTGAAATAATAAGAATATATATAAGTACCTTCAGAGTGAGCTTGGACACTCTCATTGATTTTAGACAGCATCTCATCCTGGCTTGACAAAATGCAGAATTCATAAATTAAATCTGATGTATACAGTGTACGCTTTTATGCTGATGTTGGCACACTTTCAGATGTAAAATTAAATTACTTTTTCCAATAAGGCAGCATAGATTGAAGCATGGATTCCTTTCTTTGCTAATGGAACCAGGAGAAAGATATTGAATTATGCTGACTTTCGAACTGACTGAGTGCCAAAGAGAGAAAAATCAATGACATTTTTAATGTCCTATGGAGCTTTTAAACAGGCCTTGCTCTGCCAGGGAAACTCAGTGTGAGGTAACTGCTGTTGACATTGGGTTTCCAGTGAAGAAATTTCCTTCTCCAGGGAAGCAGCACGTGGCACTGATGTGGCTTTGTCCCCATTCCATTCCCAGGTGGGCATGGAGTGGATTTTGGAGGTCTCTGGACACCCTCACACCCTGAGCAGGGAATGTGCTGTGTGAACATGCTGGATAATCCTTACAAAACAACAACAAAATCCAGAAGGATCTTTCCTCTCAGTATAAACCCCTGAAAGTTACATGAGTGGGTAATACCAATAAATTACCTTTCTTTTGGTGAATTAATGATAGGGTAAACACAGATTTATTTTCACTGTGTGTTTGCATTTGCAAAGCTGAATACCAAGGAGCTAAGCTGCATAATCAATGCCCATCAAATAAGTGGCTTGTTGGGGTTTTTTAATTTTATAATAATATTTTTAGAATTTTCTAAAGTGCATTTCATAGCAGCAATTAAGATTTTATTCTAAAACTATCCAGTCCCTCAGGTTCTTACTCCTCGGGTATAAAATATTCTGATTTAGATGAGGGAGAGTCTATATTGATACATCCTCAACATCTTGGTGTTTGTTATACCAGAGGTTCATGCATTGTGTTCCATTTTTCTCTGCATTTCTTCAAAGTCCAGGTTTCCCTTTCTTTTAATAACAGATGGCTGTGAAGTGCTGGGATATGATTTCCAACAGCAAACTTTGTATCTTCATCTCATTGCTGTCATGAAGAAAACCACCCCACAGTCACTTCTGGGAATTCAATTTCTTGCAGTTATTTGGCTTCCAGCTCCTAGCAGATCCATGCTGGGTTTTTAGGGGTTGTTCATGTTACAGGAGGTGATTTCTGTCATTCTAAACACAGCCACAGCATCAGCCCCAGAGATTGGAATATGAGTAACCTCAGAACTGCCACGCTGTGAGGATGAGTGAGAGAAATAATAGAATTTGGTTTCAAAGACAATAACCAGGCAATTTATCCAGCCAGGAGCTCAGGAGAAGCTGCTCTGTGTGGTTTGGATTCTTCACAGTTCACCCCTGTGGTGTCAGTGCTATTTTATTGACAGTCATTAAGTCCCAAATGCTTATGAGTGGTTTGTGGGCAGCAAGCATTTATATTTTAGATACACACTGCCCTTCATGACATTGTACCTCATCAAAGAGACAAGGATGACCTTTTTATTTTTGTCTTGCTCACATTTTGGTGGCTTTATGTACTGTCATCTGCACTTCACCCTCTGGAGAAGGGAATGCTGACTTGCTATGCAGCAGAAATTGCATCAGAGGTCTGAGACCAATTCATGTGTTGAGAACAGTTTGTGAAAAGCCAAGGGTTTCCCCTGGTGAAGTATCTTCATCCAGCTGTGCAGAGTTTTTCTGATGAGCAGTGCACACTTATTTTTTCACATTCAGTTAAGACAGGCTTAACTACAGAAATATACCTACACAAAATCGGTCTAGAAAACATCAGTGAGCAGAAAGCAGAAGGTTAAATATTTGGCAAATGCAATGTCTGCATAGACAGGGGCATGAAAAATGTATCTGAAGCAGTGCCTTTTTGCAATGCTTGTGTATTATATTTCTGTTGCTTACAACTGTCAGCACAAGGACAGGATGGCTGGGGATGTGAGCAGGCAGCTGTCTCTGGGAGCCTATAGATAGCAGCTTCCTTGGGTAGCACGTTTGCAGCTCCTTCAAACAGATTTATCAAGCATCTTTACTGTCTCACCACTGCCAGCTCAAATGACTTCTCAAGGAGCTTTGGTTATGCAAGCTTTTAAAAGGTGCATTGTTTTTTCTATTTGTTTCCTTTTTGTGTGTGTGTGTGTGTGTGTGTGTGTGTGTGCCATGTTGTTTTTTTTTAGTAACTCACTGCAGCAGATAAATCTAGTGCAGGGTTTCACCATGTGTTAGGGGGGAAAAAATAATACTCCATTTGTCCACCGTGACCAGGCTTTAAATAAGCATCAAAACTTCCAGCAGCTGTGCAGAGCAGTGGAACAGCACAGGTCAGAGAGCTGCTCTGGGAGTGAGGAGAGGAGAACCTGCAGAGATGGGAGCTGGAAATAGCATCTGCTATTTCCTCAGATCCAGAGGATACATCCATAATCATTTCAGGGTCTTGGAATGCTTCACAGAATATTCCTCTCTGAGTGCTGGGTGACCTGGAGGAGTTTGGAGGCAAACAGGAGCCCCTCAATGGCTCAAAGTCCCTCTGGATGGCCACGGAAACAGGAGGTGGAGGAAGGGAGGGCTGGGGAAACAGCCAAAGGAGCTTCCTAAAGAATTTCTCTGCTCATTACTGCTGAACTTCACAGCATGGGAACTTGCAATAATAAAGACTTTAAAGGCTTCTTCAAAGAGCTTCCAGGCTGTATCCAAAGCTCCATCTGGAAGAAGTCTCATGAGACTTTGGAATGTTTTGTAAATACAGGCAGGGGACAAATGAGGTTTTTCTTAAACTGAATCTGGCAAAAGTTGCTTTCTAACAAGAGCTTGCAACAGGCCACATGAGCAGGAGCGTTTCCCAAAGTGCATCCCTGGTGGAATGTCTTTTGGAAGGGGTGCACTTAATTTGTAGTTAATTCATCCCTCCAAAGTCTTTTACTACCACAGTAAATTATAGGCCTTTTGGGAATGTGCTGTACTTGGTTCTTTTCAGGTCATGTTCTTGGGCTTGGATTGCTGGGTGAAACCAAATATGCTGCGTTATCCTGTTTGCCTGTGGATTTGTTGTGTGTTTCAGCAGATTGAATAGCATTTCTATTTAAATCATTCCAACTAAAACAATTGTTGTTCTCTGGTGTCAGGGGATTCCTGAGGTAACAGGAACACTGGACATTTTGTGATTTACTGCCCGCTTTGCCTCTTGAAAACCCCAGTTTGTTTGGGTGCATTTTCCCTGCTTTGTTTGGGTTAGTGATGCCTCACCAGCTCCCCCAGACCATGACAGGGTTGGGGATTTTCAGCACTGATGGCCCTCGTGGTAGATCTTAGGCAGGGGCTGGAGCATCATTTTCCCATCAGCAGTGCTAATGCTCAGAAGTGTTTTAAGAACTCGAGGTCTCTCTTTGCTGGTTTTCCCCTTTCCTGCAGCTGCTGATGACACTGTGAGTTACCCAGAGCTGTTGTTGCCTGTGAGTTCCACTTAGCACTTCTGGCAGTGTATGAGAAAAGAGTGAGAAAAACCTAAGGAAAGCTATCAAAAGTAAAAAAGTATAAATCTTCTATAGATTGAAAATATCTCCCACTCTCATCTTGGTATTTTCCCCTTGAGTTGGGCCCTTGGAAAGAAATTCTAGAATACTTCACAAACACAGATTTAGGCCTTTTACAGCCTTCCTCCTCCTCCTCCTCTCCCCCAGGAAATGACATTCTCATTCCTTGTTTGCAGATGAGGAATGAAGGTCTGAGTGGTGAAATGACTCGTCCAAGGTCAGCTGCTGAGTTAGTGGCACAGCTATGAATAGACAAAGGCATTTTAGCTCTCAGCTCTCTGCTAAACAAGACCGTGCCCTCCCAGTTTCAATTTGTCAGACTTCATGACTAATAACATTTGAGCATCTAGAACGTGGCAGAAGAATTTCTTTCCGGAGCCAGCAGGTAATCCCTGGTTACACCAGCAGCAGGCTGGGAGCTCCTCCCTGTCCCCAGGGATGCTGCTGATACTTTTTGGGTTTTGTGAAGAGAGGAGAGCTTTGCCCCTTGGACTGCTGTTTGTGGCACGCTGTATCTGCTCACCTGAGTGCTCACTTTGGTGCTGAAAACAGATCCCAGAGCTGACTCTTCATTTGTCTTGGTGTAGCAATAATGAAGTGTCCCCAGAGCAGTTTGCCTTCAACAGCTATTTTAAACCTCCAGTGCAATCTGCTGTTCCTTGAAGGGAAAAAGTAATTCAACTAAAAGTGCTCTGAGGAGCCAAGTGAGAGAAGTAAATGTTGAGTGGTGCTAATCAGGAAGAGGAAATCATCTGTCTGCGTGGGGGAGCTTCCCTGCTCACATGGCACAGCCCTGCAACAGCCACATAAGAAGCTTTGTGATCAACAAATGTCAAGGGCAATTAATTCTTCGGCCAGCAGCTGTTATTATTAGGATAAAGAGTGGCCAGACATAGAAGGAAAGCCTTCAGCTGATTTATTTTCTCTACCTTTCCCCTCAAAATTGATCAGTTGCTCAAACCTCAGTGGTGAACTCCTTTGCAATAAGAATTTCAAATATGCTATCTCTCTTTTTTTTTTTCAGTAGGAGAGTTTGTATTAGATCTAGAGCACAGAGGAAAAGCACAGGGAAGGTGTTTAGGAAGTCCTCCCCACTTTAATGCTATCAGGATGGAGAGGAGTTGTGTGTTAAGCTGGTAACATAATAATATGCAGGCTGAATTAAACCCACCTCAGACTGGTTTCCTTAAACTTCATTCATGGAAGCAGAGCACTTTTAGGCTTGACTTAATACCTTCCCAGAGTTATTCCAGGATTGCTGCAATGCATCTGTGGGTGTTCTAAACACACCTACACTGCCAGAGAATCAGGAAGGATGTACTTAAAATCCTTTAATTTATCTAATAACATATTTAGCAGCTTTTGGTGTAGGTTTAGCATTGTAATGGAAATGCACTTTTTGGCTGCATATAGAGCTGCTGTGTGGAAATGGAACACGTGAACAACACTTGAAGCTGGGGGGGGGAAATACTCTGATCTGCTACACCCCCTGTAAACACACCTTTCACTTGTATCATTGATCACTGCAGTTTAAATAATATCTAAAATTTCAGATACAGGTGTTCCTGGCTCTGGGTACCCACAGACATTGCTGTCTCCCCTCCCAGGCCCAGGCAGAGCAGGAATTCCTCCTCTCTGGGATAGTTTTCTTTATTGTTTAGGTCCGGAGTCTATTTTAGTCACTATTGTTGCCCCAGTTCTTAACCAGGTTAAGAATTCTTGGCCCATCAGTGGATGTTCCTGAGGGGTTCTTTATAAGTGACACAAAACAAGTTTGATTTTTCAGCAGTGAGCTGCTCAGGGGAACCTTGGACTGGAAACAAGCTCAGATTCCTGCGGGTGCCCTGCTGGTAACTGCTGGAATAATCCTTCTACCCCGGGCATCGCAATCGCTCCCTTTTTTGGGGGAATCTCATGTAACACGAGCAGACCCAGCATCACTGCACGGAAAAGCTGCTCTTTGTGAGCCAAATAAAGCCAGGAAAGACAAGACAGGAGATCAGCTCCTCCACGTGCCAGAAGCAAGGGGTGTGCTGGTGTTTTCCTCCGCTGATGGCTCCGGGTGTGAAGGGATCAGAGCCCGAGCCGGGCTGGGAAGGGCCGGCCCAAAGGCAGCTGATTTCCCCCAGCAGCAGCTGAATACTCGCCTGGGAATGCCAGGGGAAACCTCGGATGGATGGAGCCCTAACGAGGTGGGAGTGGCTCCCTGTGTGACTTCCAGAGCTTGGAATAGTGTTAGACAAAGCTATTTGTTGTTAATCTTATCCTTTAATCATTTATAGATATGATGAACAGAAGAAATGGGTTAAGGAAGTGTTGGTGTTCATTGCCTATTCCCTGGATTTCTGACTTGGAATTCTGTGGTTGATGGATGGTTTCTGGGCTGAAATTGGCTCTGTGTCTCTCTGTGGCCTTGTGATAGTGGAATGAATGTCTTGGGAAATACACCATTACCCCAGTAAAATCTGTGGAAATTGGAAGTTTCAGGCTGTGTCAGCAGGAGACACCTGGAGAAGTTGAGGCTGAGCAATGGGAAATGCAAAGTGATACATAAATTAAGAGGTATTAAATTCCTCTTGAATGAGAGAATGTACATTAAAGTGGCCTTGGCTTTCTATAGATTAATTAACCTTGGGGGATGGGATACCAGGTTTAATTAAAATACAGTGAGTTAAAGTCACTTCACTCTGGGTATAAATCATTTTTGAGGGTGCTTTTTTACGTTATTCACATCACCTCCCTGTTAACCTTAACCTCAACTTCCAGTCCCCCTTAGAGAGCCTTTGGACACTTCGAAATCTGAGGAATTCTGGACCCCTGACTCCAAATCTTAGGAGAAACTAGACTTGAGTTAAAATAGTGCCATACATATGTAAAAAATGTACAGTTGTGTGACAGACTCTGGAGGGCTCAAGTCTAGATTTGAAAAGAATTTAAATAGAGGTTATGAACTGAAACATTAAACAGGGAACAAAGGAGTGAATGAGGGCAACTAAAACCCATCAGTGAGTCTGAGGTCTTGCTGCAGGGTTCAGGCAAAGAAGAACCTTGGTGAAAAATACACTTGTGTTACCTTGCTGAATCACACTAAAACACCTTTTTGTGGTTTCTCTTTTTGCTTTCCAGTAACTGCCCTTCATTCCTGGCCTCTGCTTTGGCCAGAGCCACTTCAGATGAAGTCCTGCAGAGCGACCTCTCGGCCCATTTCCTGCCCAAGCACGTGGACAACGCCGACGGCATCATCCGTAAGTGGCCCCTAAACCCCACCCCACCTGGGCTGGAATTCTGGGACAGGAACATCCCATGTGGATGGAAAAAGGGAGCTCACCAGCACTCCTGACAGAGCTGCATGTCTCATTTCTCAACCAAAGCTTTCTCACCTTTGGGATCACTCTCCTAAGTGCGTTTTCATGGCTGTGTCTGATGGCTCTGAATCTCTCTCTCAGCACTTTATACAATGTGGTTCTGCTGGCAAGTGCCAGTTGTCCTCCCTCATCCTTGGAGCAAAGTCAAATATATGTGGGAAGAGATAATTTAATTCTGAATTATTTCAGTCAGTGTGGTTTTTACTATGGCTTGTAAGGTTTTTTTTATGGTTTTAGCAAAAGGCAGTATAAAGAGATTTCGTGATTAAAAGGAAGAAAAATCCTTTTCCTCATTTATCTCTGTTGGCTGACTAGATTTTTGCAGCCTCCAGCTCAAGGTCATGCACCCTAACTCATTTCAGGAGTGTGCTGGCCTAAATAACCTTGAAAATTGCCTGGGTTGCTCATTACAACAAAGACCAATGTTTCTCACATATATTAACAGGGATTCTGTCATTTGATCTTGAAAATACAGTCCCCAAACCACTTTGTCCATTCCCTCCTATTTTGATTTTTAAAAAGTCCTATAAATTATTCTGGGGATAAGGAGGATCTATAAATCTGGCTCTTCAAAAAGGAAGATTTTTCTGTATTCCCCAGAGGCCCTTGGAAACCTGAGGAACAGAAAAACATGCTCTGGGTTCCCTTTCTGTAGATATTGCTGCTTCCTCCTGCTGAGCAGGTAAATGGAATAGATTTGTCATTGTTCTGGCTGAGCAGCCTTCATTAATTTCAAATTGAGATCTCTGAAACTTGCATAAATATTTGACAGTCTCCAAGGAAATGTTGACTAAGCCTCCACACAGAATATCTACAGAATTCAACAAAAAAGGAGAAAAGAAAGGGGAAAAAAGCCAGCACAAAACCCTCACACCTACAGAAATTGACATTTAAATATATCTAAGGCTGTAAGACACAGATGCAAACATAGATTGAGATGGGAACAGACTGGAGCAGGCACTAAGAATAGGGCTCCAGATGCAGTTTGTTGAGGTGAATTGTCATAATGAGAGTACTTGGAAATAAAATATCCCTTTGCTGATGCAGAGTGAGTGTTAAATTGTGAGGGTTTAGGGGGAGAGGAAAAAAAGGCAACATCCTCTGGCCTGTAGTAAAGCAACAGCTTCACACAAACCCTGCAATTTCAAATAATCTAAGTGATAATTTTCCAAACCAGGACATCAGCTCAAGTGTTACAGAATGACAGAATCACAGAATGATGTGGGACACTAAAGATCAAGTCCTACCCTCTGCCACGGGCAGGGACAGCTTCCACCATCCCAAATTGCTCCAAGATCCATCCAGCCTGGCCTTGGGCACTCCCAGGGACCCAGGGGCAGCCACAGCTGCTCTGGGCACTCTGTGCTCCATCAGGGCTTCATCAGCCACAAGTGCAAGGTTTGCTCTTGCAAACCAAGACAAAACTGGTGGCAGCAGCAGCTCCATCCTGGAGACCCTTCCAGGGGAGTCCCTTGAGAAGCCTGGGCTGGCTGCTGGGAGGAGATCTGCCCTCAGTGGTGCCATACAGGGAGAGTTCAATGCTTTGGAAGAAAGCAAAGGAAATTGTGGCAGGTGGTGAAAATGGGATTTCTACATCTTGAAGTTTGGTGCTCAGAGTTCACTGTGCCCTGATGCTGTTTGAGCTGCTGCAGAATGTGAAACCAAGCTGAATTTCGCTGCCTGGCTTTAATATCCAGTTCTATGTCAGGTTTTTTATGAACTCAGAAAGATTTTCACTCTCTGTAATACAAGAAGACATTTACCTGATTTGCCTCAAGTTTGAATTTGCTGAAAGATAAAAAAAAAGCCATTTAAAATTTCCTTAGTGGCACATTTCACTCTGAGAATTGCAACGTGACAAATCATGTCCTGTACTTAGGAGTGGTGAAAGCAGTTCTTGGTGTGGAAAGAAATGAGAAACTCCATGACAGAAGAATGCAAATCTTAAAAGAAGAAAAACTGGTTGGAGTCCACAAATGTAAGATTGCAAGATTAGGAGTCTGTTTTATTTGGGGTGACCGTGTGTTTTTGGATATCTGAGTCACAGACCATGACTCTTCTCTTCCAGCTGCACTGGGGAGGAGCAAGAGATTTTCAATGAGACCTGAATGATGCTGGATTTCTTTTTTTGAAAGGTCAGGTTAAGGACGTTTAGGTTTGGGGTTTGTTTGTGGAGGAAGAGAATCACGTGGAAGTTTGGCGTTGTTAAAGAGCTGCCTAAGGAGTCTGGCTAGCAGGACCGTGTGACCTGGCGGTGGTATCAAATTTCCAGGAGATGTCACAAAGCAAATCATAATGTCCCATTACCCAGTTGTTCCAGGTTCTAGGAGATGGATCCTAGAGCTCTCCAAAGAGATCTAGAGCTCCTTGATCAAGGAAAACCTTGGTCTTGGTTCTGACCCCTGTTGTCATGCTGCCCATGTTTTCAACACAGCTCATAAAACACGGCACAAAAACCAGGATCTGATTCCTGGTATCCTTTCTACCCTCGTTCTGCCTTGTCATTTTTGGGAACAACAATTCCTGAGCTGGATTTCCCACTCATTGTGGTGCAGCTCAGCATTACCTCCAACCTTGGGGATTTGGGAGCAGCAGGAGGGGAATGAAATTCTCCGTGACACAACCGCAGTGACAGCTGAGTCAGCTCTGCCTCAGCGTGGCAACATTAACAATTGATGAGTAATTTCCAGCTGTGAGGGGGTGGTTTTTATTGTGGCATTTCATTATTCTCCTGTTTTAACCTCACGAGCAGTTGCTGATGATGCTGACACCATGCATATCCCCTGGGAAGGGTGCTGAGGATCTCAGCAGGGCCACTGGGTTCACTGCCACCCTCCCACAGAGGTGCCACGGGTGACTCTGCCATGTGCCCACTTCACCCCTGCCCAGTGGGGAGGAATGGGAGAGGAAAATCTGTGGGCTTTCCTCTGGAAAATAGAACTTGGGCACCTCAGGTTGGACACGTTCCCTCTTTAAATACATTACCCAAAGAGATTTCTGGTGGTCCCAGGGAGAGCAGCACAGGTGGGGTGAGGAGCCCCCACACTCACACTGTGCCAGTGGTGGGATGACCCAGCTGTTTGATTTCCACCCCTTACCTTTAAAGCTGTGGGATCAAGAAGCCAAGGTTCCTTTTGGTTATTTATCCATTTTCAGCTTAATGCCTCTTGATTGAACCAACTCATAATCAACAGAGCTGGGACAATATCTTGTTCTTATGGGTTTTGGCCCCCTGGTCACTGTAGACCTAGAAATTTGTAAATGACAGAAATTTGTAAATGCTGCTTTTAGGCTCTTCACAGAATTGCTGTGCACCAAGAGATGCTGCAACTCTCTCCTCTCCTCTCTGCATGTGAGCCCCTCCTCCAGGAGTGATTGGCACTCCCGGATTGCTGCTGTTTAGCTTTGAAGATCACTGGCTTTGGTGAGCCATCATGAACAAAGAGATGAGGATGTGTTCAGCTCTGATGCTGACTTCCTGTTTTCCTCTCCTGAATTTCAGAATAAATGTCAAGTGCCTGAGTTTTCACATTTTAAAATGACAATTTCTCAGGAGTGCCAGTTCAGCGTTTTCTTAAATTTGAGGCTTTTCTGGTTTTCTCATTTGCTCATGCAGATTTCTCTAACACACCATTGTCAGGAATATGGAAATAATAGGAAATCTGGAAATAGCCAAGAGAGGCACCTGTGCACTGCTGAACGTGCACAAAACATCTTAAAATTACTCTAATTTCTGCAGATTGTTTCCACTGTCTTGACTCAGCTCTGCAACAAAATGGTGTTTAGAAAAGAGAATTTGGTCCAAACCCAGTGTGCCATTGTCATGGAGGGTGGGATTTGTAGGTGACACCGTGTACCATGACAAAGTCCCTGTCAGAGCTGCACCACCCTGGGCAGGGCCATGCCAGGGATTTCATGCCTTTCATTTCCTCTGCTGCTGCAAATGAGTTCCCCAAAGGCACCGGGAAATATTTAAGTTAAAAAGACAAACAAACAATGAGCTGCTTATTGATGAATGCTGATTATGGTAAGTTTGGCTTCTTCTTATGCATCAGAGCCCAGAATTTCCCTGCTGACATCAACTGCTTGGCTAAAATGGTTTTGTTTCATCTTTATAATGTATGCAAGGGAGAAAACTCTGCCTTAATAACACTCTCAAGGCTTTCATTTGTGGTTTGTGCCTTCCTCAGAGATCGAGACGGTGAAGTTGGCCCGTTTAGTTTACAGCAAACTGCACGAGATCTGCAGCAACTGGGTGAAAGATTTCCCCCTGCAGCCCAAGCCCCACCGCTACTACGAGACCTCCATCCACGCCATCAAGAACATGCGCAGGAAGATGGAGGACAAGCACGTCTGCATCCCTGACTTCAACATGCTCTTCAACCTCGAGGTGAGCACAGGGCACGGGGGGTTCTCTCATCTGTGGTTTCCATCCTGGGAAAGCAGGAGGTTTTCCACTGGGGGAGTGAAGGGTGATGGACCTGAGGAAGGCTGGCTGTTGGTCGCCTCACAGTTCATCTCTGAAGCCACTTGGCAGCTGGGGGTGGGTCTGCTCTGCTTTTCAACCCTTCCTCTTGGGAGGAAGAAGTCAAAAGCAAAAATAATGAAATTAAGTTAAAAAACCCCTAACAAACCTGAAACTTACAGGACAATTCTAGAAATGTGAGTAGTTTGGTGAAAGCGGGGCCTGTCTTCCCTTCCATTAATTTCTTGATGTGGCCATTGGTCAGACACTCATTCTTGCTCTCCCTTGAGATACAAAACTGGACACTGAGGAATGGAAAGTAAAAGAAAATGGCAAGAATTTTACCTTAATGATCAAATTGCTGCATAATTGCTTCTTTATTGCGCCCTGTCACTTTAATTACCATCTTCTGCCCCATCCACATTCCTACCTTTAAAAGATATTAATGCAAACAGAGGCAGATGTTTCCTTTGCCTGTCAATTGTCAGCTTTCTTATTCCAATTTGTGTTGGAGCCCATTACCTAAAAATTACAATGTGCAAATATTCCAGTCACTGAGCTGGCTGTCAAGGTTGAATTGGCTCTGTCAGTGGGTTGGTGGTGTGTGTGTGAATAGGCACTGGAGTTGCTGTCTCCTGGTACCACGTTGTTTCTCTGAACAGAGGAGAGGAAGCTGAGAAAACTGCCTTGAAGATGAGTGATTTTGCTGTATTTGATTTGTGAATGTAATCACAATTTTCTGATGAGAGAGCACATGCAGTTTTTTTAAAACACAGGCATCTAAGATGATGTGTGTTAGATTTAAGGAAAAAAGAAGAGTGAAAGCAGAGGCTGGCTGGCTTCACATTTTAACTGTAGTGGCATTTTATCCCTGGTGGATTCCAGTCATGATGTAGACTTTGTGCAAACTGTATTGGATGTTCTTCTCTCTCTGTGGTTTTTGCAGTCACAAATTCTCCTGCACAATTTGATGAGAATGGCACTTCCTATTTGAGTTGTGACTGAGCTGTAACAAATGGGACCTAAGGAGCACTGAGAGCACTACACAGGGGATTCTGGCAGGGCATCTCTTGCACTTTGCACTCAACAGCAAAGTGGAAATTTTCCATTGATGCAAGTGCAGGTGGTCAGGGTAGTTTGCTTTTCCAGTGGAGACTCTGACTCTAATTGCAGTTTAATGAGAACAGCACAAATCCCAAGTTCACAGCCTTAAGACAACCCATTGAACTGTTTGTGTCGCTTTCACCTGAGTTTTTCCCTCCTTGTGTTTCCACTGGCAGGACCAAGAAGAACAAGCTTATTTTGCAGTGTTTGATGGTCATGGAGGAGTGGATGCTGCCATCTATGCCTCCATCCACCTGCACGTGAACATGGTCCACCAGGAGATGTTCCAGCACGACCCAGCCGAGGCTCTGTGCCGAGCCTTCCGCGTCACCGACGAGCGCTTCGTGCAGAAGGCAGCCAGGGAGGTGAGGGACTGAAAGCATTAACCTGGCAATCCTGCCTTTTCCCAGGGGGGCTCCAGGCACAGTAGGATCACCACAGAGCTCTCCATGCCCCACTGGTGGCTTTCTGTCCATAGCTTCACATCCCATAAAAATGTCGGCTCCTGCTTGTCACAGCTTCCAGCTCCTCTGAAGGTGCTGCTGCCCTTCCCACTCACCTGCCCACCAGGCTCAGCCCTCAGGGTCACCAACACACAGGTGTGCCTGGCAGTAGCAGGAGCAGCCCCAGCAGTGCCCAGCTCCTGCAGGCAGGTCCCATGCCAGCATGTCATGGGCACGTTTGTGCTCAGCCAGGGTGGCTCCGAGGGGCTGTTGGTGAGCAGTCGTAGCTGTAGGGAAAGCACTGCCTGTTCCTCCCTGGGAACAGGCTCTGTGCTGCAGTTTCAATGTGTTCTGTCCCTGAGTTAAGTGAGAAAATGCTTTGAAATGGAAATGTATTTTTTTCCAGAGTCTGCGCTGTGGAACCACGGGGGTGGTGACTTTCATCCGAGGGAATATGCTGCATGTGGCTTGGCTGGGGGACTCCCAGGTCATGCTTGTGAGGAGAGGCCAAGCTGTGGAACTGATGAAACCCCACAAACCAGATCGAGAGGTGAGAAGGGCCTGTCTAAACACCCCTGGGCAGTGACCAGCACAGGTCCCAGCTCTGGGGGAGCGCTGCCATGCCAGGATCTCTTTGAGCAGCAGAGCATGTTCCACTTCTCCTGGTTTGTTGGGATCTGTGTGCAAACCCTTTGTCCCACAAGTCCTGCCGTGTGGGACACTCCAGCTATTGCTGGGAGTGCTGAGTGTGTGGTGCAGCTCTGACTGCTCTCTCTTGTGTTGCTCTCTCTTGTGTTGCTGCTCAGGACGAGAAGAAGCGAATCGAGGCCCTGGGTGGCTGCGTGGTCTGGTTTGGAGCCTGGAGGGTGAACGGGAGCCTCTCTGTCTCCAGAGCTATTGGTAAGAGAGAGCCTTCATTCCTTTTTGAGACTTATTTTGCTTTTTAACTACAAAATTTTCATTTTCTAGTCATCAAAATTTGACATACAGCTGAAGATAGACCTATGAGCAATAACCTCTATTTTTCCCCCTACAGTCTGAGGGAATGTTTTCCAAATAATTGCTTTAACTTGGGGTAAGAGTCATTGGCTCCACACTGAGTTAATAAAGGGCTGCTGGAAGCTGTGGCTGCAAACCCAGAGTTGTGTTTCTCTGCTCCTCTTCCACAGGGGATGCTGAGCACAAGCCATACATCTGTGGGGACGCAGACTCTGCCTCCACGGTGCTGGATGGCTCTGAAGACTACCTCATTCTGGCCTGTGATGGCTTCTACGACACAGTCAACCCCGATGAGGCAGTCAAAGTGGTGGCTGACCATCTGAAGGAGAATAATGGTGACAGCAGCATGGTAGCACATAAATTGGTGGCATCTGCTCGGGATGCCGGCTCCAGCGACAACATCACCGTCATTGTGGTGTTTCTCAGGGACATGAACGCGGCGGTCGCGGTCAGCGAGGAGTCGGACTGGACAGAGAACTCTTTCCAAGGTGGGCAAGAAGACAACGGGGAAGACAAGGAGAACCACGGAGACTGCAAACGGCCGTGGCCCCAGCACCAGTGCTCAGCACCTGCAGATTTAGGCTATGAAGGACGAGTGGACTCCTTCACCGACAGAACTAGCTTAAGCATAGGGTCCAGCGTAAACCCCTTGGATGATCAAGGCTATTTAGACCTGACAAAAACAGAAACTAGTACACCTCAGCGTGCCAAATGTCTGCCACCAGTCCAAGTGTTTAGTCCTGGCATACCAAAGAGTGCGGGTTTGACCAGCAGCTCCCCGGTGCAGAGCGAGTCCCCGGAGCTCGGCGCGTCCTCGGGCTGCGATGGCGGGGAGGACGCCCCTCGGAGCTCGGGTGCCGCGGGGCAGGGCATCTACAGGGTCGGGGGTTTGTCCCCCGTCTTCTTGGGGCTGGAAGATGAACTGTTCAAATCCCTGGGAAAACGAGCTGCGTTCCCTCATTTCCGGCTCTGCAGCGGGAAGAGGCGGCGAGGAGCCAGGCTCAAACCAAAGTTTCACACGCCGCTCTGGGCTCACGAGCCTTCCCAGGGAGAAGGATCCGGCCTGCCCTTCCCTGCCCGGGCCCGCAGGAGCAGGAGGGCGTTGGCCCGACCCTCCCCGTGGCGGAGGCTGCCCAGCCACGCCTCTTACAGCGAGTGTTCCATGCGAAGACAAAGTCATTGTATACCAGACCCACACCTTCATCAATGCTGTAAAATGTAACCACCCCCTCGTGTTCCCCTGTCAGACTCCCAAAGTAGACATTCCCAAAATAAAACTGGCATCATCAGAAAGCGAAAAAAAAAAAAAAAAAGAGGTGGGCATTTCCGAACTGTACTCCAGTCCCCTGCCAAGCTCAACCCCTGTGTAAATAGAACTAGGAATTAACCAATGTAGTTGTTTGGATCTCTAACAAAGTTTGGTGGTGGTGCCACCCCCAGCAATGCCGCAGCCGCCCGACCACCCGCACACACGAGTGTCCAGCCACATCCAGCAGGGAGAGCCCAGCAGCCGCTGCACGTGGACAGACAGCGCCAGGGCACGGTCCTTAAACACGCAGAAGGTTGCACCTGCCTGAGAAATGTCTGTGGAGCAATACTCAAAGAACGATCTGGGTTAGAACTGCCACATTTTTTTTAGAGCGGGGGGAAGTTTCCATAGAGTCGACGTGTGGGGGTTTTTTTTGGGGTTTTTCTTTTCGTGTTCTGCTTTCTGTTTATTCCAGGTGAGCGTTAAGATGAATTAGAAAATTACATCCACTTTTGCAGGTAGACGACTAAAAGCCATACAGGGTTTACCAGGTACCTTAGGAATGGACACACTAAGCTCCTGCTGCTCTGGTCTCAGACTCCCATCGAGGTACAGACTCATAATTTACCTTTTTTTTTTTTTTTTTAGCATGTAATATAAAATATGGAGTATGAAGAAAACTTTTCTTGCAGTTAAAAAAATAATTATTTCCTATGGCTGGAGGTGCAGTGTAGGGAATTTTGTATCTTTCTGGTGCTTTTAGTGGCATTTTTCTCATTTCTCAGTTTAGGAAATTGTTCTCAATGAGTTGAACATGACTGTGCTTAATGCTTTGAGCCAACCTCTTCCCACCTTAACTTCATCTCAGGTCTTAAAAGAACCCAAACCCGTGGAGGTGTCCAGTCCCACCCTCTGTCCCTGCGCCCGTCCCAGCGGAGATCAGGAGCTGTTGGATGAGCTGTGTGGTTCTGGTGAGGATTCCCAGGTGGCAAAGGCAGCATTTCACACCAGTGGCAGCGGGAAGGATGCAGCACCACTGCCACGGGGCGTGTTCAGGGTGTGCAGGGATGGATGCCGGAGCAATCCAAAGGGCATGGAAATACCGAGGAGGCAGCAGAGCAGGGGCAGCGCTGGGGCTTCCGCGGAGAGGGAGGAACTCGGTGCCCGGGCAGGGCTCTGCCCCGGCTCCAGGAGGGCCAGGGAGGAACTCCGCCGCCCTTCTTTGCATAGGCAGCGGCCGCCAGCCCCTCCCCGCTCCCGAGGCGAGGTCACACCCTTGGGGGAGCCGCTAATTGGGACGTAAATAAGCGGCCGATTCCCATCAGCTCCACTAAGTCCAGATCCCGTTCCTGCCCTTTGTTACAGCGATGCATTGGGAGGAGTATGGACAAAATAAATCTTCATAGGCACTTAGTGAACAATTGATATCATTTTAGCAGTAACAATAGCAGTATTAGTGTTTAGCTAGAATTTGCAAAGTATTTTACTATTAAATAGTCAAGAAAATTATTCAACATGACAAGATGGCGAGGCTTGAATTCTGCCAATTTCCGCTGCTTCTCTCTTTGATGCACTATTTTAAAAGCAATCTGATGAACAGCAAAAGGCTTTGTGAGCAACCAGGAGTTGGAGTGTGGCTTTAGATTCCTTTGATCTTTTTCAGACTTTGTTTTAATCTTACGGGATCATTGGCTCTTATCTGCCATCTTATTCTGCCTTAGCTGTTGTCAACGTTCTCTTTAGCTGCAGCTTCTGTTCCAAGTGAGATTTACCAAGGAAATTTGAGAAACCATGAAATGGTAAAATATGCAACTCTGGGGCATCTCTGCGGTGCCTTTGTTTTAAATTATTCACAGTAATAATGACTCACTGAAAGTCCATCTTTAGCTGACTGTCATGTTCTGGAGAGAAAGGTGGTGTAAGTGCAATTCTTGACGTGAGTAAATTAGAATGCAAACCCGTCACAGATGATAAAACTTCTTCCCAGTCTGCAGGAGCAGTTGAAGAGCACTGGACTGCATGTGTGCTGTTTTGGGAAGGATCTAGCTTTTATAGGTGTGGATTCATAAATGGTAATTCTGCGACTCATCCCATTTATCTTGCTAGGAGAAAAAAAAAATCCACCATCGTAGTTGCAGTGTGGTCAGGTAAAACCATTGTATAGATAGAGCAAGTGTTCATTTCTTCACTAACTGCATATTTATAGAGTAGATAGGAACCATTTGTAAGGTAAGTCCTTTAAAGTTCTATAATATTAAAAGTAGTGGTTATTGGTCTGATTATGCTGCTCTTGATTCTACACACTAGACAAAAAGCAGTGCTTGTGAAATGCAGTGTTTTCTCTTAATGCCACTGGTGATAGGAAGTAGTTCCTTCAGTTCAAACTCCTGTGCCCTTATCTGCTGCTTGCTGACGTAAGCAATAATCCCTCTCTAACAGTATCTAAGTGTTCTGTATCTCGTACCTTGATCGTCTATCTGGTGACAGTGTACAATATTAGGCTAATAGAGAAGTATCTCATTGTATTTATTAACTGTTGATACTGAGATTTAGTCTGTGACCTGTGTTTTGTATTTTTATCGTGTATCTTAGTGGTGGTGAAAGTTTGTACAACGAATCTTTCCAATAAAGAGCTGAAGTATCCCTTTGCCGCGTTCACACAGCCCCGCATCCCTCTCGGTCGACGTGGTGACCGTGGTTGCAGAACCAGGAGGTAGCAGTGACAAACATGACTTTAGTTTTGTTCTCTTTCAGTCGTGGTGGTTTTGAGGAAGGGGCTCGGGGCTGGTTGGCCTGGAGCTGCTCGAAACTCGCTGGTAAAGCTCTTCACTGTGAGCGCCGCGGGGCTTTTCCAAGCCCGAGGAATGTGTGCGGTGCAGAGAGCAGGACAGCACCAGGGCAGGGAGCTCTTCACCCATTCCATTTGCACTAAGGTGGGTGGAAACGCACGTG
Organism: Chloebia gouldiae; assembly: GCA_003676055.1. NCBI lineage: Eukaryota > Metazoa > Chordata > Aves > Passeriformes > Passeridae > Chloebia > Chloebia gouldiae. The sequence continues at coordinate 1,030,367 of QUSF01000062.1, forward strand.
TGGAACTTTTCTTTACCCAGAAGTGCCATCCATTGTCCTTGTGAGTGAGAACCGTCCGTAGCCGGGCTGCCGAGCGCGGCGGCGCCGGAGGACAATGTCCAAGCCGACTTGACCTTACACCACGTTTCTGGTGGTGCATCATCCTAGAAACTCCGCCTGTTTTTGGAGCATTGTGTGTCAGTTGTCCCATGGGCAGATGAGGCACAAGGAGTTGTGTGCACAGACATGGCTGCTGTAGTTCAGGTCCACTCTCTCCTCACCAAATCCTCCCGACCCCAAGATTCTGCGGGAATAAAGCAAAATGAGAAAGATTGGTCTAAATTAGGGGCTGTTTTAGCACAATTTCTTCACTCAGCACTTAGTCACATAAACAAAGCCATCCAAGGGGATACTGCAGCTTTGTTCATGTCTGTAATTTAGGGCAATCTTTCTTTAATTCACATCCTCTTTGCAACAGGAACAAAACTTTCTACCCTCGTATCATGTGCAATAATAAGGAAGCATTAACAGGCCCCCGATGTCCGTGCCCCTCTGCAGCCCTGGCAGCCCAGCCAGGGCACAGCCCTTGCCACATTAAAGACAAACAAGCCCCACCTGTCAGGGTCTCGTACAACCCTTGTCGTGTCTGGTTTTTCCTCTCCTTCCCTCTGAAGACACCTCGGGACGAGAACGGGGGAGGTGGCTGAGCTCACCCCAAGTGCTGCTGCTCGTGGCCAGCCAGGCACGGTCTCAGCTCCTGGGTGCTCCTGCTGACCTTTCTGTAGTACCTTGTTCATGAAACATGTTCTTTATGAAGTGAATAAATTCAAGCTAAATCATGTACCAGTGTTGGGACTTCTCCATTTGCAATCTTGTTCTACAGTTCACCCGCGAGTTTAGTTCTAACCATGTATTAGTCATCCATATTTTATTTATGAAAGCTGTTTATACAGGAAAAACTGTTGAAGTTTTACCAATATCTTAATAAAACAGTAATTTAAACCACACTCCAGCTAGTCTGGTTATTGAAGAGCTAACAAAGGCAGCGAGCAGCTGTGCCTTTAGTGTGGTGGAAGGGGGTTTCCTTTGTGGGATATGGAAGTGGAGTTACCCTGCTGAGCTCTGGCTTCCAGGGCCCACTGTGGCCAAAAGGGACGGGGCTGTTATGGCACAGCCCAAGGAGATCAACATCTTCCAAGCCCCTCTCCAAACCAGCTCTGAATGAGCTGTCCATAAAATGTGAGCAGAGCACCAGCTCCTCTCTCACAGCCCCTGTGCCTCAGCAGTCACCTCCTCCAGCTCCAGCCTCTCCCTGAGGCGAGGCAGAGCTGCAGGAACTGAGGAGCCACGAGCTCCACGAGCCGTGGGCAGTGACCCCCACAGCCCCAGACATGCACAGGGCACCTCCAGCGTGGGCCTGGCCCTCCACAGCCCTGCTCCCTCTGGGCTGAGTAACAAAACAACTTCGGGGAAAACTCTGCAGCCTTCTCGATTCCTGTTTGCATCAAGCATTTGGTCTGGCTTCTACAAACAGAATCCCAGAGGGATTTTAGTGCTTTTCACTGAATAATTAAGGAAAAAGCCACTCCACATGCAGCCAGGTGTAGCAGCGAGTGGGGCTGACCCTGGCAGCCTCCACCATTTTAATTATCCACACACGAAACACCTGAAATTCAGATTTCAACATTCATTTTATTAACAAAGTGCAAACAGTTTTAAACTAGGAGTTGTAGAGCACATTCACACGGATACAGGGCACAGGCAGCCACACAAGGACAACACCAGGGCTCATGCTTTGTCACTAACCAGGCATCAGCTCTCAGAGGAGCTTCACAAGGACTTCAGCAGCTCAAAACGCATCAAACAAAGAGTTTGGCAATGGGTGTGGTTGGTCCACGTCACCAGCTGGGGAAATCAACTGGAGTGGTGGCTGCTTTCCCCCAGCATTCCAAAGGACAGTCACACACTGGTGCTCATTCCAGTGGCACAGCAGGATGCTCATCCCCCGGGATGGGGCTCAGCACCTTCCCCACGACTCCTCAGAGCAGCTGAGGCTGGTGGAGCAGCAGTGCCAGCCCTCAGTGCCAGGCCTGCAAAGCTCCTGGTGCCCCGGGGGCAGGGTAAGACAATGGCAGGAGAACCAGAGAGGAGAGGGCACAGCCTGGGGCTCAGCTCCATGGAATGCACACACCTCTGCAGGGATGCAGCCATGGGTCTTCAGGCCCCCAGCCCACGCTCTACCTGCTCCAAACAAAGTCCGTTTGCACTGAAAACTCTGCTGCTGGAGCAGTTTTAAGGCTTCAGATAAACACAATCTAAGAGTTAAAATTTTATGCCAGCTACTTCAACCCAAACAGTCAGATTTGGAAGCATTTAGAGCTCGGCCCTCCCTCCCTCCCAGACTGCCTCAGAGCCAGAGGGAGCTCAAGATCCTGGCACAGGCTGAGCAGTGGCCCGAAGGAGAACCCTCCCAGTTACCTGGTGCTGTCATCTCCAGGGACAAAGCTGAGATCCTCAGAAGTGGCCTGATCCCCATCTGGTAACACCGAGGAGTGCCCTGAGGGTGAACACAGCACCAGCGAAGCCCAGTCACCCTCAGGGCAGCACTGGAGCAGCCAGGGAATGCTCCCTCCCCTCCCTCCACCCAGGCCAAAACTTCACCCCCTGGCCTCACAGCTTTGATCCACTGGATTGGAAGTGAAAGCTCAACCAGAGGACATTCTGAAGTTCCAGTGAACTGCTGGAAGCCATTGCTGCCAATTAAGATGCAAATCCATGTCTAAGGCAGTGGTTACCTCCCTGGAATTAGCCTACTTACAGTGCCAGTCCTGGCACACGGGGAGTTCCAGTTGGGAACTCTGGGTTTTCCAGCCCTTCCCAGGAGACTCACCTAAACTGACTTCTCAGGGCTAGCAAGAGCTTCCCTCTCCTGTTTTGAGCTGTTTTAATTGGGATCCCAAGAGAAGAGTTCCAAATCTTACTGGCACTTGGAGCTTTAACACCTCCACAGCTCCCCCAGGGATCAGCATCCGAGGAGCTCTGGGAAGACTGGGAATGTTTGGGAAGAGGGCTCAGCAGCTCTACCTTCACTGGAGGGCTGGACAGAGAAGGCCTGGTTGAACATCTCTGAGGGAGAGGTGGCATCCTCCTGCTCCTCGTTCTCCGTGTCACACTCGATGTCACTGTCACTGCTCATCCCTGGCAGGAGGTGGAGGACGTGCTTCTGACACACCCCAGCTGCAAGAGAGACCACAGGGCACCACGATGGCAGCAGGATCTGCACAGCTGAAATGCCTGACTTGGTCCCATGGAAGAGTTCCTGCCAGCTCCTGGGATTTGGTATCAGAACAGAGGCAAGGAGCACTTCCCAAGCACTCAGGGGTCTGCCAGAGCCCTGCGTCACCAGCTGAGCTGCTCAGTCTACTCTGCAGCTGGGACACAAAATAAAAGTTGCTTTTCTGGGAGCTAAAAGGCAGCACAAGCTGTGGGGCAGGTGGGACCTACCAGAGCCTTCAAGCAGCAATGGTGTGTTTGAGTCTCACACAACCAATTTCCCCTCCCAAGCAGAAGCAGAGCTGCTGCTGACTCCAGGTGGTGACCTTGGGTGTGCACTGGGCAGCCAAAACTCTCTGTGGACAACACAGGGTCTGCTTGGCTCTACTGCTTAAAGGCTGATACTCACTGCTGAGAAAAAGCAAACTGAGAGGCCAATTCTACTGTAGTTTTTCCTCTGAAGGGAAAAAAAATTGTAATATTTGCTTCCTGGGGTTTTTAACAATGAAGTATTTCAGTTTCTAAAACGTTTTCCTATTGGGCTCCCTGCTCTGAGAGCAGAACTGCAGGAGCACATCACGATCATGCTGCAGTGACTAAGAGCAGAAATTCAGTTTTGTCACTGAGAGACCTTCTGTAAATGCCAACTCCCACACAATATTGCACACTGCAGCTTGAGATGGATGCTGGCACCTTAATATAGGCTTTGTGCTACAATCCAGTCATTGAAATTCAAATTAGTGCAGGGGTGGAAGGCAGGAGAGTTTTAGCAAGATAAGAAAAACTCTATGTGGACTTTCAGAAGGGAAAAAAAAAAAAGCAGTGTTATTTTTTTCCAGCATGGAAAGGATGCAGGAAGGAAGGGGGGAAACTTTCCTTCAAGTCTCTAAGGAAACTGGATTAAGCACCACAACACCCAGCACAAATGAACTGCTGGAGAGGCTCTGGTGTGGCTGTGGAGAAAGTTACCAGAGGGGCTGTCCCTGAAGGCAGCAGAGACCAGCCAAGGTCACTGGCTACTATTTAAACAAGATAGGAACTTCTTCTCAAGGCCACTCCATGAACAGCAAAGCAAAAACCTGGAGCTGCCTCAAGGTACAAAAAGCAGCTGCTTGTCCAGAGAGCCACAGCCCCAAGAGCAGCCACACAGAGATCTTCTGTGCTCCCTCAGATTTATTCTCCACCTCCCAGCAAAGTTCAACAGCCATGGAAGCAGCTTTTGGGGGTGGTTTTCTCTCCCCCTTCCCCACTCCAAAGGCAGAGCAGCAGCGCCCACAGCACGGGCATGCTGCACCTGCCCCCCACAAAATCCAATTTACCTTCCTCTGCTCCTGCAGAGGCACCTTCAGAGCCCATCCCCTGCAGCTCCCCAGGCTCAGAGCTGCTCTCCAGGCCACCAGGCTGGGCTCCTTCTGGCCGACATCCCTTGGAGTTTGAGCTTGGGAAAGAATTTAGGAGAAATACAAAACCCCACGTTAGAAATTCAGCTTGAACTCAGTGGTGGAAACAAAGTCTTTTAGTGCCACATTGAGTTTTACTCCTTGCTTAAGTCTTCTGCACTCTCACTTAAACTTCCAGCTTTTTAAAACATTTTAATATTTCTAAATCAGTCCAAAAATATTGAAAAGTTTGAATATTTTCAAAAAAAGGTGACTACTTATTTAGAAAAAATAACCTGAAAAAACCATTGCCCTTTGCTTAGGTGGCCAACAGAGAATTATCACGGAATGACTGAAAAATCAAGTTAAGAGTGAAAAAGATCATCTTAAATGAGGAAATCAAGTGATTACATTTCAGTTACAGAGTATTTTGCATGGAACAGTGGGAAAGCAGATCTGGGCTGCCTTTCAATTCCAAGTGTCAGATTCCAGCCAGTGCTGATCAAAATAAGAGAAAAATAAAAAAAAAAAAGAAAGAAAAAAGACAACTTGTAACCTAGTTATAAACCCAAAAATTGCTGTCCAGAGGGAACAGCAGCAGCCAAGTAAACTTCAAAGTAATTTCTCTTTCATGCTACAAGCACCTGGTTTTAGGAGATTGTGGGGGTTTTGCAGATCAAGGGAAGGTGGGGGAGGAGATAAGAGGAAAAATGAAGAAACCCTTACCCCAGAGCACCAACTTTTCTGCTCTTCTCTGCAGCAGCCAAGCCATTCAAGGCAGCAGCTCCCAGCTCTGAGTCTGACCCCTCACAGGGCATCTCCTCCTGCTTGGGCAGCGCCTCGGCGGCCCCGGGACCCGCCAGGGCCCGAGCGTGGGGCCGAGCACTCAGCTTGGAGCTCCCCAGGCCTCCTGAGCAGGGAGAGCACAAATGAGAGCCCTGTGATCCTCCCCTCCTCCTCTGAATGCAGGAGAGGAGCAAAATGCCAACTTCTGGGTCAGGGGTTCCCTGTGCTTGCACTGAAGGAAGGGCGTTGTGCAACTCAGAAGCAGCACTACCATAAAATTCTTATTGGTGTTTCCTTGAGTTCCCTCTAAACCAAATCACAATTTAAACCTGGCTCAGTGCTGTTTATTCCTGGATTTTCACTGTCAAGGACACTCCTGAGGTGTTTGCTGAGAGATCAGAACATAACACACATATCTATGCTCTGGTCAGTGAATGTGAGGCGCTGCCCCCCCAGCTCAGCTACCAGTAACCCTCATTGTGGGGGAAAAAGGATCCAATTGAATGGAAGCTCCAATTGCCAAATAAAAGCCTCATTGAGAAGCTTTTGTCCAAGAGCTGCCAGTCCCACCCCAGGTGGCAGTGCCCAGTACCCTCAGCAGGGTGGCTGTCCCCCTTCAGGCGCAGGTTCCCGTCCCCGCTGTCCATGGCCCTCCTCAGGGACAGGCTCCCGGCAGCTCCCGAGCGAAGGGGCTTGGCTGAGCTGCTTTTCTTACTGGCAGCTGCAAAAAAAAAGTGTAAAAATGTGACCAGTGTTCAGTCAAAGCACTGCTGTGCCCTGGCATTATGCTTGTTGTAGGTGAAGCTCCACGTTATTCTCATTGTTCATTAACCTGCACAAAATCATTCCACACCTTCCTGTCAGAGGCCTGGGCTGGGCAAGGCACATTCACTTCCTTACACTGGAACATCCTTCAGAAAGCTTCACCCACATTCCTTCAGCCAGCATCAGAATAGAAATGATAAACAAACCCAAACCCTGGCTTGCAGTTTAGATTTCAGCAAGTCTGGGCTGTTGTAATTTGTTCTCTCGAGTTCCCAGATGGGGCTGGTGCAGAGCAGCCAAGGGAGTGACCAGCTCAGAGCAGCCTGACACTGGGTTAAACCTCAGAACATCACCACTGCATCAGGCCTGGCAGTGCCTGTGGGTAAAGTCTGCTGTTTGAAAGGGCAGGGCAGGTTCACATTCCTGATCTGCCAGCAGAACTGCCTGGGGCCATGAACCACCTGTAAGTGATTAAATCCCCCCTTCTCCAGCACTTACAATTCCTTATGTAACAACTGGTGACTGAAGACTTGGTCAGCAGCTCCATCCCAATTTCCTGCAGCTTGCTGCAGCTGTCAGTGCCACAGGCAGCCAGGGCCCCCTGCTCGATGGAGAAGAAGCTGGGCTGTCCCTCCCCTGAGCCAGCATTGCTGCTCCTCACTTCAGACAGCTGGTTCTTCACATCAGACATCTTGCTCCGAACTTCTGCCATCTGGGTTTTGAGTCTTTTCAGCATCTTCAGGTCTGGGGGCACCCTCCACATGGCCTGGTGCCTGCGCTGCTCTCGATCCTTCAGGGAATAGGATGAGGCTTTGCCAAAGGAACAGGCAGACAACACAGCAGGTGAGGAAAACCATTCTCAGAGAAACTTGGACACCTAAGAATTGAACCTTTCATCCTGCTGTACAAGGTGGGGATGCACATTCTGTCCTGGCACTGCAGGCACAGCAGGGTTTTGCTCCCAGTCATGGATGAAGGTCCCCAGTCCTGCTCACTGGGAGAAGCCAGGCTCCCAGTACTGCTGCAGGAATTCTGGTGACACCTGAGCCACCACATTGCCACTTCATATCAAATTTGTTTTTCTAAAACCTGTTGACTGTGTGTAGAAGATTCTCAGACCACCAATATCTCATAAGACAGAGAACTCAAAGAAATCTGCAGCCAGGGAAGGAATTCCCTTAAGTACCTCACAGCAGAAGACCAGGTTGAGCAGGCAATACGTGAATAAGCCTCTGTGTTGCTCAGATGGAATTAGATGAACCTGGATCTTTCTGAATTGTTATCTCTGCAAATTCAGCCATTCCAAACTGTAAAGTCAAGTGGTTCTTAGAAACCTTCTCCTCAGGAGGTGAGGTCTGGCAAACTCCAAATGGAACAGCAGCTTTGTCTTTACTGACCAAGTTCAATTTGACTGGGGACAGCCAAATCCCAAGGGAAGCTCCACAAAACAGGTGATTTTGGCTGTGTGTTCAGCAGCTAAAGATTCACACAGCTCAGCACAACAGGAGATCTTCACCCTGCCTGAGTGGCACAGCACAAAGTGCAGTGCCCTCTCCTGAGCTCCTTTTGTCCAAAAGCAAAACAGAACTGGGACTCACAGTTCATGTGCTGTTCCCTTTTTTTTTTCACTTCTTCTAGAAATGACTTCCATTTTTGGAAATATGGATTACATTCATTGAAAATTCATGGCTGTTTATGTAACCCCATATAAAAAGCCAATGACAAAGGAACAAAGAGTTTGAGCCAGCTTTTAAATTCAGTGCCACCAATGGCATTGTGGCAAACTCAAGCATCACTTGTAGCAAAGGGACCTTTATTTATCTTTCTGTTCTAGAAAGTCACCAAATGGTTCTGGGCCAGTAGTTCAAATAAGTGTCAATCATGACAAAATTTAATCCAGCCTCAATAATAAATTTAATTCCTCACTACCAGAGGAACAAGCAACCTCCAGGAAGAGCCAGGGGTGCCAGGGCTGCCAGCTCTGCTGTTGCACATGGAGTTAATTTGTATTTTCGGGTCAAGGGTCCCAACTGAACCACAAATACTCCTCAATTATTTAAATACCATCACTATTTTTGGCTCCTGACATTTTGATCCTTTTTTTTTTATCCTATTCCAGCCCTTACAACCACTCACATTTTTCTAGCTCTAATGGCCTCTAAATTCCAGGATTTATCTTTTTGGCTTGCACTGTGCTCCAAGTACTCCCAGCCACTCCAGCTGTGTGCAGGGAGAGGTGGAGCTGCTGCCTCAGCTCAGAATTGTGCATTGTGTTGGCTTCCAGTGCCACCCCCTCCCAGAAAAGGAACTTTTCAGTCATCCCCCTGCACTTCAGGGTGCAATTAAACCATCAGACACGTGCTGTAGTTACCTCTGCTCTGCAGAAGAGAGGCAGGAGGACGTGGCTGAAGGCCCCAGAGGTTTTCCATGCCATTTCTGTCTTTGAGGTCCAGCAGGTGGATTAGAATGAGGGGATCTATATCCAGCAGGCTGCTGCTGGCTGTGGAGCCCAGGGCGCTGGCTGCCCGCCGCGAGGGCCTCCCGCTGCCGCTGCTGTAGCTGTGGCTGGTACCTGAGCAGAGACACAAAGGTGGGAGGTGAGGGACACAGGGATGCTCTGTTCCCTGGGAAAAACAACAAAGAGTCACACAAGTAGGTTAGGAATGGATTTATCCCGTGAAATTAAGGAGACAGAGGTGTTTTGTGGGTTTCTGGGTGCTGAAGGTAATCAGATGTGCTGCTAATTAAAGAGTAAGTAAAAACAGCTGGAAAGGGGAAGTGCTTCACTTCATACCTTTTATAAAAATCTCATAATGAGCAAATTTGTTAACAGATCAATACAAAGATTACTCTACTCTAAAGGAGTGAGGAGACAAACATGTCCCTCCCTGACCTCCAGAACTTCAAAACAGGGAATTCTGTCTTCAAGCACCAACAGACTTTTACAGCAGCACAAACACCACTTCTGGTATCTTTGTCCTAAATAAATACACTCGGATTCCACAATATCTCTCTATATTCCATATAGATACACATTTATTTCAGAATCTTGTGGCTAATTTGGGCTGTGATCATCTCCAGGCTACAAAAAATCCCAGAACACTTTATGGTGTTGCATTTAAAAGTCATTTATGCTTGACTTGTGAGGATTCTTTGCTCCATTCTCTCCACATTCTTTGGGTTTTGCAGTCACTAAACCCCAAGTGAATGTGTCACCCACTCAGAGGTCACACTGACATCAGTAAAAATTCCTTGTCAGTCTCCTATTGATTGCAATACAAGGAATTTAAAAGCCACCCTCCAAACTTTGACATCATTTTTAAACCAGCACATTCAGATTATTTCCTCCCCCCCCCCTTTTTTTTTTTATTGAACCAATGAAGTGTTTCTGCTACACTGCAATAATCAGTACAAACCACATGATGCAGCAGTTCCCAAAATAGAACTGCCTGCAGAACACACAGCTTGGCTTTGCTTCCGAGAGGAGCAGGGGAAGGAATCCAGCAGCGTTTCACTTTTATGGGAATTCTGGAGTAGTTTTTCATACCTGATGCTCCAGGAGTAGCAGCAGCTGCTGCATCCTCCATGAGATCTCCATCTTCCAGCTCCATTGTGCTGCTGTATTCCACATCATTCTCTCCAGACCTTCAGGGATGATCAGGGTAGGAAAAGGAGAATACAACTGTTAGCTTTCCTCAGCTCTTCTTAAATGCTTTGGCACAAACCTCAAAAAACAACATAAGATGCTGTAAATTGTATTTCCTGCATTCCAAGCTAGCCAAACTGAACAAAGGAAGTGTAGTAATTAAATGACTGTCTCGTTAACCAAGAGGCCAAAAGTGCTGTATGTACTTACACTGCAAAATGTGGTGCTGCAAACTCCAATGTTTGTAAGTGCAGCAGCAGATTCTCATGTTTTAATTAAGATTCCAGGATTTGACATCAGCTCTGCTCAGTCTTGAATTTCCTAATTTAAGTACCTGTCCTCATCATCACTCTCCCACTACTGCAACACCTCCCAGCATCAGACCTCTACTCTGTTACAGTGCTGAGACAGATTCTTCAATAGTGTTTTGGGAAAGAACCTTCACAGATTATCACTTGTCAAAGACAGAATGCAGCACTAACGTAAATAAAGAGATCAGAAAGACACTAATTAGCTGACCAAAAATTCAATGTTTAGCACTAACTGTATGAGTTTGTGTTGTTCCCAGTATAGGAACCACCTCTCAAATCACACTGGAATCCCACACACCCCAGCAAATTACTCAGTTTCCACTGGGATTAGGATGATTACCCTGAGTACAGGATGATCTGAAACACATTTTTAGCTACTCACATAGTTTCTTCATCAATATCATTTTCTTCAGTGTTACTGGTTGCTGTTGAACTTGCTGAAGAGCTGCTGCCATCAAGGTGGTTCACCTCATCTTCTCCAGCAAGATCTATATCCAGGTCACCATCTGAGAGCTCGTGCTGCAGGAAAAACAGGAGGTTTTTGACCTGGAAACATTCAGTAGCACCTTGATACATCCCCAAAAGCTATGAACAGACACTCTCTGTCCCCAGTGTCACCATGACACAGCAGTGAGGTGGCTCTCAAAGCACATTAAAGAACAAACACAAGTCAGATTTTTCAGCTGCAACTCAGAGACTTTTTGTGCTGGGATCTTTCAGATGTTCTGGAACATCTCTCTGGAGTCACCTCTCACTCACAGCTCTCAAGTGTGTCATCTCCTATTTCCATAGCAAGGATAATAAACCTCATTTACAATTCCCCAAGTTCCCCTGTTTCTATTGCTGCCTTATCAAAGAAAGCTACACATAAACAGAAGCAGGAAAGAGAGAATTCCTACATTGAAGTCTTCCTGCTGAGTCTTCTCTTCCTCCTCTTCCTTGCTCTCCCGTGCTAGTCCTGGAGCACTGAAATTCTCAAGCAGTGTTTCAATGCTTTGTCCAGGTTTCTTTGCCCTTGTCTCTGAGCCCTCATCATTCTGGGGACTGAGGTGAGTGTCTGGAGGAGAAACCCCTCGGGATTTCTGAGTGCGGGACAGTTCAATCGCGAGCCTCTGCAAGATCACAAAAATAACAGAGAAGACAACACTGGAGCAGCTGCAGCAGCAGCAAATCAAGCACCTTTGTTGACTTCCAGAGGTGATTTTATATTCACAAACATCCCACTTACTTCTTTCAGGTTATTTATTTGCTGGATGTAACTTGTCTGAGCTGCTTCCAGCTGAGCAATGTACCAGTGCTGATCCCGGCACTTCTGGAAGAAGGTTGGTGAGCGCACTTGGAACCTACAAAGGAACGTTTGAAAAGGGTTTTCTTGAGGGAGTTTGTTTGGTTTGAGTTTTCTTTTTAAATGTCCCTCCCTCCATCCAAAAAGCCCTACAGAATAACCTTAAAACTTAAAATCTAGTGGTGAAATAAAGTTAACAGACAACAGGTCCTTGTGGACTCGGTGTCCTGAACACCCTGACCAGCCACAGTGAGTTCTGCAGCAGGGACTCACAGACTTTTATTCCCAAAGTTATCCAATGCTCACTAAAACTGTTTCTAAAGAAGGGGAGAAAGCACCTTTTTCCTTTAATTCTGGTAGCTACAGGTCTCTTAACTCTTATTCATGCCAGGAGCAGGCGCTCCTCAAAGGAAGACACACTTAAAATACCCCACAACTCCCTTTGGCACTTTTCCTCCTTTAAATCCGCTGAGAGCAAAACCCACTTAGAACAAAAGATGCCACCAATATTTGAAACTCAAACAGGTAAATGACTCCCTGTTTGAGCAGCAGACTCGTGGTGAGCCTTGGGGAGGAGAGCAGAAGCCCCACCTGAGGATCACGGTGTCGTTCTGGCGGTTCAGGTAGCCCTCGTTGGCCAGCAGGTCCAGGCGGAAGAATCGGTTGTACCCCCAACATTCCCCAACTTCAAAATCAGAGGCAAATTCCCGGATGATGTTTTTGGTGGGATCATTGGTGGACTGGTGAACCATTTCTACACGGTATTCATACCTGGCCAGGGAAAAGTTACAGGGATTTGGACCAAAAGATGTCAGAATTGCTGAGTGGTTTAAGAGCTGCACTTTCTTGCCCAGCTGAGCGAGTGAGTCAGGATTAAAATTTTACTAAACATGTGAAAAATAAAAGAAAGCAGGAATATGAACTACTACACAGATACTCTTACCAGTTGTTTTGCCAGCTTCTTTTTTATATCAAGAAAGACACTGAGTAACAATTTTAAAATATTATCTCTGTGCCTGATTCACAGCTCAATGGACAACAGAAGTCTCACCATTCTTTTTCAAAGGGCTTGGCACTGACTGCAGCTTTGCTTACTTGGATGTCTCTGGCAATCCAGCAGACAGCTCCAGGAACACTGACAGGTAGTAGCCTCGAACTACTCCATTCCCATCCTTGAAATAAAATCAAGACATTGATTAAAAATAGAAATGAAAAAACAGAAAAATCTTAAAAACCAAAACTATTTGACACAGAAGACTTAGAAAAGTTTAGAAAACAGCTTCAATCAACCCTGGATTTGCAGCAGGAATCTACTTTGGATGTTACAGTTGTGATTTTTAATCTTCAGTGACCTCCTACGGTAACTTGAATCAACAAGAAGCACATTCACAGTCTGGTACTGGTATCTCAGATATAAATCTCAAAACAAAACTTTAATTACACTATTAACACTTTAGATATTTGATTAACTGGAAGTCTGAATAGACAAACACAATGTATTTGTGAAAACATTATTTTAGGTTAAACATTAGTTCTGAAATATTTTACATACAGTCACATCACAAAGTTACTTAATTTTTGAGAAAAGAGCAATTTGTTCAGAGAAAAAATCCCATGCAACATGAAAAGTTAGGGCAATTAACTGAGAAACAATATTAGAGTCACCAGAAGTCAAGAAAAAAAATACAGCAAAACCTCCATCACACTCACCTGAATCAAGGACGAAGAATGGCTCAACTTGAATCCTCCAGCTTGAAGAAACATTTCAACTTACCATTGAAAAAATAAATTTTAATACCTTCTGACAGCACAGCTCAGGTAGCTAATCCTGAATTTACAATACTCTGGAAATTTCCACACAGTTCCAACTCTGCTCTGCAATAATTCAATTCTGGGCATCCACGGGCTTAACTTATGGAGCCAATTCTTCATGGATGGCACAAAAATCACTAAGACAGAGTTGGTGCTCCTCTACCAAACTCCTCCTTCTCCACACAGCTGCAGCACTGACCAAAGCAGGGAATGTGGAAGATCCCAGCTTGGGGGTCAACATTCCAACATGGACAAAGCTTCAGAAACTGGAATATTCAGCCCATTGAAGTGGCATAGCAAAATACACTTTTTAATGTCCAGTTTGAGAGCTGGATGCAGAGTCAAGAACAACTGCTTGGTCCTCCTCCCACCTTCCCCAGGAATTAATACTCAAAGAGGGTAAGTTACTCTATACCTCAGTTCTGTAGGGAACATCTGCAAAAATCCCTGAGACATCAAAATATCCATCAAAGTTTCTCTGCAATATTAGTAGGACCCATCTTTAACTGCTTCTAAATTAACCAAACTACACTGAGCATGCTCTCACTGGAGATCTGGCGGCAGAGAGGAAATTCTCCAATGGCTGGTGATCAACTCTTAAAATGTTCTTTTCCTACACAGCATGAGACAAACACGATTCCTTGCTGGAAAGGCTGGGAAGGAGCTGGGATGGGATAACAGCTCCAGCTGAGACACAACTCACCGGGTAAACCTTTAATCTCCAGCACAGTCCTGACACCTGCAGGGGAGGGCTGTACACAGGATCCGCTCGCTGACGCAGGGTGCTGGAGAGAGGAGGAAAAACATTTGGTGCTGGGACAAAGCAAAACCCTCATGGAGCCATGCACAGAGTTGTCTTTATCATGGAAAATGATTATTCACCCAGTAAACAAGATGTTTTTAATGGAATTTTCATAGTTTAGTCTACATCTCATTGTTTTCTGTAGAGGTTGTTCTGTGTTTTAAATAATATTTCTCATGTGCAGAAAGAACAGAAGGATGTTGCCAATATTCACAGTAATTAAAGATAAATTCTTACCTGAAGTTTTCCAAGACAAATGTAGTTGAGTCATAGGCTGGAACCAATTCACTGTGGGGGGAAACAAATAAATATATTACACTTGAATAATATGGCATTAAAAATCCCAACTTTTACATTCTGCACAAGAACTTTAGATGCTTCAGGTCACCAGAGCCACTGAAATTCACCAGAACTACACTGGGTTTTGCAGCATAATTCCATTTATACACCTCCTTAGGAGGAGATACCTTGGTGCCACTGGAAAATAAACATTCAGATTTAAACCAAGACACAGCCAAACCAAATTTTGCTGAGGAATTCTTGAGACTTCTCTGATTTTCCATTTCTTGGAGACATTTTTTCAGCACAGGCTCCCTCAGAAGCCAGCACCATTCTCCTCATGAAGAATTGTGCTACGAAGTGATTTTGGCTGCATAGTCTGAATTAAGGTGACCTGCAGAGGCATCTCATGAGAGCCTGGCAATTATATACTGAATGACCCAATAATAAGAGAAAAAAGGACAAATCAGTAAACTATGTGTAAAAGAGAAAAAAAATTTGTGAGCTGGAACCCTGACTCCCCAGCAGGGACTACAGACACAAAATAAGCTCTGCTGGGACAGAAGAGCCTACTTGCAGCACAGGTTACTACAAGGAGTAAGTTAAGAGGACACTCTTCTCTCTCAGGTACTTTAAACACGCTTTTAAACACTGAACAAACAGAACAGAAGTGAAACACTCACCTTGTGAAGTCTGGGGGGACAGGAGTGGTGACAAATGAGGCCATGGGCTTTCGATGGACCTGCTGGAACATCATCAGGATCTCTGAACTTTTGGATATCAGCTCACTCTTGCTGCAGGACCGTAACTAGGAGGGGAAAAAAGGAGGGGAAAAAAACCCTTAGCTCAGTAAAAGTCAAAGGTTTTATCCCCTTTTGGTTTTAAACAACTCATTTAACGTGTTTGTCACAGCTTCAGAAAGTTTACCCACAACACAATGTCAAAATGGAGCTTGGAGGCTTTGGGTTATTTTGTTTTGTGGAATTCCACACTGGAAGTTACAACAGCCACTATTTATTTCCCCTAGATTAAACTAATTTACATAGAACTGAGTTATTTTGTATGATATGACCATTAATCTCTGTAGTAATTTTTCAAGCAACACGACACCTTTTGAGTATTTCTAGAAGACACACTTATTTTTAAGAAGAAATTGTGCAACCTAAGACCACATCAATGAAAATATATCCTCCAGAAATATCCATCAATTAATATTTTTTTAATAAAAAATAAGTAAGAAAGATCCCTCCTCAGCTGGCCTATCCACACAAGATTTAATCTCTTTTCATAATTACCTGATGTTCTACTTCTTGAAGCAGGGTTTCCAGAAGTTCAGTTTCTTGAGTGAGTGATGTCTTTTGACCTGTTTAAAGAAAAGATGTTTAAAAAAACCCTTAAACACATATTGTTTCTTAAGAAAGCGTACTTTTATTTTTGTTTTGTTTTCACTGGAAGCTGCCCTAGAACATACTAAGGTAAAGGATTTCTAAATGTACCAAGCTTGATGGAGAAAGCATCTGAAAAACAACTCTACATTTTTGATTAGAGCTGTACTGAAGAACTCATTTGAGGTTAAGTCAGTAACTAAGCACTCTGTGTCCCAGAAACGACAGGTTTGTTGTTCCGGGGTGCTTTCATGAACAGAAAGAAAAGCAGGTTTGACCCTTATCCAGAAAAACCCTTCTCATATTAAAATTACATTAAAGGAGTATCTATTACAAAGATGTATTTTCAAACTTATCAAATTAGAAAGATGCACTTCCTGACCAACATAAATGGTGAAGTAAAAGCACTTTAGTTGAAAGGTGCTAAATAACTTCCAGCTAGATGGGAATGTTTTCCAAGTGATTATATAGGAGTTTTTAACAGAATATAATCAGGTTATGTCAAATTTAGAACTTATCACAGTAACTACATCATGAACCAAAAACTTTGCTGCAGGTGGAAGTTTTCAGCCAGCAGCCAACTTGCCCAACACCAGGGCGTGCAAGGAGTCACCCTGCAGGGGAAACAAAGCTTCTCAGTGGATTTCCACGCTGTTAATACATCTCTGCTCCTCCTCACAGAGGCCAACACCCACCCATGAGAGTGATGAGCTTGTTCTTGAGCTGGGTGTCCAGGCGGGCGATCATCATCTCCACGGCGTTGCGGATCTCCCGCACGCGCTCGTCCTTGGCGCTGCGCACGGCCTCCACGTTCCGCTCCTGCACAGGCACAAAAACCTCCACACAGCTGCCTCTCCCCTCAGTCACACCTTGGCTCCACTCTCTCAAACCACAGAAATGCTTAAATGTCCCCACATCCCCTCAGAGGGAAGACAGGAGTGCTGTTTTGGATGAGCTGAGTGCCTGGAGATTTCACCGGATCCCTCAGAGTGGCCAAAGGTTAAGTGGGAAGCTGAGCAACACTGATCACACAGGGATTTGTCATTTTAGTATCAGATTTGTCATTTTAGTTTCTCTTCTGCAACTTGAAGAGCACAAAAAAGTGCTTTATTCTTTGTGGTAACAAGAATAATGTGATAAAAACCAGAAAAGTTTTGTGGTAATAATAATGGATAAAACCAGCACCCTTCTCCCTGCCAGGGTAAGGCCAGAAGCTCTCAGCATTTTATCACCACACCTGTGTTTAAAAAGTCACATCTGAGCTGGAGAAGAGCAAAACTATCAGTGCATGTGGCACCTGAACAACGGGCAAAAATCATACAGCAACACACTGCAAGAGTTCCTGATTTTATGTGCACAAAGACTGCACATCACAAATGTAGCAGAGCACAAAAGTAATCCTTCCTGGGATACTAGAAACTGCATCAAATTGCTGGAATTCCCACTGAAACTGCCAAAGCTGAACAGATTTTTCACATGTTTACCCCATAGGGAAGAAAAAAAGAGGTGCACAAATATCTCCAACTGGTGAGCTGCTCATCCTGCAGGCTCAAACACATTTACAGTTTATTATCCTACAAAAAGGAAAATAAGCTGCTGGAATAAAGTATTTTTGTACTCATTTAGCATGACAGAATGCACTTTAAGTGTTGACAATAATGTATCTTTCAAAGAAGTGTGCAACTCCAGCTTTTAAACAACACACCCCAAAAGAAAAATTCTATTACCTAACTCTAAAATAGAATTGAGAATATTTTGATCTTCCCACATTGCATAAAAAGAGTCAAATGAAAAAACAAAAAGGTCTCTCTATGGGATAATCTCACCAGCTTCTAACAGTTATCCTTTGCCACTACAGGAGAACTTTCTTACCACTTCCTGCACCAAACTGATCAATTCCATGAGTCTTCTCCTCAGCTTTGCCACTTCTTCATTTACTTTTGTGACATGCTGCTCGTAGATTTCTGCCAGTGGTTTAAAAGTGTGTCCCCCATGCTGTTCAAAGAGAAAAAAGGGGAGGAGGAGGTGGTGATGAATAATAGAGCATCTCTTTTCCACTTTATTCCACTCCTATTTAATTCCTGAAAGAGAAGGGAAGAAAGCCTACGAGTGCATCACTCATTCTGGAAAAGCTCCAAAGCAGATTGTATGTAGGAAGTCAGTCTTTCACTTCCCTTTGTAAGAAGTCATGAATTTGGCTCTGATTCCATCCAAGCTTCCTGTCAGGAGTTATTTGGAGTCTCAAGAGTCCTCCAAAAATAAACTGCTTCATTCACTGTGCAATCCTTTACCAAATCAAATATTAATAGAAGGTTTATTTTTATCATTATTATTATTAAAACACCCTTCCCAAACAAAGGCAACACATTGTTAACCACTTGCATTCCAAACAGCAACAGCTGCTTCTCCTTGAATATCCAACTGGACAGATAAACACTGATGAATTTAATAGTTTTGGAGATTAGAGGCCAGGACAATTAAACAACAAGTGTTATCTGTGTTTTCTGAGCACAGCTTCTTCCTTTGACCACAAAACTCTCCCCACCACACAGAACTTGTCCAAAACATCATGAAGTTTATAAGAAGGAAGGTAATTCTGACCTGCTTGTGGCAAAAAATTAAATTTCCTTCTCAAATAACACAAGCAGTGTTATTAAATAATCAATATACCTAAAACTGCAGTATTTGCATGGCAATCCAAGAGCCACAACAGCAGTTTCACAGCATTTTTAGTTTTTCAAAACCACTGTCAGACACAAAGTTTGAAGTCCCTCACACAATGTACATCTCCCCTTACCATTCCTCCCCAAAGTGCACACTGGTGGCAGATACATTTCTTGCAGGTCCAGCAGAAAACACTGAGCTTCTCATGATGGTTTTCACACCTTAAACCAAAAAATACACATAATGAATTTTCTACAAACTCAGCTAAACATTTCCACTTGTTTTGCTAGACAATCCTGCAAGCAAAGCATTAAACATCTTTTGCAGGAATAGCAGCTGTAGTCAATAAAAACCTTTTGTAAGATAAACAAAAGGTATTTTAGTATTCTCTCCAGAAACACTTCACAGATACAGAGAGTACATCACTAAAATTAGCTCCTGTAACCCAAACCACAAAACACTTGATGCAAAGAACACTCAATTTACTTGTCCTTTTCATTCTCTTCGTGCTTTGTGAGGCTGCAGAGCTGAAGTGTGTCCAGCTGCTGGGTGACCTCCTCTGCCCAGCGACAGTTGACAAGCTCTCGGAGCTGCAGGGGGGCTCTGCAAAAACGATGGCACAGTTTGAGCAGGAATTTGGCTCCAGGAGCAAAAGGAGAAGCACTGAAGTGAGTTCAGTTCAATTCTACATTACCAGAAGAGTCACAGGTAAAAAAAAAAAAAAAGCAGAAACTGGACTAGTTATTCCAAGAGGAAAAAAAAATTAAGTCAGTTTGATCATCTGGGGAGAGGTGGGAACTGCAGCCTGCAATGATACACAGAATGGCTGCACACAGAATGGCTGAATTAGAGGCATAAAAAATGAACACTTTCACCCTGAAAACCAAAGCTCCTGGGCTCTGACTTTTGAAAGAAGAATATAAAGAGGAATTCCCTCTAGTTACTCCTGTTACACCAGCAGTGATATGTGGGAAGAACAAAGCTTAGCTTGTCACAAAAGCAGAACACATTTGAGAAGAAGTATTATACCAGGGCCAATTTTTATTGAAGCAGCAGGCAGGTCTTAAAAAAAATTTAAAGCTTATAAATTTAGTGCAACCTGCACTGAAAAAGAGATTGATCATAACAGGACAATCCACCCAATTCCTGATATTAAAAATACCTTACCTACAATGAGGGCACTGAGCTCTTTGTTCAGTCAGCCAACGCTGTGATGGAAAAAGGAGAAACCTTTTTAAACAGACTGGAATGAAAGAACTGCAGGCAAATACATTCTATCATTAATTAGGAGTTGCTTTACTTTTATTATAGCTTTCCTGTATGTTTTCCCTGTTCAGCAAATTTTCAATTTAACTGTTCAACCACTTAGTCACAGAAAAAGCTGCTATTTGTGTCTTAGTAACAAGCAACCACTTGTCTTCAGATGTCAGAGATGCTTCAGTTAAAATTATACAGAGAATTTTGAGGTACCAAATATTGCATTAGAAACCACCCACCTGGCAGATTCCCAGAGTCTTAGACTAAAGAGCACGTTTCAATAAAGAAAAGAAAAAGACACCACAAGCATCTTTTTCAGAGTCTAATTAGTCTTTGAGGTAATTTATTTCTTCCTCTTGAGTTATTTATAGATAAATTAAATACCTGAAGTTCAATGATCAAATCCACAAGGAGCTTGTGAATTTTTCTCTTCCAGAAAGCTCCAGGGACCAACAGCTGAGCAAAGAACTTCACCTGCCCACTACAACTCACAAGTGTAAAAGCTCAGCAGTTGATGGGTTTATATTTGTCAGCTCTCTACTACATTTAACGAGTCTCATGAATAATCTCTCACCACCCAGCAACAATATGTCATCTAAAATCCCTCATATGCAGCACGAATCCTTCACCTACAGCTCTTGTCAGAGGTTCCAGAGCGAAGGATGAATGTCTGTTCTAATTTCTGGAAATACTACTGAGGTCTGGAAACCTCAGCTGAACCTTTTACTGCTCCAGCAACACCAAACAGCATCTGGATTTGGAACTGGAGCGTGATACGCTGGGAACCACGGCCTCAGCAAAGGAATGAGGATTCAGGTGCTGCCTCAGACTCCCCTGAGAAAGATTCAGCCCCACCTGATCACACCACACCAGCCTGACAGGCATTATAAAACACCTCCAGGATACACGAGGTGATGCTGTGACCTTCCCAGGTGCAAAGTCAGCGTCTGATTTCTGTCCCAACTTTTAATCTTCCATACAGGCATCATCAACTCTCAGGAGGTGCTAAAGAAGGGATCATTGTGTGTCTCTTCCTTAAAGCAATTATTCCAGATGGTGCCTATAATTAGCACCACTGAAGGCAATGCACAGCTTGCCTACTTCTTCCTCAGGGGTGTTATAAAAGGTTTTGAAAGGGAAACTAAAGGAGGAGAAAAAAAACAACAAAAAAAGGAATCCTTGGGACTCCAGGAAAAGAATGTTTTCATAAGCTCAATCAGTTTGCAGCTCAAACCTTTGAAAGAGCAGACAACACCAAGCAAACTCACCCGGATACAGCTGAAACAGCAGAGCTTGGAGCAGTGAGGGCACAGGCGGGCATCCCGCAGCTTCTCCATACAAATAAAACATCGGAACACCTCAGCAATGCTCTGCAAAGGGGGATTAGCACTATTGTTAAACATGCCTCAGACACACCAGGGCTGCCTTTGTTTCCCAGGCACGGTGCCAGGTTTCTGTCCTGTTTCAAACAGCACATCTCCGAGGGAAATACAACCTGCACACCACAACTCTCCCTCTCAGCTTCTCCTACACTGCACCAGCACCTGTTTTACAACACTATTGCCTTTCTCCAAGGGATACTTTCTGTTTGACCTCATCTCTTTTGGAGCAGGCCTTTCTGTAGCCAAGATATTCCTGCGTGTGTTCACACGGGATTGAGCAGCTGCCAGAAGAAATGGTGTTCTACCTGCAGGCAGTGGACTGGCACTAAAATATTATTAGATTGTGGTAAGTGCATCGTGTGTAATATACAAGAGGTGTTGAAATGAACTGGGTATTTTTTTGACTTTTATAAGACATTTTTTTAAGGTCTTACCATTAGCATTAGCTCTACAATGTCTACACTTTCTCTCATCCCATTTAATCAATATTGGGTTGATCAATCCTTTCCAAATGAGAAAGGCATTTTGAAAGCAATGTTTCCGTACTGATAATTTTTAACTGATATGGAAGTTTTACATCCTGTATCATACAGGAGTTATAATACTTCTGGAACTTCATAAGGTCCTTCAGGTGAGCTCATTTTTTTTTTTTTGTCCACAGCACTGAGATTGTGAATCAGCACAAAAGCAAGACATCTTCAATTCACAGACACCACAGCATCTCCCGCACATTAAGGTCTCCTTTAACAGCTGCAAGCCATTGAAACGCACCATATGCGTTTACAGGAGATGCTCGCAGCCGCTCTTCCACATCCTTCCTCAGCCTGGCTGTGACACAGCCCCCAGCAGGTGTTTGAGCCGCAGCCTCTTCTGCAGCTCCGCGGTGCCACGGCGGGCTCGGAGCGCGCCAGGTCTCCATCCATCCCTCCATCCCTGCATCCATCCCCTCCGGAACCGGCAGCCGCCAGCTCATTTCCGACCCCCTCCCCACCTGCTGCCTGCCTGCCCACCCGAGCCAAGCCCCGCAGCGCCGCACGCTGTTCCCAGAGCCGTTCGGCCTTTTTTTTTTCCCTTCCTCACACAAGGTACGCGGACCCTCCGAGGGGGCTCCGTTAACCCGCGCGGGCGCGGAGGAGCCGCCGCTGCCCCCTCAGCGCCCTGAGGGAGCGCGCGCCGCCCGCCCGCCCGCTCACCTCCACGCTCTGCTCGTCCATGGCTGCGGCTCCGGCAGCGGCCGCAGCAGGGGACGCCTGTCCCCGGCCTCCCTGTGCGTGCCCGCGGGTGAGGAGCGGAGGCTCCGGGAGCGGCGGCGTTTCCGAGGAGCGGAGCCCGCCGCGGAGGCTCCGGCCGCGGCCCCGCGCACCCGCCGGGCCGTGACCGCGGCAGCGCGGCCGCCCCGCCCCGCCCGCGCTGCGCATGCGCGGCGCCGCCCGCAGGGGGCGTGGCGGCAGCGCCTGAGGGGAGAGCCCCGCGCTCGGGCTTTCCTCAGATTTTACTTTAATTTTCTTTATTTTTCGTTATTTTTCCCTATTATTTTTCTTTATTCTTCCCTACCGGCGAGGTTTCAGGAGAGGGGATGGGTTGTCGCACCCCGCTGGCAGCTACCTTCAGTTGTTAAAGCCACGTTCACCAATAAATTAAACAAATTAATTAAATTAAATTTAAAAATAAAATAAAATAAATTAATTAAATTAAATAATTTTATGAATAAAATATGATATATATTATATATTATATATAAATATATTTAATACATAAAAATATATAATACCTAAAAATATATAATACATAAAAATATGTAATTCATAAAATATATAAAACATAAAAATATATGTAAAAGATATAATATATAAAAACATAATATATAAAAATATATAATATATTGTACATATAATATATAAAAATAATAATACATTTTAAAAATTTAACGCTGCTGTTGGTAGTGGCACAGCAAGGATGGAGTCCTCTATTAGAAGATCTGGTTAAAAACTACTAAATCAGTTTGTGAAACTGATTAATTGCTGGAAACTGATTAGTTACTCCTAAAAGGGTGCCCATGGCAGCAGGGCATCATAAAATCAAGTTATGCCTGTTCTTTCCTCTTCAATACCCAACCTGTTTTTCTTCCCATCAAACCCTAAAGCAGGTCATGGATGGGTTCAGAAATCAGCCTTTCCCTTCCTAAGAGCAGTAATTCAAATTTCTTTCCTTTGACAGACATAATTCTTCACAAAAAAAAAACTCCGCAGAAAATTAATAAAAATTCATGTATCTTACCCTCTCAAATTAGGCTGAAATATAACAATATGAATATTTAAAAGTATATAATATATATAGAATGGATAATGTAGAAATATTACACGAGAAAAAAACATTATGTTTTTCACTGTTAAGGTGGTCAAACAGTGTTACAGAGGTTGTAAATTCTCCATCCTTGGGAATTTTCAGGATTCTGCCCTGAGCTGCACGCCAGGGGCTTGGAATGGGCAGTGCCCAAAATTCCCTTCTGACCCTGCCTGGACTGTGAAAAACCCAAGGGAATTCACATCAAAGGGAAATTAATCAGCTCAGGGAGCAGGGTGAGGAGTCACACAAATAAATTATAAAAAAATCTTTATTCAGGAATGCAAAGACAATTAAAAGGCTTGGATTATTTGCCTTTAAAACCCCCTCAGGAATGCAGCAAGGAAATGGAAGCATCACATGGCTCACAACATTACTTAAAAATGCATAAAATATAATCCTTTAAACAGCCAAGTTAAAGTGACAACCTCAGTGTTCTTGAACTCTCCAATTTCAAGTCTTATCAACAGAGTATTTCTACAGAAACATTACTAATTTCCCTGCAAGGGAACTCTTGTTTGAGAAATTCTTGCTCCTTAGTAATCCAGAAGCTGGATCAAGATTCTTCTGTGTCAGATGAATTTTCTTTTAACACAGCCAATTTAACATTTCCTTGTTTGTCGACTTCTACAATCCCCAGTTCTTTCAGGATTTGAATTTTTACGTCCGTGGCTTTCTTAATTATCTTTTTCATCTGTGAAAGACTCAGTGCTGCTCTGTAAAACAAAAACAATTTAGTAAAACAGGGATCAAACATCAGCTCTGACAGAAAAAGGCTAAAAAGCACATGCTGTTTCATCAATGACTTTTGTGAATGCTCTGTAAATCTCAAATTTATCCAGATTACCACCAACTTTTCTATGCCACTTCAAATCCCAGCAGTCATTTGCTCATCTTAGGGTTGAAAAGACAGAATTCCTGAGTTTAAAACTTAATTTTCTTTGGAACATCAGCCTGTAAGAAACCCCCAGCACTCACCCCGGAGACGGGGAGGGCAGAGTTTGGGGGTCATGGTTTAGTCTCAGTTTTTTTAGAAGTTAAAATATGCATAACTAGCTGCTTTTATTTAATTTGAAAAGGCTGAAATTCTTTGCAGTTTATAAAAATATTTTAATGAATGGCTTTGAGCTTTACCTCTTGTTCTGTACAACGAAGTGGTCAAATAACTCCCTGTACAAATAGTTCAAGTCTTCTAACTTGACAGCTCTCCTGATTCTCCTGGGCACTCTCAGAAATGTTTCCTCAGTCAATGGTGTGAACTGGGCTTCTAAAAAATTGGAAACAGAACATACTTGTTAAAAAGAAAGGAAATGGAAAATATTTGTTTCTTTAGAAATTGCATCAAAGATAGAAAGTGCTTCCATTGGTGTTTAATAACACCCCTAAGTGAGACTGAAGAAAGATTTTCCAGCAAGAGAAAGGAGAGAAAAAAATAATCACTGGATCTGGAGACTGAGTAAAAAATCATGTAATTTGAGATCTGATGAGGATTGACAAATTTGGTCTGTCAATGACCAGCTGGCTTTGTTTTGGTTTTTTAAAAACAAACCAAAACCAACTGTGAAAATTCTTTTCTATAAGCAGGGATAAATAAATTTTAAAAGAGCTATTTCTACGGTAAGATTAGTGCACCATTTCTTCCAGAGCTTAAACACAACAAGTTTTCCACTTCAATCCCATTGAAAGCAAGGGAAAAAAATCCCAGAAACATGGCAACTATTCCTGGAATGTAACTCAGGGGTCAGGTCCTTCTAGTAAAGTCTAAATTCTTCACATGAAAGCAGTAAATATTGGTGCTTGGGAGGGAAAACAGTGAAGTTACTGCCTATCACAACCTCTATGAAAATAAATCAGTGGGAAATTTATTTTTTTAATCACTTACCTTCAGCTGAGTCAGAGACTGCAGATCCTGAGAAGGATGGCTAAAAATAAACAATAATGTCAGTATTTGTTAGTATTTTGTCTAGAAATCTTTTTTTACAGTTTCATTTCTGCATGAAATTTACATTAATTACATTTAACCATTGGATAACCAAGGATCTTGAAGTCAACAGCAAAATATTAGGGATTAAGCACAGTTTAAAATGAAATTAAGTTTAAAATGGATACAGAAAGATTTATGTGCAAGTCAGATGAGCCTCTCCACAGGTTCCATGCAAACCAACTGTGGCAATAAAGGGACACAAAGTGAGATGTGACAGTGGAAAGTGAGGAGTAGAAAAAGAAAAGGTCAATCAGAGAAACACCCTCTGTTAACCTTCTCTAATATTTTTAATATGAGACCCAGAGCAAACATTTGCTGATAATTATATTGGATAATTACATCTCAAGCTATGGGAGAATATCTGAATTTTTAACAAATATTAATTTAGATCTAAGTTCTACTGCATTGCAGTTAGACTAGATTGTTACTCATATCCCAAAATTTAATATTTCACAGGAAATTAAATTTCTCCCCACACTGGTTTGAATCAATGACATCCCTCACTCCCACCCAAATGTTTCTTTATCAAGAAGATCAACAAGAACAACCAACTGCATTCCCAAGAAACATAAACATATCCCAATTAAAAAATAACAGCAAAGTCTTCCATCAAAGGTAATTTCTCCTTTGTGGACCATCTAATTGGAACAATCAGAAAAGATTAATCTGTACAGAATAAAAATGAAAAGGTTTGTTAAGGAACTTAATTCCACTTTTGAAAAATTCCATTCACTTGAGAGGTATCAAATCACAAAATCAGCCCCTTCTGCAGGAATTAAATGTTTCTGGAATACTGCCATTCCATGCCCTACTTACCTCTTGCACTAAAAATTCCATTTCTTCCCCAATTTGCAAGTTTAACTGCTGGACTGCAGCCAGTTCTTCTGCTGACAGAGGTAAGATCTGGGAAAATAAGAAAAAGCAAACACAGAGAAGTCTGATCCTGCAGTTCCTGAGGTGATGTTTACAGAGGGACTCAATGTTTGTGCAGCCCTTTGCTCATGGAAACTGACAGTGGACTCCTGATTTCCTTCCACTGAAAACAAATGTACAAGTAAAGTGTTGCTGAAAAATCAACAATAATCTTCCTCCAGCACCAATACTATAACTTAGTCAAGCAAGAGAAATTTTTCAATTAAAAAAAAAAAAAGGTATTTCATTTAAAGACTTTTATTTCTCCGGAAGTTTAATCCATCTTTGGTTTAGGAAATATAAAAAGTACAAGAAAATCTTTACCTAAAGCTCTACATATAACTCAAGAGAAGGGTCTTCCACTTGGAAAAAATCCAAGTACAAAATTATTCTGGGCAGAATATCCTTGAAACACAGTAAGATATGATCTATTTTCCTTCCTGTGACATATAACCACTGTATTTTAAATCATGATACAGCCCATTTTGTCTATCAAAAGTTACCAATAACTGTTGATAGATTAAACCCAATCTCCAGGCACTGTCATTGGAACATTAATCTAAATCACCTCATTTGTAAAGGGTCAAAATTAATGCTTTCACCTCTTTAATAATGAAGCACTGTTTGAAGACCACTTAAGAAAATGTTACTTGTTGCTGAGTTTTTTAACAATTTAAACATTATCCTAGGAAAAACAGCTTTGGAATAACAGCAATCCCAGGGTGTTTGTTACAGTTAAATGGTTTAACTTTCTCCCTTTAGACAGTAAAATTATATTTGCCATTTAAAAGCTTTTTAGCCTTTTAAATCTGGTTTAATTTTCTATTTTCTTTAAGGTGTGTACTTCTAAAATCTGTCAGTGTGGCCCTAGGACATAGTTGTGCACAGAGGGGTGAATTCCTATGAAATAACCCAAATTGTATCACTCTATTCACACTCCTCAGCTCCAAATCTGATTTTAACTGCTGGGGATTGGGATTTACAAAAAGAGCTCCAATCCTGCCAGCATTCCTACTGGAAAACTCTGTCTTACCTTCTCAAAATCTGCACAAACAACAAATTCCAGTAGAACCAGGAGTGGCACAGAAAGGTTCCAAAGTTGTGTCCATTTCCAGCAGTGAAAATAAAGTGATTAAAATGAAAATAACCACCTCCAGCCCTGTTTGTTGCTGTAGTGCCCGAGATAACTTCATGGTTTCCTCCAGGGCAGCACGGATGCTCTCCATGGATTCCTTCTGCTCCTGGGAAATTTGTTCCATCTGGTCACACAGGGATTTGTAATGGGATTTCACCATTGAGATCTCCTTCAGGAGAGCAGCTGGATTCTCCTGTGTGAGCAGAACATTTCAACCCCATCAAATGATAAAATTCATGTGGCCACACTTCATTTCACAGTGTACACGTTAGGCATTTAATCTGAAATGATCCTTTACACTGAAAATGTACAGGAGAAAAGGGCTGAATTATAGAAGCCTTTACATTATGTCATTTATTGTTTTCCTCTCATCTCTCCCCCAAATCTGAATTTAATCACTTTGTTGGCAAGTTTATCTTGGTTCTCAGAGCAAGGGTGAGTCTTAGCTCAGACTGGAATCTATAAACTGAATTTAGGTGTTAACACCACTGATTTCTCAGAGCAGAACATGGGAGAATTTCACTATCCCAAGAAACCAAAGGAGTTTGGTTTGAATTCATATTAGGCCAATTATTTCAATATATTATGCAGGAAATAACAACCACAACAACAATAATAATAGCCTGACAAATAGATTAAAGAACAGCCACATATATTTCAGGTTTAAAGAAAAATATCCATTTATTACCAACTTCATGCAATAAAATTGAATTTAATCTGAAAACACTACCTCTGCTGCTGCATCATCAGGATGATTTTTCATTATTTCAAACTCCAGTCTGTGCTGAATATAATCCAGATCAGCTTCGGCTTTCTGGAACTAAAATATTTAAGGTCAGGCACAGTATATTAAAACCCAAAAACTGCAGACAAACCCCAGCCTGTGTTTCAGGAAAGCAGGAGGCAGCTGCCTCACTTTGAAAAGCTCCGAGACCATAAAAGTTTTCAAATTTAATATTTTAAAATATAAAAAGTTCTGTTAGCAAAACTACAACACTCAGTTATTTACACAGATTATGAGTAAATTCAAGATCCAAGAGTATCATCAGAGCTTTTATTAATAATCATATTAGGGATGTGCTCTTCCAGATGGTTTTATTGTCCACAATACATTTCATTATTCCCCAATAAACCAGACTGAATATCAGCTCATTAAATTGATGACATCACTTTTCTTTCCTTGGGATAAATAAGCCACCAGAGAATTGTCTAATTGCCTTGTAAAACAGTCTGCTGATAGCATTACTACTTAATTAATTTTAGTCTGCAATTTTAATATCTATTAAAGACTTCCACTTTCAAGAAAGGCAGTTTTCCCAGCTCCCAAGCAACTCATTAACTGTTTGACATAATAACTCAGTGACTTTACAGTCATAGAAGAGACAATGATGAAAGCAAGTTAAAAATAAAAATGGTTGTGACTTCCTTAAGTTGCTTTTCACTGTTTATTTGGAGATTAACCCCAAAGTGACCATTCCTGGTATTTTTTTTTTTAGGATCAAAGCAAGGCTGTAATTGTTATAAATACCCACAGTTGTGGTCAGGCTGGGATTCCAAAGGGATATTTATGTTTTGAACATCAGCCTTAAGGAATGGCCCTTAATGCCTTTGGGGGTGTGGAAATTCAGCCTGAAGGAACAGGATTTGATGCAGGACACTGCAATAAAAGCCTCTTTCTGAGGGAGTGATGGATGATGTTCCACACACCTCCAGCACATTTTCAAATAATAGCTTAAGAAAAGGAAAATAAATCTAGTGAAAAGCTTGAAAATCTATAAATCAAGGGGAAAGCTTTCACCCAGTGCTGCCATAATTCACCATCTGCCCAGCAAAACTCCTTCCCACACCTGCCCCAGAAACCAGCCAGGACAAAATCCAAGAATAAAATACTTTTCAGCACACTGTACATTTTTAAAGAGCTCACAAGGGATTTCTTCTCTCACTGCTCAATGGTTTCTGTTCTCCTCCACTAAGAAATATTTGTACATTTTCCTTTCCACACCAGGCACCCCAAAAATAATTTTTTTTTTTTGCTTTTCTCCAGCTCCTCCATTTGATCAGTTTTTGGGAAAGCAGACAACAAAAGCTGCTTTCAAAATGACCCATTAAATGTTCAATACTGATAACTTGAGATTTCCATAAGCAGCTAACTAACGTACTGTGATTCAGGACATTAAAAGCTAAATATGGTCAGAATTTTAAGCTTTGTGAAGATATTAGCACAGTTCATTATGACTGCTTTTATTTTATAAATATTTCTTTCTTGCTGCATTTCAGGAAACATCCACCTGCAAAAATCCCCCCTTAATATGCTAGGTCAGAAGCATTTGTAGAAGATTATTTTATAAGAAATCACACAGAAAATGAAGGGTTTGATGTGTAAATTTATAATTTACTCACAGGTTTAGAAGAAAATGTTAGAAACTGAGTGAGGCCAGTGCTGAGGGCTCTGCTCTCAGATGCTTTGACAATACTATTGCACTGCTCTCTGTATAGTACAGTAGTGCAATAAAGTCAGAGCACTCGTTAGCAGCAACAATTCTGGGCAACAATCAACCATACACTCACCAAAAAAAGGGAAAAAACCACATTTCAACTCAGCCAGAGGTTTCTGTGGATGGTGAAGAGCTGGATAAGGTTAAAGCTCACCAAGTCCTAACACACACACAAAAATTCACATTATTATTATGATTATTATTATTATTATTATTCAGAATCTGCCATTCCACTGATCATGAGGGAGGAAAAAATCCAGCCACCCAACAAAACGCTCAACAGATCTGCCAGAAATTCAATTTCAAACTATTTGGTGCTTTCTGAACTGGAAATTCCATTTCCAAGTGTATTTATTGCTTGGATTTGCCTTGCAGCAAGCTCAGATCCCAAACTGCCATCACACAGATGTTCTTAAACTGCATTACAGGGAATATCTTCTGGACAACAGAATTTATTCTTTATCGTTTCCAGT
Source organism: Chloebia gouldiae (assembly GCA_003676055.1). Taxonomy (NCBI): domain Eukaryota; kingdom Metazoa; phylum Chordata; class Aves; order Passeriformes; family Passeridae; genus Chloebia; species Chloebia gouldiae. Next base: position 1,060,714 of record QUSF01000062.1, read on the forward strand.
GCTGAATCACAGTAAAATGCACTTCAAAAACTCCTTCCCCAGCTCTGGGGATGTCCTGTACCAGTGGGGTGTGAGGGTGTATTCCATAAATCTCAGTGATGGTGGGGATTTTTTAACACAGCAATAACTTCATGTTGAGAGTTGGAGAACTCTCAGGGCTTGAAGCTGCTGAGATAATTAAAAAAAAAAAAAACACAACACCAAGAAACCCGGGAATGGAGTCGAGAGAGGAGATTTTGGGGATGCACACAGAGCTGAGTCACCTGGGCCATGTGTAAGACACAGAGATGATGGCATTTGTCATTAAATGACCAATGTTCCTCCTTGGCAAGGCAATAAAATCAGCAAGAAAAAAAAGAAACCCATGGCAATCTCCTGTTCTGTGGTCTCAGACAGTGATTTTGGACTTGTATATTATGAAAAAGAATACAGAATAATGCAGATTGTATTGCTGGCCAATGCCCTTTTAACATTGCACTGCTTTTTGTGCATCATCACCAGTAGTACAACATAAAAAGGGCACTGGACAGACACCACTCAGGGACAGAGGAGGTGCAGGATCCCAAAAAAAACAGTGACAGGAATGAACTGAACTGCTCGGAATGAAGCATTGCCAGCTTTATGATCTTTTCCATAATTATCTAACACTGTTATGGTGCTCCTGTCACAAAAAAACATTGATTACCTGTTGATTTTATTATTTTCATACCCATTGTTCTCTTCAAGCTCCCAGTAATTAATTTGTCCCTGCTTCCATGAGGCCAAAAGGAAGCTTTACATGAAATTCATGTCAAAAGCTCCAGGGAAATAAGAAGTGTTATTTTATCACACTTCTGTGGAGAGAGCTGACTTCACAGGAAATCCAGGACGGGGAAACAACAAAGCAGAAGGAAAGGCAAGAGACACAAAGCTGTGAGATGTGAGATTATTCTGATTTCCAGAACAAAAGCCCCTGTTAGCTTAAAGGGGGCAAAAATAACCTCTCTATTCACATGTCCTAAAATGAGAATCACTTGAAAGCATGACTTTCAACAAAACACAGAAATAAACCATGACAATAAATAGATAAATTAATTAAACATCTAACCTAAGTATCTTTAAACATGAAACGAGGCTTTGGAAAAAAATACAGAATACTAGATACAGGGAGATGAAGCTTACACTATGGGCAAAAATGGAAAAAAGACTTCATAGAAGGAAGATGAAGGTTTTGAAGGGTGGCACAAGGAACTCGGCTGGTTGGACACAGCTTCCCAGAGCCTCTCCAACGTGAGGAAACACAGCACAGCTCTTGTTGTGAAAGCTTCATTTTTGCCTTTTTTTCACTTTTCCAGGAGTGTGGCTGGCAGGGAGGCGATCATTACATAAGGGACAGCCCCGTGGTGCTCCGGGGGCTGCCTCAGAGCGGCGGAACGGAGAGAAAAGCTGGAAAAACTCGAGAATTTGGGGCTGGGCAGGAAAGGGATGAGGGGCATCGCCCCGCTCCCCCCGCAGCGAAAATGGTCCAGCCCAGGTGAGCGTTCCACCCTCACCCCCCTCTGGGAAAAGATGGACTATTCCGAGACGCCCCCCTCTCGCCGCGGGCACATGGAGCGGCCCGGCCCGGCCGAGTCCCCCCGCAAGGCGGGCAATGAGCGCGCCCACCCGCACCGCCTCCCCCCAGGTGCGCGGGAATGGCCGCGCCCTGCCCCGCGCCGAGGGGTGAATGGAGCGGCGCAAGCCCCGCCCCTTTCTGAAAGGGGTGGGGGGGGTTCGGAATGGACCGGCCCGGCCGAACCCGCCTGACCCGGACGCGGCCGGCGGGCGCCCCGTGGAGGGCGGCGCGGGCCGCGCTCAGGGCCCGGATGGGGAACGCGGGGCGCGGCTGAGCGGCCGCTCTTCCGTCGCGCCGCGCCCGCGCTTTTCCCTCCCTTCCTCCCTCCCTCCCTTCCGCGGCGGCCCCGCGCCCTCCGAGGCTTCACCGCCGGCAGCCCCGCGGCGCGGCCGCCCCTCAGCGCGGCCGCCGCCCGCCCTCACCAGGGACTGGAGCTTGTTAACCGCCGGCTCCATGTTGAATAGTTGACATTCCTCAGGCGGCGGCGGGGAGATCCCCACCCCCCGCGCCGCGGCACGGGAGAGTCGGCGGCGCCCATTGGCCAGCTGTCAGTGCCGCGCGCCTCCCATTGGCTGGCGGCTCGCGGGGCGCGCTCGCCATTGGCCCGCGGAGAATGTAAACCCGCTCCGAGGTACGGCCGAGCCCATTGGCCCGGAGTGGGCTCCGGCCGTGATTGGCCGGGGCGGGGCGCGCGGCGCTGGCGGGAAGCGGCGCGGGCCGGTCCGCTGCGGCCCTGAGGGGGCGGCGGCGCCGCTCCCCCTCCCCGCTTCTCTCCCGGTTGCGCCGGCGGCGGGGCCGCTCCTCGCCCGGTTCACCCCGCCGGCCTTCCCCAGCCGAGCGCTGCCCGCAGCCGATTGGCGGCACCGAACGCGTTCACCCAATGGCGGCGCCGCTCGCCTCGGCGCGGCCGGGCCGGGGCAACGCCGGCCCCTCTCCCGTGGAGCGCGGGCGCGCCTTGCGCGGCGGCCAATCAGCGCGCGGCTTACATGCGCCGCGTCGGGGGGCCGGCAGAGAGCGGCGCTGCCATTGGCTGGGCGCGGCGCGGGGAGCGGTTTGAATCGGCGGCGGCGGCGGGCGCGGAGCGCGGCCGGGGGACGGGGCGGCCCCGGGACACCCCCGGGACACCCCCACAGGTGTGTGCCGGTGTGTGCCAGTGTGCGTGAGAGGCACAGAGAAATCCCCGCTCTCGGTGCGGCGTCCCGGGTGAGCGGGGCTGGGGTGTCACCGATCACCGGTCAGGGACCGGCCCGTGCCGCCCTCAGCATCCTTCCGTAGCTTTTCCGTGTCTTTTGTCACCGTTTTCCCCAAATTCAGTGATTATCACGTCAGGTTAATGAAAAACTGAACATCCGCTTATATTTCTTATGCTTACATAGCTGTAAAGTTTCTATATTGTTTATCTTTGTTTACACTATTTATAATATATTTTTGTGTGTTTATATAATTCATATTTTATTATATTTATCAATGCTATCTATCTACGATACAAATAGAAAAGGGGAGGAAAAGCCCATATAAAACGGTGCTTTCTGTGCACAAACACATCCCCATAGATCATATGGAATTAAGGATATTTTCTATCACTGGTCCATAATAATTCCACCAAGGCAGCTGTGAGTAACCTGACTGGATTTCTGAGGTGCAGCCTGTGCTATTCTCTTTGGTAGCAGCTCTGTCCCAATGTATAATTTGCTTTATCTTCCTATATCCATTTGAAATATGTCTTTCCCCAGTAATGGCAAGGTATAAGAAATGCAGACGAAAACGAAGAGCCCGAGCAAAATTTCGACTGGAAAAGAAGAGAAATGCTGCAACCCCCCAGGCCTCAGTTTGTCCCTCTCCACGGTAAGAGGCTCTGCTTGAATTTTGCCTTTTCACTCCATCCCTGGGTTTGCTGTTTGCTCCCAATGGCTCATGGAAAAGAGGCAAACATTTGTGCCAAGTACATGGCACTCCATGATATCTTTTGGTGTTATTCAGTGGAAGGTTGGACATGATGACCCTGGAGATCTTTTCCAACCTTACTGTTTCTGTAATTAATAACCAGGAAAAGCAACTTGAATAAAAAAATATTTCCAATAGGATTTCCCCCCACCCTTTATTGAAATGTATCTTGGCCTTTCCAGGTTTCTGTGATCACATTTGCTCTGTTTTTACCGGCTGGTACCTGCTTGTAACTTCCATATGATTGGTCACAGTTAGCTTTTTGAAAGGCTGAGATGATAAATAAAATTCTGGCTTTGTTCTGTTGCAGGTCACCAGCTCATCTCTCTCTGAACTCATCACCAATCCCAAGCTGCTCCCACTGGCCTTTAGCCTTGCCCAGTGTAAAAAGTGTGCTCAGACCCTTAACAACAGCAGCATCATTTCTGTATTGGTGGTGCCAGAGCAGGGTTGCACAGGTATATCCTTTCTTTGATATTAGATTTTTCTGTTTTAAACAGGGATTAACACTGCTTACTGCCTTGCAAATATTTTACTCTCCCAATTAATTTTGTTCTGTTAGTACCCCTCCTAAAAATCAGATTGATCTTCAGAAACATCTGAAGAAAATCACACACAATCTGCTTTCTTTTTATGCTTAGAGCTTTCAGGTGGTTAAAGACACCATATTTCCATCACAAGTCTACTTAAGGGAACTAAATACGTTCAGGGAGAAGCTGGAGAAGTTGGAAAGTGAATTTTCCAAGCTACAAGGAGCACTCCAGGTCAGTCCAGCTGGGGCAGGGTGACGTTTGTCTGTGTGGGGATGAGGAATTGTGCTCACTGCAGATCCTGAGCAGCTCCTCAGGGGCATTCTCTGCACTCAGAGCTGCAGAACTGCTGCTACCTCACAGCAGGAGGGACCTGTTTATATCTTTACAGCTCAGCCTTAGCCAGCACCTTTGTTCTCTAAAATCCCAGCTACTTTTGCTGGTGGATTTAAAGTTCTCTTTATTTATTTCTGTTGCTTTCAGATGAACGGAGTGGCAGCTTTGTCTTCAGAAAGTTCTCTTTGCCAAAGGTGTCACAAGCCAGTCCTGGGTGCTCCTGTGGGGACACAGATGGATCCTCCACCCTCATCATCCGTGCCTGTTTCCATCCCCCCTCCTCCTCCTCCTCCTCCTCCTCCTCCTCCTCCTCCTCTTCCTCCTCCTCCTCCTCCTCCACCACCGCCGCTGCCTCCACCAAAACTGCCTCCAGCACCTCTCCTCCTCCAACGGGGCACAGCCTCTAAACTGGTAGGAAATCAGAAGGTTCCTCTATTTTTTATTTCATGCCTGAGTTCTTTTTGGACCTGGGTTCATCAGCACATCACTCTCTGTGAGTGCTCAGTCTCACTTTCCCTTCCTAATTTCCCTTCCAAACCCCTTTGCTTTCAGGCAGCACCAGTGAAAAAGGATGGGCCCATGCACATCACCCTCAAAGACCTCCTGAATGTTAAACTGAAGAAGACAAACAGCAACCTGAGAATGGACAAGGTAAACTGGAGGATGAATCAAGGGAAAATCCACCCTGGAACTGCTGTGATTTCCTGCTTTTTATTTTCAATAAATTGATTCTCATCCAAACACCCAGTGATCAGTTTCAAGTCACCATTCTAATTCTGCACCTGGGCTTTGGAAGGGAAGAAATAAAGTGACAGACTCCAATCTCCCCTGGCACTCAGGACAGCTCTAACTTTACATTAGAGGCCATGGAGTTTTCATGTGGCTTTATGTGTTATCAGTAGATTTTTTGACTCCTTTTGGCCAGCTGAAACTTTGCAGAAAAAAACCCTCTTGTTTAGGATTTTTTTGTATGTTTTTTTTTTTTTCTAAATGAATCTATTTTTATCCAAGGCACGTTCAAATCTTAATAATTTAAAAAAGCATAAAAGCCATAAGCCACAAAAATCTTTCAGATTTATTAAATATTAAATGGATTTCAGGGTAGTGAGACCTTCTGAAGTTTTATCTGGGGTAACATTTCTTTCCTTGCTGTAGGAACAATCACCAGTGAAGCCACGCAGGGCATTAATTACAGTCACAGATCTACAGAGTGTTAGTCTGAGACCTAAATCCAAGCCATCACCTCATGCTACAAAATCTTTAATGTAAGATGCTTTCTTCCTTGATTAGATATTAGATTTTCCTGTTTTAAACAGCAATCAAGATTTTTCACTGAGTGGGAAACATTTCATTGTACCAATTTCTTTTTTTCTCTTAGTACCTCCCCTAAAAATCAGATTGATCTTCGGAAGCATCTGAAGAAAGTCGATATACAAAGGTCTGTTCCTTTCTATTCTCTTGAATTCTGTTTTTGTAATCTAGAAAAACTAGAGAACCAATCAAGCTGATGATAATTGCCCTTTCAGAAGTCCTGGTGGCACTCCTCTGAATAGTAAAGAAAACACTGAATGTGGCTCTGGGCTGACCCCAATCATGACACAGGCACTGCGGCGCAAGTTTCAGGCAAGTCACTCTGTCCCTCTCCTTGGAATCATAAAGTGGCTTTAAAATCACAGAATTCCCTACTGATTTAAGTACACTGCAGAATGGACATGCCATGGCAGGTTATTTGACAATCCCAAGAGAAAAAACTGCTTTTTTGGTGGTCATGGGGGTGATTCAATGCAACTTTCAAAGTCATAGTTTGCAGAAGACCAAAATGTGAGAGTTAATAGCATCTTTTATTTTACTGCATTGTTGTGTCTGTTTTAAGGTGCCAGCTAAGAATTGCACTTTTATCTCAGTGATAATGAGCTCAGATCTCCCAAGTTCTGACCCTTCCCTTCTTTTGACAGATGGCTCACCCAAAGAGTCCCTCGCCTGCACGGCTGAGTGCTGCAAACAGCTTTGATGAAAAGTAAAAAGGAAAGTAGGTTTATGGAACAATTTTCTGTTTGTGGTCAGGAAGCCACTTGAATCCCATTTTTATTACACTCAGGCACATGTATTTGTAAGTAAATGTAGTGCACAGGAAAATGGGGCATTATGAAACCCTGTAAATCTGATTGTGCTTTTTATCTCTCTATAATGTTTCTTGAGTTGGCTGTATCTTCATTCATAATGGAAAAAAAAGATAGGAAATTTCCCAAGTCCTTTGACACCTGGGTGCTGCTGAAGCAGGAACTATTATATTCCTAGCACTGGTGCTGCTTGTCATACAAATATGTGTTTGCTGAAATTCAGTATTTTTATATCTTTTTTAACAAAAAAATACCTTGGCGGTATTTGTACAGTTTCAAAGAAAAACAACAGTTTAATGCACTAATGTTATTAAAGTGGAAAGCTGCAAGCTTCAAGGAACAGTTCGAGTCTGTGGCTACAAATGTAAGAGGCCCTGGCACTGCGTATCGCTGCTGGCTGATCGCTATTAAAAGGCTGCACTGCTTAGAGGCGATGAACCCAAAAGCTCCTTCCAAGTCCACGGGGCGGGCAGAGGCTGTGCCTGCCCCGCGGCTCAGCTCGCGGCAGCGCTCAGGAGCAGGGCGGAGCGTGAGTGCGGGTGGCGCAGCCCTGCCCGGCATCCCGGCGGGGTTCGCCCGGCGCCGGGGGGCGGCGGGGCCCACGGCCTGGGGACCGGCGGGGCCGGCGGTGCCGTCAGCCCGGCGCGGCGCCGCTGCAGCCCGCCGCGCCCCCCGGGGCGGGGCCGCTCATGCGCCGGGCCGGGGCTCCGCCGCTTCCGGCCGGGAGCGGGCCCGGGCCATGCCGCCGCCCGGGGCCGTGGGCACGGCCGTGGGGCCCGTGAGCCTGCGGGAGCTGCTGCTGGCGGCCGAGGCGGGCGGCGCGGCGGGCGGCGAGGAGGAGGTGTGCGTGGTGGGCATCTTCGGCAAAACCGCGCTGCAGCTCTGCTCCGAGAAGGAGGCCCTGGTGAGCACCGTGTGCGACCGGCAGGTGTTCCCGCTGTTCCCGGAGGAGGATCCCGAGCTGGCGGATGGCGCCGCGGGGCAGGACGGGGACCCGGCCACCAAGGACTACAACCAGCTGCAGGCGTACTACAGCCAGGAGAGCCGCGTGCTGTACCTGGTGCTCACCTCCATCTGCGACACGCCGCAGCTGCTGCGCGCCTGCGGGGACCTGGCGGCGGCCGAGAACAGAGAAGCCGGGCCCGGCCACCCCTCCGGAGGGCCGGCCCCGCTGCCCCACGCCGAGGCGCACGAGTTCTGGAAGCACCAGGAGAAGCTGCACTGCCTGAGCCTCCTCTACCTCTTCTCCGTGTGCCACATCCTGCTGCTGGTGCATCCCACCTGCTCCTTCGACATCACCTATGACCGCGTGTTCAGGGCGCTGGACGGGCTGCGGCAGAAGGTGCTGCCCTCCCTGAAGGCTGCCATCAAGGACTGCCCTGTCGGCAAGGAGTGGAAGCTCAACTGCAGACCATGCCCTCCACGCCTCCTCTTCCTCTTCCAGCTCAACGGGGCTCTGAAGGTGGATCCGCTGCCAAGCAGGGGCCAGGATCCCTGTGGTCACCTGGAAAAGCCACCCCCCAAGAAGCATTCCCCCAAGAGGAGGCTGCAGCACGCTCTGGAGGATCAGATCTACCGCATCTTCCGCAAGAGCCGGGTGCTGACCAACCAGAGCATCAACTGCCTCTTCACCGTGCCCGCCAACCAGGCTTTTGTGTACATCGTGGCCGGTGGGCCCCAGGATGGAGACGATCCCGTGGCCATGCTTCTCGACCAGCTCAGGAGCAACTGCACCATGAGAGAAACTGACTCGCTGCTGGCTCCCACCCTGTCGGGACCCAGGAGGTATCAGATGATGAGGCACGGCCGGCAGCAGCTGTCCTTCCACGCAGAGAGTAGCAGCTCCAGCTCCAGCTCCTCTGGGCAGCTCGTGGACTGCACCCTCAAGGAGTTCTTGTGGCAGCACGTGGAGTTGGTGCTCAGCAAGAAGGGCTTTGAAGACAGCGTGGGGAGGAACCCGCAGCCGTCTCACTTTGAGCTCCCGACCTACCAGAAGTGGGTGGCTGCAGCTCTAAAACTCTATGAAGTGACCATCGAAGGCAAAGATGATGATCCAACCTGTGGCGAGCTGAGCTCAAAAATCATGAGCAGCATCAAAGTTCTGGAAGGCTACTTAGACATAGACACCAAGTTCTCCGAAAACCGTTGCCAGAAGGCTCTGCCCATGGCCCACAGCGCCTACCAGTCCAACCTGCCCCACAATTACACCATGACAGTGCACAAGAACCAGCTGGCCCAAGCCCTGCGTGTGTACAGCCAGCACGCCCGGGGCCCAGCCTTCCACAAATACGCCATGCAGCTCAACGAGGACTGCTACAAGTTCTGGAGCAACGGGCACCAGCTCTGCGAAGAGCGGAGCTTGACCGACCAGCACTGCGTGCACAAGTTCCATCTGCTCCCCAAAGCAGGTAAAGATGTTCACTCGTGCTTTGGTTTCATGGTTTAGTTTTGTATCTGCTTTAAAATGCCTTAGGCTGAAAGCCCCGACTCTGAAATGTTGTGGGAGGTGAAAGTTTGCAGCTTTAAAGCGTCGTGTTCAAGGAATGGATGTGGCACTCGGTGCTGTACTCTAATTGACAAGGTGGTGACCGGGCAAAGGTTGGACTCAATGATCTCAGAGGTCTTTTCCGCCGCAGATGATTCTGTGATCATCTCTACAGTGGGATCATAGCAGAGCTGCTATGCAAGTTTCCCTTATTTAGGCAAGTTTCCCATTTAGGAGCCAGTCCACTCTTAGTAGTAACTCTTGCTTTGATTTTCTGATTTTAGTAGTAACTCTGATTCTGCCTAACTAAAAGCAATTATACTGGAGTCCTTCTAATGAGAGGAGTATAAGAACAAAGTTCTCTAAAAAGCATAAGTATCTCCCTTTGTTTTAAATGACCTGGTTGATCAGAAAGTCAAAACTGACTTCTGCAAGTTTATTGCAGGCAGAAGAACTTTGAGCCTTCAGGAAGAGGTTGTAAAAACAAATAAGATTCGGTTTAGTGGTATAACCTCCATTGGAACTTTGTATTATGCAAAGTGGGAAAGGGAGGAGTTGCATGACAAACATTTTGTATTTGAGTATAGCAGGGAGGGAATAATGGATGACGGGGAATAAAGAATGTTTTGAATGTGAGCAATTTCCCCAAGGTTTGATTGATTTTGCTTTTAGGGGAAAAGCCAGAAGCAGACAGAAATCCTCCAATTCTGTACCACAACAGCCGGGCTCGTTCCACTGGTGCCTGTAACTGTGGAAGGAAACAAGCTCCTCGGGAGGACCCCTTTGATATCAAAGCAGCTAATTATGACTTTTACCAGGTAACTGTTAGGTCTGTTGGTGCATCAAGCAGTGCTTTTGTTTCATCTGCAGAGTCTGTATTCTGAAGTGACCACAAGTTTCCTCTTAACCTTATCAGCTTTTTGCTTGGGGGAGACATTTCTGGGAGGAGAAATGGGCTGACCAGGATGGGCAGTTCCAGTCTACCAGTGCACACACACAGGAACACTTGTTAATACAGCTGTTTACACTTGGAATGTGTTGGTTCATGTGAATTTTAAACAATCAGATCTGTGGTCCATGTTCCCATTGCTGCTTAGGTTCTCACGTGGTGCAAACCACTTGAATCTTAATTGTAGCTGCTGACTGTTGTGGCTCTGAGCTCCCTCATCTTGGGGTGGATACTAAACCACATTTTCTTTCTTGCAGCTGCTGGAAGAGAAATGCTGTGGAAAACTGGAGCACATTAACTTCCCCATATTTCAGCCAAGCACACCTGACCCGGCGCCTGCTCGGGACGAGGCATCACCCGCCCCTCCGGAGGGCGAGATCGAGAAACTCAAAGAGAAAGAACCTCAGACTCAGGGAGAGAGCACAGGTCTGAGCTTAGCCCTGAGCCTGGGCCAGTCCACAGGCAGCCTGGGCACTTACCCACCCGATGCCCAGGGTGGAGGGGACAATGCAGAAAGCCACGGGCAGAGCGGGGACTCCAAGAGTGAGAAGAGGCCGAGCCTGGTAGATCGCCAGGCTTCCACTGTCGAGTACCTCCCTGGTATGCTCCATTCCAACTGCCCCAAAGGCCTTCTGCCCAAATTCTCCAGTTGGTCACTGGTCAAGCTGGGGCCTGCTAAGGCTTATAACTTCCACACAGGCTTAGACCAACAGGGCTTTATCCCGGGAACAAACTATTTAATGCCTTGGGACATCGTCATCAGGACGAGAACTGAAGATGAAGGAGACTTAGACACCAATTCCTGGCCTGCACCCAACAAGGCCGTTCCTGGGAAAAGAAGCTCGGTGGTGATGGGAAGAGGCCGGCGGAGGGACGACATCGCTCGGGCTTTTGTGGGCTTCGAATATGAAGATGCCCGTGGGAGGAGGTTCATGTGCTCAGGGCCTGATAAGGTGATGAAGGTGATGGGAGGGGGGCCGAAGGAATCTGCCCTGAAAGCCCTCAACTCCGACATGCCTCTGTACATCCTGTCCTCGACGCAGGGCCGGGGCCTCAAGCCCCACTACGCCCAGTTCATGAGGCTCTTCGTGGTGGTTCCCGACGCTCCTCTGCAGATCACCTTAACGCCTCAGGTAGGAAGTGCAGGAGGGGATCTGGGATGGAAACTGGTGGTTGTGGAAACATTCATTAACAATGGTGACAAGAAACTCCAACTTCAGCCAAGACAGTTGTTTCCAAAAGTATCTGTTACATAAGCACTTGGGATTTCTTGAACTGCAACGTGCCAAATTTATACTTTGTATAAAGTAGGTTTACAAAATATTTGATCAAGGATAAGTTGCTGGCATTCCCTGCTGTAATAATGGCTTTTAAAAACAAAAAAAATAACAATGGCTCTTTAAGAATTACTTTGTCATTTTAAATGTCATGGAGAAAAGCAGTGACTCATTGCTCAATTATTATTAGTTAGAATTTGAATTTAAGAGGTGAAAAAATGTTGGTTTTTCTGAATTGGAGAATTCTTCACCATTTCTTCCATTTTTCTTTTAATACACATTCGAAGAAACTCCATTTGCATTTTATTATTTTTTGAGGCAGTAATGATATTTGATTACCTACTCATGTTTTCTTTTGGCTTTAGGTTCAACCAGGACCACCACCCTGTCCTATATTTTACCCCGAGAAGCAGGAAATCACCCTTCCCTCTGATGGACTCTGGGTGCTGAGGTTTCCCTACGCCTACGTGACAGAACGGGGGCCCTGCTTCCCTCCCAAAGAAAGCCAACAGTTGATGAGCTACAAAGTTCTCCGAGGAATACTGAAAGCAATTACACAATAAGAATGGTTTGGGGTTATCTGTGTTTTAGTTTAAGAAGGCTGTCTTCAATCCAGCTCATTGGGTTTTGGTTACCCAACAGTTGTCACTGCAGTTGTGTGAAGCCCCCCACTGTATTTCACTGGAACACGGTCAGATTGGAAATAACATTGATATCAAAGCAGGAAAAGGGATCTGAGACATGTAAATTTTCCATTTGTTAAGTTTTCATATGTAAAAAATAAAATCTGGTTTTCATAAAGTGCTGATCCTGTATTACTAGATGATGTTTTGATGACAGTGCTTTTGCCCATCCTGTCTTTTATGTACCTGCTTAGGAATATTAAAACATTAGCACTGCCTGAAATCAAGAGTTTACTTTGTCATATTGAGGCAATGGTGAGCAAAATATTTTCTTTTTCTGAACAAGCTATTTGTATGTAAATTATGCTTTTAATGTGATGATAGGAGAAATCATTTTCTCTTGGAAAAAAAACATATGCTGTAGTTCTGATGTGTATTAACAGCAAAGCCAGAAACTGTGCTCACCTGTATCAAGTGACTCAGTGCCAAAAAATCAGCCCTAGTAAATCAACTTTTAACTGATGTAAGACGTATTAGTGACAGCAGCTGTATGCTGAGACCTAATTTAATTTCTAGAATATTTGTTTCTAATTAGCATGCACACAAAATTTAATTTGCCAGTTTGCTATAGTACAGTAATTACACGGTATGACCAGATCTGAGACCTGGTTCTTGCTCAGAATACTACATCTGTGAGGGGCTGGGTGAGGAAAAGACATCCCTGCATATGGAATGCAGCATTAGGGGTTGGGTTAGATGGTCTTTAAAGATCCTTTCCAAGCATTCCATGGTTCTGTGATCTTTCAGGGGGTCTGAGTGTGGGAAATATGTCCCTGCCATTCAGAATATGACATCGCTGAGGGACTGGATGAATAAATCATATTCCAAATTCAGGGATGTGCTATCTGTGAGGGGTTGGGCGTGGAAAATGCATCCCTCCTGTTTGGAACACGACACAAGGGGCTGGACTAGGTGAGCTCTAAAGATCCAGCCAACTGTTGTATGATTTTATGAGCTCTGAGGGGCTGTGCGGGGAAAGCGCATCCCTCCCATTTGGAATACATGTCTGAGGGGCATGGGGTGAGGGAAAACATCCCGTCCTTGGGAATACGACATCTCCGAGGGGCTGGCTGTGGGAAACGCATCCTTCCACCTGTGAGGAGAGAGCCTGGTACAGCCAGGCTGGAAAATAAAAACGCCTAATTGTGAATTACCCCACCGCACTTGCGAAGCGATTTTTAACCACGACAGCCCCTCCCACGAGGCGGGCGCTGGGCGGGGGGTGTGGAAAACACATCCCTCCACCTGCGACCGAGGCGGCACGGCGCGGTGGGGAATTAAAGCGTGTGGTTGGGAATTAAAGCGTGTGGTTGGGAATTAACACGCGCGGCCATCGCCGAGCAGCGGCGGCTGCGGGCAGCCCCTCACGGCCGGGCGCGGGAAGGGAAGGGCGCGGGGCCGCCGCGCCTGCGCACTGCGCTGCTCGGGGCGGCTGCGCGGGCGCAGCGGCTGCGCTCCCTCAGAGCCGCCGCTGCCTCGGAGCCTCCGCGTCCCGCAGCGGCTCCGCCTCGCCGCGAGCCGGCTGCGGGCTGGGACGGCGACAACGGACCGCGGCAGGGCGGGCCGGGGCCGCCGGCGAGCGCTGCGCGATGTCGGCCACGCTCTACGTGCTCTCCACGCTGGGTGGATACATCCTCACCTCCGCGCTTCTCCTCAAGTGCCCGGGGCTGCTCCACCGGCCCAAGCGGCAGCGCTTTCGCTGCCGGCACATCTCGCACCGCGGCGGTGAGTGGGGCGGTGCGGGGATGGAGGGAGGGAGGCTCTGTGCCCTCTGCCGCTCCTGAGGGACGCTCCCCGCCCGGCGCTCCGCGGGCGCTGCTCCGGCCCCGGGAGGCTCCTGAGGGGCTGCGCGGTGTCCGTGTGCAGCGGGCTCCCTTTAAACCTTCCTCCCCCAGCCTAATTTTAGGTGCCACCTGCTGACCAGCGCCTCGGTTCAGGGCGGAATTAATCTCCGAGGTCCAACCGAGCCAGTCGAAAATCAGCATTATTATTTTTTTTTTTTAATGGGCGTGATGCTTTCCCTCTCAGATACGTATATATATATATATTTTTTTTTTTTAATTTTTTTTTTTTTTTCCCCTTCTGACGATTCCGTATCCTGGTATTTCTCTCCCCAACCGGATGGGCGTCTGGCTGTTGCTTAGGTCAGGTACAAGAGAGCAATTTTCTTGCCTCTGACCTCCTGTTTGCTTTGCTTTCTGCTTTTAAGGAAAGGCAGAATTTGCTGTGAGTCTGTTCTTGCTCCCCTCGGTGTTGCAGGCAGACAGTGAATGGCTCAGTGCCCTGGTAAAACCCTTTTCCATTTGAAAGTCAGGCATGTTGATTCTGTCTAAAATAGGCTTTTAAGTTTCTCCTTCCTATTCCAAAGCATTGGAAGGAGGAAAATGCAGCAAGGTGTGTCTCCCTGTTCTGTAGAGATCAGCTCTGTGCTCTTCCCTGCTGCCTCACCTAATTTGTAGAAAATAGGTAGTTTGCTAGTAAATATTTTTCTGTATTTTGTGTGATGCCTGGTGCTGAGTTTAAACAGTTTTCAATATCTTATTTAGTGCTAGTTTACGTGGGAGTTGATCACAGTTTTAACCCATGGTCCTTAACAAATGCTGCTGCCTTGAATTATCAAAATATAAAAACTGGAGCTGATCTCCTAATGATTTTATTCTTGGCACTTCTTTCATTTACTTTACTTGGCAGTTTAAGTTTCTTTGTATCTATAGCTTTAAGCATAGCATAAAATGTAGCTTTTTGTGTGGACTATTATCTGTTGCTTGGTATTTAGATTTTTCCTTCAGCGAAAGAAAAAGGTTCTTAATTTGTTTTTATTTGTAAGCTGTTAAAAACTTGCAGGCAACTTTGTTGGAACTTGGAATGATCCCCGTAATCTTCTGTTCTCGCTCCTTTGCAAACACCTTAGTTAAGATCCACAGCCCTAAGCCTGGAATGCAAATGCTTGGGCCAGTTGCTGTAAGCTCCATCGGAACAGCAGGAAAGCCTCACTTAAGGCAGGATTATTCCTCAGGCATTCAAAGTCCACGGTCTGTGAATTGTTCCTGTGAAATCCACCTGAGGCGGGAGGGCAGGCCTGGATGTTGCAGCTCATTTGAGGTGGAAGATCGCTCGTGCTTTGCTCTCCTTGGTGTTTACCCTGTCACATAAATTCCTGCGGGACTTGTGCTCTCGGGCTTTAGTCATGCTGTAGCTTTAGACTCAGTGTCAGGTTTCCTATTGCATTACTCCAGTTAGCTGGGGAGATCAAGGTAACTCTTAACTTGTTTGGCTTTTTCCTCTCTGGGATGAAACCTTGTACAGGGAAGCTTTTTAAGTCTGAGGGGCTTGGTTTATCTTGCTTTTTCATTCAAGAATTTGGTCACCTCGTTTTGTAGACTCATCCCTGAATTATTTCTTCAGGTCTGCATAGTTTTAAAATTGGTCATTTCTGAGAGCAATTTTTGAGTCTTGATATTCTGTGTTGGAGTCCTCTGATGCCAGCAGCCCTGGGTTGCAGGGTCTCTGAGAGAGGATAGCATGATGATTTTTACACAGAATAATTCAGATTGGAAGGGACCTCTGGAGATCACATCTGACCAGAGCAGGTTAACCTGGACCTGTTCCTGTTAGGTTTTGAATACATCCAGAATGGAGTCTCCACAACCTCTTCAGGGAGCCTGTTCCAAAGTTTGGTCACTCTTGAAACAAAAAAAGGGGGGTTTTCTTACATTTATAAACTTAATTTCTTGTATTTAACTTGTTCCCGTTCCTCTTGTCCTTTCCCTGAGCAGCACCAAGAAGAATTTGGCTGAGCCTTTACTCCTTCCCATCCAGTCTTTACACATGTAAGATCCTCCTCAGCCTCTGTTCTCCAGACAAAACAATTCCAGCACCCTGAGCCTCTCACTGTACACGACAATCTCTCATCCCTTAATTTTCACAGCCCTTCCTTGGACTCCCTCTGGTAGATCCATGTCAATCTTGTGCTTTGGAGCCCAGAGCTGGGTGTGGTGCTCCAGGGTGGTTTCACCAATGCTGAGCAGAGGGGAACCATCACCTCCCTTTACCTGCTGGCCCCAAAACCTTCTGAAGGTCATCTCCTTGAGGCAGTGCTTGGTGTTGGCTCCCTCTTGGCCATGGGTGCTTGCAGAGTGGGAATGTGCCCTCCCAGTGCCTGGAAGTGCCATTTTGGCTGGGGAAATTGTTCCTTCTAGGGAATGAGCCCACGAAGCAGGAGGAGTGTTTGAGAAAGTGTCAGAAGCCCTTTGGTCAGCCCAACCTTCTCACTTTTCAAGGGAGAAAATTACTTTCATCAAGTAACTTGTGTAGTTCCCTTTTCTGCATGTGGTTGCTGATTTAGAATTTCTCTTGCAGCTAATCTCTCAACTTTGTTCCTCATTTCCCCCAAAATGCTGCAAGTCAGGCATTTGACTCACCACCCCTGATATGTCACCACCCCTGGCCCTAGACCACCTCCCTGCCATGTGATTTGTTAGATCAGCCACTTAAAAGTTTTATTTTTGGAACTTTCTGCCCAGGAATGTTAGGATACTCTTGCTTTGTTCACAAATTGAAGGCTTGACTCCTCAGGTGTTTTGGCCCTTCCCTCACCCTTCAGGATGTATGGGCTGGATTGCCACAGCTGGTAAGTTACCTAAAAGCTCAATTATTAATTGCAGTTAATTTGTAACTGATCAGCCAGGCCCTGTGCAGGGGATTCCCATTTATTAGGCAATCACCAGATGGATACCATGAGGTTCTTGTGTTCTCCTTTGTCTCGTGGTTCACTTTTGCCACTCAGCCAATTCCCAGTTCTGCAAACAAATCCCATAAAATGTTGGTGAATATCTGACCACAGAAGCTGTTGTGGACTCATCATATTGTTTTACATTAAACCCTGCAGGTTTTTGTCATCATGGTTCTAAGTTAAGTCTTCCATTTTGTAAACCTCCCTGAGAACAATTTTAAAGTGGTGGTTGTGCATTGCTTTAATTATGTAACTGAACACAGGTTTAGGTAAGTATGTCCTGGTGAGGCCTTGTTAATAGGCAAGGCCTTAATTAGAGCTCTTATAATTGCTGTTTACAAAGTCTGTCATTCATTACTGTCAGAGAGCAGTTGAAATTTGCATAGATAGCTTCATCAGCATGTGTATCCTCCTGAGGTGGCTTTGTTTTCCAGTCTATAATATTGCCTATTATCTGAGGTGGGGAGAAGGCACAACCTTTTCCACTCCCTACTCAGGCTGATTTTCAAAGGTTTTTTATGCAGACAATGCTGGCTTAGGAGTTGCAGAGTTTAGTCCTGCCTGAGAGAAAATTAAATTTGCTTGTCCTTTCATTTCTTAACTGAAATTGCTGTGTGTTTCATTCCTTGTGTGTGAGACGTCCCTTCTCCTGCAGCACAAACCTTTATGACAGATCTGTGCTGTTTGGGGAATATCCTTGCACTGGAAAAAGAGGTTGTCACCTATTTCACCCCAGCTGGGTTATACATTTAGGGAGTGTCAGCTTTAGAATGTCTTGGGTGCTTGAATTCATAGCTTTTTGCTTTTTTTTTTTCCTCTTGTTACTCTTCCCACCGACTCTCAAATAGATTTTTGTGTGTAGCTTCTCTATGCCTCTGGGGCTTATTGTCCTAGCTAAATACCTCTGGGAAAACAAACACTTTGGTTTGAATATTCTAAGTGTTACACAAATCCAAGGTAAGTTATTTTTTAAAATCATTTTACCTGGAGAAGGTTGTGTCTCTCCAGTACATTGGTGGGAACAGAGATTTCTGCCTTGAGCTTCATCCTCTTTTCTCAAAATATGTATATTTTAAAACCTGTTAGTTTTTAATTACATTTTCAGTGGGATTGAGGGGAGAAAAAGGCTGTTGTGTAAGTTTTATTTTTGTTATTTCTGTAGGTGCTGGAGAGAACCTGGAGAACACAATGGCAGCCTTTCACCAGTGAGTACAAAAGGATGAGAATATCTAAATTAGGTGTTCTCAATGTCTTTAGTGAGTGAAGCAACCGAGGGAGGTGGGACTTCATCAGTTCTTTGGAGTCACAGTGTCCTAATTCTGAAAGTCAGCTCTCCTCTGGATAACTCCTGTGGACTGCCAGACATCCACTCCAGTTTCACCAGAAGGAGTTGGGATACCACAAATTATGGTCTGTGCACAGTAACAAATGGAAACAAACCCTGAGGCCCGAGCTGTGCTAGCCAGTAAAACAGCAAACAATACTGTGCTTAATGGTGATTACTTCTATTAATTTATTTATAGTGATAAAGCAGAAAATGCTGCTGGTTTTTTTTTCCTGCACTCACACTCTGTGGTCACACAATGTGTGAAAGCCTCTTACTCAGGGGTTTAAAATGGGGCTGGGACCAGAGAGCCTTTTAAGCCTCCAGCATTTAAGTAGTGAATTTTAACAAGGTTCTCAAAGGCATTTGAAGAAGAAGCATATCTAAAACTCCAGCTGCTGCTGAAAATGGACCACATTATGTGGGCTCCTCTTTGTTTTCTTTGGGGTTTTTCTAATTTGCTTTGTGCTAAGGAGCCTCATCAGTTTGCTGTTTCCCTGCAGCCTGAGGGGTGCCAGCTTTCCCAACCAAATAAAAGAAAGTACTGCACTATTTTCTATCTCCATGGAAGCTCAGCATAGTTTTCTGTGGCTTTTTGTTTAGTTTTTCTTTTTTTCCTGCTGGCTTGCCTTTTTTCAAGTCTGCTACCAGACTTTCTGAAAGTGCTTCTTAACCATTTCTTAATTCTCATTTCATATCATACTCATTCTGTGCATGAAGTTCTCTTGCAATGGAAGTTGCATTATCTATTTTTATTTTATTCCCAGAAATAAGCAGTAATACTTAGAGCAAGGATTGTGCTGGGGGTAATACATTTTGTGACAATGTTTTTCTAACTTTCTTCTGCCCATTTTAATTATTTTACAGCTGTGGTGGAACAAATGCATTGAGGTCCAGTTTTTGAACCCACCACAGCTGCCAGTAGCAAACTTCATCTGAGTAAAGAGAGCCAGGGTACCTCTGCAGGAAGCAGAGCAATTACCTCCTGTTAGGAGTGGAAACTCTTCTGGCTCTTTTGGGGAAGGGGTAAAGGCTTTGTCCATCCCATTTGCTCATTCCCATCTTCATAAGTAAAGCAGCAAAAGGAATGGGGTAGAAAATCAGTGATCCAGCTGGTGAAAAATAGTCAGGCTTGGCTCAAACAGCTGATACGAGCTGATCAATTTATAATCCATCAGATTCTGTGTGAAGCCAGACAGGGTGTGTCTGCAGGAGCTGTTCTTGCAGGTTTGCACAAGCAGGAATATTTGGCTGTTGCTGTAGTTGATTCCAGAAGAGAATGTGTGTATGGGGGGAGGAGGCCTTTATTGGCAATTTCAGTTTCTATATTGCTTAATTTACAAATATTCTGGAAGGAAATTATAACCTTTTTGTACCAAAGAAAATATTTCTTAGTTTTGTTTTATTGGGTAAAATGCATACTAGATGGGATGGGCTATAATCTTGTTTTACCATATTTAAATGCTTCTGTGGTGCTTTTGGATTATACAACAACAGATTTTAAGCAAGAGCACTCTCACCCTAATTTGCAAATGCAAGCCTAGCTCACAGCTTGAGTTCTGGAGCAGGTGGATCTGAATCCACAATGATGTTCTGAATCTGGAGCCTTCTCTGGAGCAGTGTGAATTTGACAGAACAAACGGATTTCCAGCTGGGAAAGCTCAGCACTTGAGGGAGCTTATTTAGCAGTGAGCTGCCTCTAAGGGCCTGGCAAAGTCTCAAATTTGTTAACAAGGAAAGTTGTTGTTCTCCCCTTTTCCATGCAGCATCAGCCCTGACTTCCTTAAGCCAGAAATATTGCTAATAAAATCTGCTGGTGAAATGATAAAACATAGGAACATCTACAGATTTGGCAAATCTCCTGCAGCAGATTTGGACTTGCTTTCCCTCAAGAGGAAAAAAATCACCCAGTACAGCCTGTGATTCTTCCATATGTAACAGGATTTTGTTCCTCTCCTAATTCTTAATTAGCAGCACTGGCAAACAGTTCAGAAATTGGCTTTAATTTGACAACCCTCCTTGATCATTATCCCAGCTGGACCAGAAATTGTGTTAAGCACTTTAGGGAGTATGTTCTGATTTATTTTTTTGTTTGTTACTACATTAGTGGATGTTCATGGGCTGTGTTCAGCAGCCAATAAAGCCCATAAGGAAAAGGCTGTTACTGAATTTACAGAGCTTTGGGTCTCAGGTCAGCACAACTCACAGGTGGTGTAGGCTTGCTCAGAGGTGGAAAAAAAGGTTTTGAAGGAAGAGTTCAGACTTTTATCTGTCTGCTGGAATGACACCTCTTTTCTAATTAAATGAGCAATTCACTGCTCATTGCAGTAAAGCTTTGTTTTGTTTTGGTGTGAGGTTTCTTGTTCTTATTTCCATCAATATCATTATTAATTTTTGCTTTCCTTACTCCTCCCATGAACCAAACTACTATGGAGTGGATTTGGAATTGCATTAGAGCTTTTCAAAGCAGTGGGTTGGAACAGGAATAGTTATTATGCTTTGAAAAATATGACTAGATATTGGTTTACTTCCTTTTTAATTTAAATTAAAACTTGTTCATTAAAACAATAGTTTAAGGTTGTTTTGCTACCCAATAAAAAATACAAAAGCCTGAAAGTCCCGCTGATTTCCTGATCCATTCCTTCCTGATTAATGGAAATAAAGTAAAAAAAAAAACAAAACAAAACCAAAAACAGCTTTCACACCCCTGTCATTTGTTGTTTCTAACCACAGATTTAATTTCATTTTTCAAAACCTCACTTCCTGCAGTGGGCAGATGTGCTGCTGCTCATAAACACCCCACTCCAAATCCTGAACCAATCCTTTAGCAGCAGGTTTCTCAACCCTGGCGTGGCAGGTTGCAATCCACAGCCGAGCTTCCCATTTCATATGGGAGACAGAGCCAAAAATCCCATCTTTGTGTATTCTTACATCACTGCAGCAGAGATTGTGAGGATTCCTGTTTGCTCCTTGCTCTGCAGCAGGACTGGGAGGATTCCTTGCACCATTGAAGCCCTTCCAGTGGGGTTTGTTTATGGAATGTTGGCTTTGGAGCTGCACAAAGCATCCCAGTGGTTCAGGGCAGCCTTTCCTTGCAGCGCGGTTAATTTGGGGACAGACATGTTGGAGCTGGATTGTCACCTGACAAAAGATGAACAAGTGGTTGTGTCCCATGATGAGAACCTGAAGAGATCAACAGGAGTTGATGTCAACATATCTGACCTCAAATACTCGGTGAGTTGAGGAGAAAATGGGCTGGGGGGTGTCAAAAAGTGCATTTATGGGGTGGGCAGGGGGTTCTGTGTGTGCCTGGTGCCCAAAACCAAAGGGGAGGATTCATCTCAATAAAAAACCCAGTCAAAAAACCCACCCCTAAACTAAACCACCCTCACTAAACTCCCTGTGCAGTCAGAAGATCACACCTGGCACATCCCACAGGGTGATTTACTCCTCCAGTATCAGCTTGGGTGAATGGCTCTGGAGCTGGGATGTTTTGTCACACTGAATGCAGAGTGACAAAAGCTCTTCCTGGTGTGACCAGTTTTTTAGTGGGAAAACTGGGAGGTGAATCCCCCCTCCCTTGACAGTGGAATTTTCAGAATTCTCAGATATCTGGGAATGTCAACTACAGGTGACACAAATCTAAGAATGCCAAATAGTTCAATTAATATTGAAAGTGATGCTACTAAATCAGGTTTTTGGATAAGTAGTGGCTTGTAAATTTTGATTTTTTTGGAGGAGGATCATGATTATATCCCTGCATTTGAATTGATGTACCATTCCTATTTATTTTTAAGGAACTTCCACCCTATCTCTGCAAGTTGGATGTCACCTTTCAGAAAGGTGAGATGTTTGTCTCTTGCTGTTTCAATTTCCCATTTTGTAGCGTGGCAGTTTCCTGCTTTGGCAAAGGGAGTAAAAAAGTGCATTTGCTTCTCTCAATATCATGACAAAAGAAGTTTCAAAAGAAAAATATAAGCCTGGCTGTAGAAACCAGTGCAGTAGTTACTGTAGGTATGACTTGGAGTTCAGAAGGAAATTTTATTCTCATTTGGTCTTTTTCACATTAATCTCGTTGCATTTGGTGTGTGGTAACTGAGCCTGTGTTTGCTATTTCAGGATTTTAATGTTGCCTGCACTCCTACTGTTGCTAAATAATGAATTTCATGAAGTTAAAACCTGAATGTGCAACATGCTCAGGGCATTTTCATTATGGAAATGAACTTGTCATAGTTAATTACAGCTGAACGAAACAATTTTTTGCTTAAAAACGTGATTATCCTTCGAAGTTTATACTTTAATAAAAGTTTGAAGTTAATGAGTGCTCTGACATTTCTGCTTTTATCTGTGGTTTGTTAAAAGTGGCCACAGCAGTGAGAAGTTTCTTGTTTCCCCAGAATGTCAGTGTGAGGGGACAGACAATCGTATCCCACTCCTGCAAGAGGTGTTTGAGGCCTTTCCAGAAACTCCTGTCAACATTGACATCAAAATGAACAACGACGTGTTGATCAGAAAGGTACATGAGAACCTGCTGAGCTGACAGCAGAGGCAGGGGAATGATGCTGATATTCCAAAAGTTTTCTTGGAGTTTTGGCAGTCTGTGACAGCCAGATCTGTGTTCTTGGACTGCTTCACCCTTCACGTGTTGGGTCCTGCTCTCTGTGTGAGGTAATACAGGGGACACAGAATATCTTGCACAAGATCCCTTCCCTAAAAGCTTTTTAGGATCCTTCATCTGGAAGAGAAACTGCTCCAGCACTGCTGGAGACAAGTTTGGTTTGTACCTCATGGGAAGGGTCTTCTTAGGGACTGTTGCTCTCCAAAGCAGCATAAAAACATGATGTTATTGTGTGGATATGTTCAGCACAGAGGGCAGTCTTTCCAGAAAATACTGTTTTATCATTTAGGTTTCTTGAATTCTTTAGGGGTTTTTTTTGTAGGTATAACCTGTTGTCCTGAACACCTGTTTATTTCCCATCAAAGCATCCCAACCACCTGACGATGGGAAAGAGTAAAGAACTGTTTCCTGTAATGATTTCCAAAGCAAGCAGAGATTCAATTAAATAATGCTGCACTTAATTTCCATGACTCCATGTGAGAGTTGTGCTTTCTGTGCTGCAGGTCTCAGAGCTGGTGAGTCAGTACAAGAGAGAGCATCTGACTGTGTGGGGCAATGTCAATTATGAGATTGTAAGCAAGTGTTTCAAGGAGGTAAGGCTGAGTCCAGCTAACCTTTGTTACTGTGTGCTGACAAAACCTACAGAAAAACACCCTGCAAATCAAGATTTAACCAGCTAAGCCAGGCTTCTACTCGTGGAGAGAAATTCTGTGCTCAGATTGTTTTGCTTGCTGTACTGCTAAAATAAGACAAGCACAGCTAACACTTCTCTACCCTGCCATAAAATACTTGAGGAATTAAGCTTACTCATGTTTTATTCTTGTTTTATGAAATATAGGGCATTGGAATTTTATGCCAGTTCTTAGAAACCTGTTTTGCACATCATTCATCTGATAAAAAGCAATTTTTCTAAGGATTGCTGATTTGTCTGGTTTTTAGCATGAAAATAATGGATGTGGCCACTAGTGGACACAGTTGCATCAGCATAAAGCTGTTGTTTCACAGCTATAATTCTCCTCCTTTTTGTGCTGAGGAATTTTATAATTTAGAATTAAATTTAAATTGTGCTTAGTCCAAAGGAGTTACACACCTGAGTGAAATCCATCTTGGTGATAGTTCAGTCTAGTTGATTATTTCAATTTATCTGTGCAGGATAGCACCCCATTTCCTACCTGAACAGCAGTTAAATTTATTCACATAAAGCAGCTTAATCTCAGGTGTGATTGCTGAACTTTAGACATGCATTGATGAGTAAATTGAATTGCAACAGAGTCAAGATAACTGAGAATCTCTTTCCTGGTTCCTGCAGAACTCTGACATTGCCACCATCTTCTGTGCCCAGCGTGTCCTCCTGCTCCTTGGCCTGTTCTACACTGGGCTGCTGCCCTTTGTTCCCTTCAGGGAGGAATTCTTTGAGATTCCTATGCCCTCCATCATCCTCAAGTGAGTTACAGCCCACTGCTGCACCAATGTCAAGCAGGTGAACCCTGATGCCTCCCTGAGCACTGCTTTTTTGGGCTGAGGTTGCTTTTCTGTTGGTTTAGGCACTTTTGGATATTGCTGGGAGAATTCTGTGCACAGTAATGCACAGCAGTTCTGTACTAACAACTAATTCTTGCTCTTTTCTCCTCTTTTCTTGAGAACAAATTGGTCTGATAGGGCCAAGAGACAAGTCAGCAGTAGGGTGGAAATGAGATTTCACAATCTTTCTCATTCTTCACTCAAAATGCTGCAGAATTCTCATCTCTGTTGCTTCTCTTAAATGTAGCTCATTTCTCTTCTATAACCCAATTCTACATCACTGTCTTGAGCAGTGAAATTACTGCTCTAATTTGAGCAAGATGAATTCTTTATGTTCCTTTTGCAGGAACATCTCAACTAAGATTTTAATCTGTGCTCTGGTAATTTTTGGTTTCTTCTTTCTCAACAGGCTGAAAGAACCAGAGAAGATGTCAAGAAGCCAGAGATTTGTTATCTGGCTGGCTGACACGTAAGATCTTTGTCTGATTAAGTTTTTATTTATATTTTGCCTTGAAATTAACACTTGACTCAAACAACTAAGATTAGCTATTGCTATAGCTATGCATTATATATTTTCAGTTTCTTCCAGCTTTTTGTCAGTGCAGGATAAATCTGATTCAAATCTTATGTAGGTGTGCTTCATGCTTTTATTTTCCATACACTGAAGCTTTCTAAGGTGCAGTAACGGTGGGAATTATTCCAATTGTGTCTGTTAAGCTTCTGTCCTTAAATCTGCTCAGCTAATTAACATGCAATTAGATGCAGAATGCAGATTTTATGATTGTGACTGTTTCATAATGTTGTCAGAGGAGAGACACTGTTTGCCTTACAAGGAGGAACACTTTGCATTTTAAGAATATCTGTGCTTCAGAGGGGATTTAGTCACAGGGTTTCAGTGACTTCAGTGTCTCCTAGCCCTGACATCTGTTAGTTTAATTTCTCCAGTGGCCAGGACATTTTTATGTCTTCTGGTGGGAAGGATAAAAGCTCTCCTGAAAGCTGAGTGGTTGGTTCATCAGACATGGTGTAAGGAGTTCATCCTGCAGGGTGAAGGATTTCTCTGCTGGATTTGATCAGCAGAGTTCATACTTGAATTGCTTGAACTGGAAGTTCTCTAGAATTGGATTTCTCTTGTGGAGAACTCTACACACTGCATGGGAACTTCATTGCAGGTCATCACAAGACACTGAAAATTCCATATATACTTGTAGTTGTTAATTAATCTCCCTCTCCTTCCCCAGGCTGCTGATGAGGAAGGCACTGTTTGATCACCTCACAGCTCGGGGCATCCAGGTACAGTGAGGAAAGCTGAAGTGAGAATTCAAACCAGGCAGACACAGCCTTGAAAGAGGTTCCTGTTCCTCCCAGCAAGTTCTTTGTGTTTCTGGGACCATGAGCTGCTGTTTAGTTCCTGAGCAAAAGCTGCTGCTCTTATATTTGCAGTATTCTGGTTGCAAAGATTTGTATACCTGGAAAAAAAAGTTTTTCATTTGAATCCCTTGATGTTTAGGGGTTTTTTTTTCCCACTTCAAAATTAAGCCTATAAAATCTGCAAAACTGGTTATCTGATGTGGGGCTTTCACAAAATAATAGTGACTTTTAGCAGGATCTGAACTCTCAGTTAGTAGAATTGGAGTTATCATTAAAAAATGTCCCTTTTGGAAGGTGAGGGGGAAAAGTTTAGTATCAGTGTAATTGTTTCTCATTTTCAATATGCAGCAACATCTTTCTCAGATCAAACAATTTAGGTCAAAAGTTACTTTTTAAAAAGAAATTAGTATTTCCTGTAATACCTTGGTTGTTGTATCCCATTCATAGGTGTACATTTGGGTACTGAATGAAGAGCAAGAATACAAGAGAGCATTTGATCTTGGAGCTACTGGAGTGATGACAGACTATCCAACAAAACTGAAGGAATTCTTAAATAATTACCCAGCATGAAGGAAGAAAACTGAGAAAGTCCTTCCAGAAAAGATTGTGAGCCAAGGATTTTCCTCATTAAAAAAATAATTGGGGGCAGCATGCACAGATCATTTTTGTTGGAAAGATGTAACTGATGATCTGTTACCTTGTTGTCAAGTCACTACCTAATGTCAAGGTTCTCTATTTATTTTAAAACTTTAATGACATAGTTTACATTTGTAAATAGCTCATTTAGTAACAGCACACTTCACAAATGGTCATGATTAGGAAGAGAGTGGCCTGATAAGGTACCTGTAGATAATAATAAGCATTATCTTACCAGTCACAAGTGTTCCTAAGCAGCTGTCCAGACATGTCAGTTATTCCAGTTATATTCTAGCAAGCAGAAACTGAAGAATTCTGAAAGTGTAGCCTGTGTGTTTGCATTTCTTGTGTTGCTTTTAGATTACAGGTAACTTTAGAGAAGAAAAAAAAAAAAAGAGAAAATAAAAACAGGCACAGGAGAAATAGCAAAGCAGACTCTGGCTGGCCAAGTAGTGAACTGTACTCAGTGAAGTACACTTTTAGCCAAAATTAACTCAGTATAGATTTATTCCATTATTCTCACTGGCAAGAATGTTGAACTTGAGTTGGAACTGGATTTGGATCCTCTCTGAGGTCCAACACTGTGACTTGTTGGTCCAGGTCTAAACACAGGATTTAAACCAGGATCTGGATTTGACACAGAGTTGCAGTGCAGGGTCCAGGTTTGCCCCTGGCTCTGGCCTGCTGGATTTCCAGGATGGAAAAATGCACTTGTTACAGATTACACTCACTTTGAAATAGCCTTTTCACCATGTCCTAAAAGTCTTTTGCACATCTGTGGTTCTTGATGAACGAGAAATTGTTTTTTTAGGGTGAGGGACCAAAGAAGACTTAAGTTTGGTCAGGAGTTTCAGGGACAAATGAAAATGTTCCTATTAAATGAATTTACCCAAAGCAGATTTTTATGTGTATTTATAAAGGGAGGAAGTGTCAATCTTCTAGAATGTGTATAAACTTTAGCCTTTTGTCTCTACAAAAATCCATTCAATATCCATCAAGTTTATGTGCATGGACATGGGAATAACTGGCAAAAGCCAGGAAACCCCAAGTGTGATGGAATGGGAAGGTAGGAAGGTATTTCTGGAATAGGAAGGTGAGGCAGGAAGGTATTTCTGGAAGCTTCCCATGCTGCTGTGTCCTTGTGAGCAGGAGTTACCCCTGTGTCAGACAGGTTGGAGCCTGCAGTGCCCGTGTGCCTTGGTGTGCTCATGTCATGGCTGGGGGTTCAGGGGTTTGATTTTGTGGCTTAATGACACCCAGTGTATAGAGCTCAGTCACTGAATCATCAGAAGCTCTCTCTAAACAAGAGTTTGGGTCCAGCAGTGTCTGTTTCTTGAAGGAACTTCATGTGAAAATAATAGATCTTAATAATAAACACAGTAGTCAGATGTGGTTTTACTGTAAGGAGCAGCCACTCTGCTAAAAGCTGATTTTTAAGTCTTTTTTTTTCCCATTGGCAGCTCAGATTTGGGAGGGTTCTTGTTGCACCCCCCTGGCTGCTGTGCCATATTTATAATTGTGGAGCATCTTTGCTGTTCCACTGCCTGTCAGGAGGCTGTGAGAATGCCAAATCCATCTGCAGGAGAGTGTTTGTTTCTGCACCACGGTTCCTTTCTGAGGAATATGTCTGGATGAAATGGAAAAAAACTGCTGCATTTAGGATTCAAGTGAACATTGCTGATGGGGGCAGATGAGTTAATGTTGTCCTTTTGAATATCTGCCTGGTGAAGATGACTGCAGATTCAATTTCCTCCTAATTTAATCAGCTTTGTTGCTTATTGAATGGAAGAGAGGAAAATGTAACTTCCTAACTGTTCATGGGGGGAAAAGGATGAAATTATTTATTAGGTACTAAGCTTTCTGTTTCCCTCTCAGACCAGTTCTGTCTGGTCACATAAGTGCTAATAATCAGTCCAGTCACAGCTCTGCCTGCTTTTTAGAAGCCACAGAAGAGTTATAGAAAATGTTCCACATGCAGCTCAGTAAATTAGAAAATTCCACCTTTCTGTCCTAATCTGGGTTTATTAGCAGTTTGTAGCTCCAGATAGTTTTTATGTAATGTAGGATTTTTAAACAGAGTTTTATTGCTACTGAATTTCTGACACCAATATTAAGATGCAGATAGAATTATGGTTTTAGAGAATACTATCAAAAACACATTAAAAATTTTTTTTGTTTCATTTAGGAAAAGCTAAGTTTTAAAATACCAGTTTTGATCTCTGATTTACTTTGTCTCAAGTTTCCTTCAACACTCAATAAATAAACAATACTCCATTATTCTATATTGAATGATAAAACACAGGTACTGAAATGACAGTGTTTTATATTTAATTTTAATATTTTTATTCTCTCTCTGTAGTAGTAGAGATGGAAATTTCTGCCTTCTAAAATTCTCACCAGATTTTTCAACCCTATTTTTGTCACCACCAGTGTTTTTACATCTGATGGAGCTTCTGACTGTGCTGTTTATACACTGACCTCTCTTGGATAAATCTGCTACTCCATATATCTAAAATTTGATTGGGAGGGAAAGAGTCCAGTGCTGGAAAAGGTGCTGGATTTATTCATTCACCTGTTTGGGCTTTAGCACAAGAGCTCAGGTTTGATCTCATGGGACAGATAATGTTCCATGGGTGAATCCCAGCACCAGTGCACAGGGCTTAGGCCGTGATAACTGTTTGTAACAAACACTTGGGGTAACTGTAAAACATTTGTTTTAATCCTTGTTTTGAATATTCCAGAACTCGCTGTGTGATTTTTAAACCACTTGTACAGAAAAGCTTTTGTTGAGAACTTGCACAACTGTCCAGAGGATGTTCAGTTAATCTCTCCCTCTCTCTGAGGAGAGATTCTTTTCAGGTACTTTTAACTCTAAATATTGTTTTAACACTGTGTTCTCAAGCCTGTTGCAAAGTGTTTTATGTATGAAGGATGACTGCATGTATTTCATGCACTTTTAATTTGCAGAAAGTCTCGTGGACCTCTCTAGCTCCAAAGCTATGCAGTGATTTTTCTTTTCATGTGAAGAAGGATTTGATGCTTTTGGAATGTGGCACATTAAAACATCTTTGCTCATAAAAAAATCTCAAACTGAATGCTTGTTAGGTGTGAATTCTTTCCCTAAAAACCTGACATCTGAGGGTGGTTTTGTGTTTAGTGTCCTTGGTTTGAGTTTGTGTTCAGAGGAATTCCACTTGCAGCAAGTTTCTGTCCTTTCTGATGATCAGCAGGATAACGTTTCCTGTAGTCCTAGAGGAAAAATTTCCAGCTGTCCTACTGGATTGCCATTAAATCCCATTAAATATTAGCTTTTAAGATCAAGTGTAATTTTAAAGCCACGAGGGTTCATAATTAGGTAAGAGAGGTGAAGTGGGGGTTTGTATGTTGCAATATTTAGTAACTTTTAAAGGATTTTTCCAGCATGATGAGAGGATTCCCCAGATGGTTCTGGATGCTCTTTGATTTCTTAAAACACATCCTAAATATTTGGTCAATCAGAACAGGGAACTGGGGGGCATTACAGAGTCTTTTAACATGGAAACTATTTCTCTGTGGTCACTTCAGGAGGTGTCACCTGCCCTAAATCTGCAGCTCAAACAGAATATTCACAAACAACTTCACAATTTATTTACCCAAAGCAAGAAGGCTCGAGGTGCTGATTACTTTAAGGAATTTTCAGGATATGTACTGTAATATATATCATATACTTTATATTTTATATACATTTAAAAATATATATTTAAAGGATATATTTTTATATTAAGTATATTTTAATATTAAGTATGTGTATTTTTATATATGAAGTATAGATAC
Source organism: Chloebia gouldiae (assembly GCA_003676055.1). Lineage (NCBI taxonomy): Eukaryota > Metazoa > Chordata > Aves > Passeriformes > Passeridae > Chloebia > Chloebia gouldiae. The sequence goes on from QUSF01000062.1 coordinate 1,090,647, forward strand.
GTTTTATATATGAAGTATAGACACTTTTTCTATATTATACTTTTTATATATGAAGTATATATTTTATATATGAAGTATTCATTTTTATATGTGAATATAGATACTTTATATATGAGGTATACATTTTTTATATATGAAGTAAACATTTTTTATATATGAAGTAAATATTTTTATATATGAATATAGATACTTTTTATATATGAAGTATAGATTTCTTTATATATTAAGTATATGCTTTCTATATAGTACTTTATCTTTTATAGAAATGTTTTACATTTCATAATGCTATAAAAGTTATTTATCTCTATAAGAATATATTTATTTCTATAATATACTTTCATATATTTATTCTAGAGAAAATAATAGACTTTTTTTTTGTTGTTTTAACATTGGTTTGCCCCTGAAATTCCCCATGTCGGATGAATTTTAGTAGGAAATAAATCTGAATGTCCCTGCTCCATGCTGCCGCGGGAGGCCGCCACAGCCCGCGCATTCCCGATGGAATTCCTGCAGCAAAGGGACAGCCACGTGCTGAGATTCTACCCTCGATTTATGGAAAGGGAATGGAAACGCTAACTGTAAAATCTGGACTAAAGGAAGATGAGGGATCAGCTGGTGGGGTTGTTTTACAGCTGCACAGTCGTGGCTTGGTGATTTTTGGGGCTGGATGAAGCACTGGTTTTTTTGTTGGACCAAAAATAGTGAAATTGAGGGGAAAAAAAACCACCAACCTACTTCTGTTAATGATGGAAACACTTGAAGGATGCTTTCTCACGTCTAAAAAAATTCAAATATTCCCGTTTTACCAATAGAGAAAAAAGGCAATAGCAGGGGAGGAATCTTGGTTACAAGGCCATTAACACCTGCTGAAACTAAAATTCAGGAATGAGATTTTATCAGCTCTAAACACATTTAATTCCCAAAGTGTTGAGGCAATACCTCAGTGGGTGATCTGGTATTTTCTCCCCTCTCAGTATTGCCTTGATAAAAGTTTCCCCCAGGCAGTGATGCTCGATCAGTTGGGCTTTTCTTGTTTAAATTATAATTAAGGTTTAAACTGATATCAGACACCGAGCAGGGAAAAACAATAGCTGTGCTGCTCAGGCTCCAAAAAACCAGTGTTTGCAAACAGTGAAATGAAAAATCCTGGTTAGCTGTTCAGTTGAAAGCTGAGTTGTAATTATTATAGAGCCAAAATCCAGATTTTTTTTTAATATATTTCCCTAAAACTCAGCCCAGTAGAAGTTCTCACGGTGCTGCTCAAGGTGTGCTTCAAAGTTTGTAACCAAACTAACCCAGAATCAAATGTGAAAATGGGATTTGAAGCTTTAATAAGTAGCATTTAACCCAACCAGTGTTTTATTTTACAAAAGCAAGTGAAATTTTCCTTATAAAATACTGTTATCCCTGAAAACCTTCCAATTTTTGTAAATCATATGGTTTAGAACAGAAAGAAGAAATTTTGGCTTTTTATGGTGATATTTTACTACAACCTCAAAGCTGTGTGAGCCCCCAGCTCTCCAGGGTGGTGCTGAACTTAAAGCAAAATAATTCCAATTTATCATCACCCGAAACCAATAAACAATAGAAACATTTGCATATAAACAACAATTAATGTTCATCTTGTAAATAATAATGTACTGAAAAATTCTGCTGCACACACGGGGTGAAAAAAATTCACTTTGCAGCAGCCTCTTGATGATGTAAATTTGTTTTGCTGATGGTTTCTTGTGGTTTCTGGGTGATTTAAAGTTCAAGTAAATTCTGTCACCCCTTCCTGCCGATAACCTCGTCTAGATTTGTTAAATAAAGAATTTTTAGCACTGGGGAGAGGGGCTGGAAATCTTTGCTGCTGGCTGGGGAAGGCAGGAGGTTACCTAAGAAAATGAGACATTTAAATTAAGCCTTCAAAGCAGGCTCCTCTTGCAGTACACAATTTAATTTTTTTTTTTAAATAGCAATTTTCCTCTTTATTGGGTGTGTTTAACAGCTGCTAACTAGCCTGGTGCTTGAATCTTTGTTAGCAGCCGTGTTTAAATTGTACCACGAGTGTACAGGGGGTGAAAAAAAAATGTCATTTAGTGTTGAAAATCTGGTGGTGGAACTCCTCACCCAGCTGGTTCAGTGGTGTGAGCTAAGATGTTATTTTACCCACAAAAATGATCAAAATTAATGGAAATTTTGCCTTATTATTCCATGTATTTAACATTTGAACCAGAATATTGCTCTTATTACCAATTAAGGAATTCTGCAATAAAATATCATTAATAATTTCCTTAAGCAGGAGAGAGAACAAGAATAATCTCATAAAGCAAATATATTTGAGCCCTGAAGATGCAGAACTTTAATCATGGATCTGATAAGTGGGCAGATGGAAAATATTAAATATTTTTAATATTGGAAATGTCCAGGGGATAGTGAGAAAAGTCCCTGCCCATGTCAGGGATGGACTTTAAGATTCCTTCCACCCCCAACCATTCTGGGATTATTAAATCTGTACTTTATACACTGAATTATTTTTAATAGGGAATAAAAACGTGCAGGGAGAAGCCTTCAAATGCCCTGAGCTGCTGGGTGCTGGTGTGTGTTAATTACAGAGCTTTGAGGGATGGCATTTAATTGGGGTTTGCAGCTCCTGGGGTACAAATCTGCCAAGATCTCTGCTGGAAAAATTCATGGATGGAGATTTCCAGGAGAAATATGGAATATCCTCATTTTTGTAGTTAGCCCTGTGGCCTGGTGGAGAAGCTGGGTTGGTATTGGAGGATTTTGGGGTTAATATCAGTGCATTTGGTGTGTTGATATTGGTGGATTTGGGGGTCAGTACTGATGAATTTTGTATTTTGACATTTTGTGGATTTGGGGATTAATATTAATGAATTTTGGGGTTAATATTGATGAATTTTGAGGTTAGCACTGGTGGATTTGGGGGTTTAATATTGGTGAATTTTGTCTGTTGATATTGGTGGATTTGGGGAGTAATATTGATGAATTTTGATATTAGTACTGGTGGATTTGGGGGATTAATATTGGTGGATTTTGGGGGTTAATATTGATGAATTTTAGGGTTAGTACTGATGGATTATGGGGTTCATATTGATGAATTTTGAGATCACTACTGGTGGATTTTGGGGTTAGTATTGATGAATTTTGGGGTTAGCACTGGCGGATTTGGGGGTTAATATTGGTGAACTTTGTCTGTTGATATTGGTGGATTTGGGGGTTAATATTGATGAATTTTGGGGTTAGTACTGGTGAATTTTGGGGCTAATATTGATGAATTTTGAGATTACCACTGGTGGATTTGGGGGGTTAACATTGGTGGATTTTGGGGTTAGCACTGGTGGATTTGGGAGTTTAATAGATGTGAATTTTGTGTGTTGATATTGGTGGATTTAGGGATTAATATTAATGAACTTTGGGGTTAGTACTGGTGGGTTTTGGGGTTCATATTGATGAATTTTGAGGTTAGCACTGGTGGATTTGGGGGGTTAATATTGATGAATTTTGGGGTTAATATTGATGAATTTTAGGGCTAGCACTGCTGCATTTTGGGCTTAAATTCGTCAATTCTGTGTCTCTGCTCTGCCCACCCCGCGCACCGCACACCGCTAATTACCGCCGTTCATTAACGCGCGCTAATTACCTGCGCGGGCAAAGACGGAAATACCGCAGCACCACGGCACAGTGACGGCAGCCGCCCCCTTTCCCTGCGCCGGTTCCGCCGGGGCCGCGCATCCCCCGCGCATCCTGCGCGCATCCCCGCGGCCGGGCGCGGCGCCTTTAAGAGCGCGCGCCGCGTTTGTTGTGCGGCCGCGCGAGCCGCGCTCCCATTGGCCGCGCCCGCCGCAGCCGCGGCGCGCGGGGGAGGGACGGGAGCGCCGCGCTCTGAATGGCTCGGCGAAAATGGGCTGCGGCCGGCGGGAACCAATCAGCGGCGTGTTGCTATGTGCCGGCGGGCGTTGATTGGTTAGGAGCGGTGTCGCTCAGCACCGGCTGGGTATAAGGGGAGGGAGCAGGCGGCGGGCGGGGGAGGCGCTGCGGGCTCTGTGCGCGTCGGCGGCCGCGGCGCTCGGTCCGCGCCGGGACGCGCTCGGTGCGGCCGCGGTGAGTGAGGGCGGCACGGAGAGCGTGAGGGCGTGTGAGGGGCGAGCGGCCGCCGAGGAGAAGCGTCCCGGCGCAGCTGCGCGCGGCGGGGCCGGGGCTGGGCGGCCGCGCGCAGCTGCGCCACAGCCGCGTCCGTGTCCGTGTCCGTGTGTCCCCGCGTCCCCCTCTGCCCGCCCCGCGGAGCCCGGGCAGCATCCCCGGGGCGCTCCATCAGAGACGGTGGAGGAGATGGGGGGAGCCCCCGGTGCTGGCGGTGGGAGAGCGGCGGCCCTTTGTGTGGAGGAGGGGGGCAACAGGTCCGGCCGGGAGGGGTTCGGTGCCACCGAGCCGGGGAGCAGCCGGGCAACACCGGGGGAGGAAGAGGAGGAGCAGCAGGAGCGGCGGTGGTCGTGCCTCGCCACCCGTGGCGGTGAGCGCCCCGCGCACCCTGACCCCGCGCAGGGCGTGCGGGGGGCTCGGGCAGCGACCCCGCGGAGCCGCAGCGTCTCCCCCGGGGCTGCGGGGCGGCAGCTCCGTCTGCCGGCAGCGCTGCGGCTCCCCGGAGGCCCTGCAGCCGCGCTGGGGCTCCGCGAGAGCGCTGCCCGAGGGGGCACGGGGATCGCGGGGCAGGGATGCCCCTGGCAGGGCGGTTCAGGCACACGGAGCGCCCCGAGCGGGGTGGCTCAGCTGCTCTGTCGCTGTCGCCTCTCAGGAGGGTGTAGCAGCTTCCTCTTCTGCAGAGCTCCGCCGAGGGCCGGGGCTGAGCGTCAAATGGTAACGGGGCTTCTGCGTCTCCGTAGAGAATTCTGGGTTTGAGCCAGTAAAGCCAGGGGAGTTCGAGGTGACAGAAGTAGCCCTGGGTCCATAGCTTCAGGTTTGAATGCTGGTTTTTGAAGTCAAGCCGATTTGAAAAATGCTCCTGTTTAAAATACGATTTGAACGGGGTAGGAAGAAAAGACTTGGAATCCTCGCAGCCTTCCCCTACAATTTACTGGAGTGGGTTTGTCTCACCTTTTTCTGTCTTAGAAAACAGCCGGAGGAAGGCCTGTCAGACCAGTGTTCCTGGCGTGCAGCTGGGCAAGGGCGGGACAGAGCCCAGCACCTGCCTCCCTGCCCTGCCTCCCTGCTCCCGGTGAAGGATTTTTCCTAATGCGTTTACGATTCCTTAAAGCTGGGCACTGCAGGCAGGCCTGTGCTGAGTGAGGGGGTTGTAAACAAGCAGATCCTGAGGGAGCTTGCCGTGTAATCCGTGAGAGGATTCTGCCTGGAGAGGATGTGTTTTGTGACTTCATCCTCGCAGAGCACTCCCACTGATTTTGTTCAAGATCCACGCCTCTGGTTCCTTGTAAACATTGTTTGGTGTGTAACAGCAATGCTGGAATAGAGAATTGAGGTGTTCTCCTTTTCTCCCTGGATCCCTGGTTCTTGTTTCCTGCTGAAAGTCCGTGTAAAAGTGAGGGCTGAGCTTTGAAGCTGAGGCTGGGAATGCTGTAGGGAGGGCAGAGACATTGTTTTTGTCTGATGGAGATGTCAAGTACTTCTCTTATTTATTTATTATTTTAGCTTTCTTTGCAGGTGTGTCTTTCCCAGTGCCAGGATTGGAATAACTGGCAAAACAGTCCTTGAGCTCCCTCGTGTCCTCTGGATCCATAGATTCTGAATAAATTATTTCCTTTCCTTGCTGTCTGGTGTGTGCAGTTGAGGCAGGGTTGTGTTGAAGAAGACAGCATCCCTACCTGTAAATCCACATTCCCTCAAAGGCTCCTTGACTCATGGATTGAAACCTGTTGCTGAGAGAGAATTTAATTAAGGAACTGGTCACTCTGGTGTAGGTCCTGGCTGACAGTTCAGAAGGTTGGGACCTCCTTCGACTGCTGTGGTACTACAAAAGCATTGCAGGGATTGCAGAGGAGTAAAAAAACTTTTATTTCTTGTTCTTGCATCATGGCCTTGCCTTTACCTGTGTTTGTGGAAGAAGAGACACCAATAAAACCAGGCTTTCACTGGGCTTTGGTCATTAACTGGCAGAGCTTTGATTGAGCTTCAGCAGAGTCTTCATTAGAGGTCAGCTATGGGGTGCTGGAGCACAGGGATCACAGAATGGAGTCAGGAATGGGGAAATGGAAAGTTCAGTTCCCTGGGATGTTCTGAAGCTGATCAGGATGTTCAAGATGTAGGAGAGTGTGTTTATTGCTTGGGATCCAGGATACACAGCTGTCTTTTTCCACTCCTTGACACAGACCTGTAAGTTGGTCCTTCAGGATGTTCCCTCTTTTCTGTGCCTGTGTTTGCAGGTCTTGTGTTTCAGATCCAATCACAGTAATTAATGGCTGAGCACAGGTTTCCTTTTGCTTCCAGAAGCCAAGGGGAGTCCATGGAAGAGAGGCACTGTTCTGACCCAAAGATTTTTTATTTCTTTAGTACAGATCTTTAGCTGATAAATCAGTTGGCTGTGTGACGCTGGGGGAGAATGTGGATTTCTTATTGTTTGTCTTTTTGGGGAGAATAAAAAGTCAGTTTTCTGGAAGTGCCCTGGACTTGAATCCTGTTCCCTGTAGCCCCTGTTGATCCCTGGTCCTCATCTCCCTGGATTTTGGCAGTCCCTTATCTCCGAGTTTGCTTTCTGCCATGTCATTTTGCCTTTTTGTCCCCGTTTGTCAGGGTCTGTGGCTGTCCTGCAGCACATAAACTGAGTATTCTTGATTCTTTTCCTTCTCTGCAACCTTTTACTGGGCAGCCACATCTTCCAGCCTGCCTGGGAGCTTTTCCACCCTCTGATGTGGGATGTGTTGTCCATCAGGAGCAGCTCCCTCTCCGGAAGCGTCACTGGACTGGCCAAGCCACTTAAGGCTGCAGGAAATAACATAATTAATGAGACTTAGTTCTCCCACATCTTGTACCTGACAATCTCAAGTCACTTGACAATGCTAATTAAAGCTAATCACGCTCCTCTGTTTTTAGTAAATAGCTATTATCCCTGCTTCACTCTTGCTTTAACAAATGCACTGTGAGTCACTGGAAGTTCTGGGAATGCAGCCTGGTGGAGCTGCCTTCCGGCCTCCTCACCAACAGGTCCATCTAGAGATTGGTTTTTTACACCTGCCCAGGTGTTGGTGGAGAATGTTAGAATGTGAGATGTTCTGCTGACTCACAAAAATACATCACTTCTAGACTCCTTTTTTCTTCACTGCCGTCGTGACTTGTACAAAACTAAATTCCCACAGTTGAGCAAAGGCTACTAAAAGTTCCCAAAAGCTGAGGATGCTTTGAATTTGCCCTTCAGAGAAGTTTTTGGTGTGCTAAGGCAGAAGGCAGAGTGGTGTCATTTCTCCTGTTTCACACTGGCACCACGAGGACAAAACATAGCTTGGTGTGACCTGGGCATTGCATGGCCCTGCCTTGGAGCACCAGGAGAAACCTCTGAGGTTTCACTGATGAAATATGGCTGGAGCAAGATGTTACTAAAAACAGCCTGTCTAGCATCACAAACAAAAATAAAAATGGGGTTAATTATTAACTGTGGGGAAATAAGAAAACTTCACGAGAGTCCCAGGAACTCCCAGCTCAAACACGCGTCGGTTCTGTCACAGAGCTGCATGAGGTGAGTCAGTTCACCTGCCTTGGCAGGTTGAGAGGATATCCAGGAGGAACTAATGACAAAACCAGGCGAGGTAACAGCTGACTTGGCCTTCTTAAACTAGATTCAGTTATAAAGTATCAGTCATGTGAAGCTCCAAGCTCTAAATCCTCACCTGACTTTGCCCCCCTTGACACACGCTGCTAAAAAGGAGTGAGAAGGGTTGTGGCTGAAGTGCCACAGAGCTTGTCCCTTGTTAATGCAGAAATTTTGCATTAAAAGTGTTTCTGGCAGAGATGGGTCAGAATTCACCATCTTATCCTCAGCTTTACTCAGAAAAGAATCAGATGTAGCAGGGTAGAAAATAAAGTCGCTGTCTTGTGACAGATGAGCTGCTGGGCAGAGCAAGGCTGGGTTAAAGATGTTCCTGGGAAGAACCCTCTGAGCAGGTGGGGTTTGTGGGCAGGTGAAAACTCGGGAATTTGGCAAGGAGAGCTTGTAGTAGTGAGTCATGACAGGCAGCTCTAGCAGACCCTTCTTTAATGGCTTTGAGGATATTGGAGTGATCCTTGCAATAGATAAATGTTCTCACTGTGTTCCCTGCTTTTATCAGGGAGAAATGGATGATCCATCCTGCAGACCTAGGTAATTGAATCCTGGTCATACCTACGTTTGCCAGGGAGGGAGATAATAAAGTGATCTGAGGAACACCACAGAAAATGCAGTGATAGGAGATTTATTTGGACAGCCAGACTGTTTTGCAATTAAAGCAAATCAAACTGAGAAGTGGGGATGATGAAAAGCGTTTCCATTTTGTCAGTAAATGATCAGCTGGATGGGGAGAGCTTTTCCTCGCTGCCTTTAGTTCAGGTTGGTGCTGGAATAGCAAGGCAAGGGTCTTGTTTCATTTTGTAGAACGCTGTGTGTGTGATACTGGCAGAGTCTTTGCTCTGGGGCTCCAAATGTGACCTTCACCTTGAACGTGGCTTTGTCCAGCACCAGGGTGGCTCTGAAATGAGGAGCTGCAGCTCAGCTGATCCAGTTGCAGGACTCTTACCCCTTCCTGGGGCTGCTGCGGCCTTGCAAAATGTAGAGGAGGAAATGGAGTCACTTGTGTGTTAAATTAGCCCAGCTTGCAGCTTTTATTTGTGGCACGAGTGGGATTTGCTGGTGGGAGCAGACGGAAGCGCTGCCTGATCGGAATCGCGGCTTCTCCTGCTCTCTTTGGTACCTCTGGAGTGGCCCCTGCTGGAATTGGGTCCTGGATTTGGCTGCAGGGACCCGGAGGTGGGCAGCTCACAGCTGTAATCTCGCCCTGCTGCTCCTTATCAGCAGCACAGGCTCTTCTGCATTGCAAAGATATCGCTGCCAGGCAACTGGGGAGAGTGGGAAGAGAATTCAGCCAGAGGTGTCAGTCATTCCTTGGAGAGGCTGAATCTTACAGTCCCTGCTCCTGTGGTTTCAGACAGGCCTGGAAAAAGTAATAAATTACAATCTTTCAATAATGCCTTTAAATAAAAAAAGGTTTAAAGAAACCCTCTGTAATAAACTGCTGAGCCAGGTGATGTCTGTCCTAGCTTGTCCCGTGCCTTTTTGAGATGAAATTGTAAAGGAAAGGCTTTGATTAAATATCCAGAATTGTTTCCCTTCCCTGCTGCCCAGTGCTGTCTGATGGTGCTTTGGGTTATGGGGAGAGATGAGTGAGCAGTTCTGACACTGAATGGTCCAAGCCCAGGCTTAGGCTGTAAAGAAACTCAAAATTCTCTTTGTCCTCTGCTCTCTGTAGTCAGGAGCCAGAAAGAAGCAGCTCTGCATGATCTTCACTGAGTTATTTTAACTTGTTCTCTCCCTTTCCAGTTGGCTGAGTGCTGTAATTCACACAAGGATTCCTGTTTGGAATGCAGGAGCCTTTTGGACTTGATTCTTGCATTGAGAACCTGAAAATGCACTGGGGTGGATTATTAAAGCAAGTGAAACTTTTAAATTTGATTTACTCTCCAATTTGACAGAACCTAAATCAGCTATGTAAAGAACCATTTAAAATAAGAACCATTGTTTGTATGTATGTACCATGTGTAAAGAACCATTTAAAATATTTAATATTAATGCATTTAATGGGTTTTTACTGGGTTACAGTGACAAAGCTACACAGACTTAAACAAGATTCTAACCTGAAGTGGGTTTTAAAATTTGCTCTTTGTTCCTTTTAAGTTTCATCTCATTTCCCTGTATTTTCCAGGTGACCTTAGAGGAAGCCTGTCCATCAGAGACACCCCAGGGGGGTTTGTTGTGGGGTGCTGTATATCTATTTTTGACCAGAAGAATTGTGATAGACACAGAGTGATGATCTCAAAGAGGAAAAAAAGCCACCAAAGCCCAGCCTTTTAGAGGTGATTAATCTAAGCAGCCGGGCTTGGTGCTGGGGTTTTTCCTGCCGGGCTGGCTGTGGAATGTGGAGCACGGCAGGTGCAGGGCTGGCATCCCGCCCATCCCGGATTCCCTGTGGCCGGCTGGAGAGGCTGGGATCGCCTCCTCTGCAGCTCTTCCCGATGCCCTCTAGTGGTTTCCTGGCAGGTGTCTGGATGCTCTTTGCCATCAGCATCACCTTCATCCACCCCTCCATCCCCTTTTTCCCAAAACCATCAAGTGCTTCCTCACGGTGATGGACACCTCTCACTTGCTAGGAATCACCCCGAGGAGAAGAAGGGGTTCAATATTATTATTCATGTTGTGATTGTGTCCATGCAGCTGATAAAAGTCAGCGCAGAGGGTTCCTGCTGGCTGGTTTCCCACGTTTTCTCGTGTTCTTTTCCTGCTTGCAGGGTTTGGAGGATGAGCTGAGGTGTTAGAGGAGGACGCTCAGGAATCAGTGGTGCTGCTGCTGAGCTCTTTGCAGTGTCACCTTAAGGCAGGGTTTGAAATTGGTGCATTTCAGAAACTTGATGCTGAAGGAGTGAAGCACATTGTGCTCACCCATCTGCTATTTCAGCTCCTTCCTTGGCTTTCCCTTGTGTTGTTCCCTGGTTAAATTCAGGATGTTCATCCTTCCTCCCAGACCTTCCACAAGGTACATCCCACCCTCCCACCTTCAGACGATCTGCTTCATCTTTCCCAGAGCTGTGGATCCCCAGAACTGCCCCAAACCAGGATATTTTGTCACCATCAGAGTATAAAATGCTCCTTTAGCAATGCCAGGTGTCTCTGAGTGTCCAACACCTGGCACTGATAACTCCTGTTCCATAGGGAAGCAGAACAGGGATCAAACCCCAACTCCAATTAGAGACCAGCCTTCCTTCCAGCTGCATTAAGGAATATTAATGCAGTTTTTGTAAAGAAAACCTTGGTAAGTGGCTGTACTTTCCTTGAGAATTTTCTTAGAATCCTCTCAGAGCCTGGAGCAACCCAGCTTTGACACAGAAAACTGCAAACCCAATTCCTTTTGTGTTTTCCTTGCATTGGGAATCAGCACATCATAGATTTTTCTATATTAATGAAACAGATCCACCAAAAGAGAAAGGTTGGGTTTCCAAATATCTGGATTATTTCAGAGCTGCTGCAAGCAGCTTTCTGTAGCATTTGCTATATTCTAGTAAGTATTTCACAGGCTGAAGTTTATCTTAAAATTGAATAATCCATTAAAAAAACCCCTCAGACCCAACAAACCTGTTGTTTGTCCTGCCACAACGAACATTTGCATCTGAGCTGCATTGCAAATGGATTTTATTCAAAATTAGGCTTGTGTGTGATGGTTTTGTTCTCTGGCATATGGACTTGTACACGCAGTGGCCTTGTCTGGCAAGTGCTTGGCACAGACTTTTCCTCCCTTTTTTTGTGTTTCCTGAATTGCTGACAGCTTCGTGTGGGAAGTGGGTGTTGGACAGCCACAGGTGGAAGGTGGATTCTGAACCCAAAAGGTGCCTAAATGGCCAAATGTGTGTGGTGGTTTTTCCATCAGGCTGCTGATATCAGAACTCAGCAGGATGCAGCAGGACAGCCCCACACACCCAGTGCAGGCAAGCAAAGCGTTCAGCTGATTTCCTCGCTGATAACCCACAACAAAAGATGCTGCAAGTTCTTTAGATTTCCTTCCTTTTTGTCTAAACCAGCTTTCTGACTTGTTGGGCATTAATTAATAGGCACAAATTTCTCTTTCCTTTTGAGTGAGTGCATCCCAGAGATAAATTTCTCTTGAATGAGAAAAGAACAATAATGGATGATGTTGCTAGTGGCAGATACTCATCTCTCTGACAGTACTGGGCATGATGATCAAGTGAACAAAGCTTCTTTTGTTCTTTTTTAAAGTGAGTGGAAGGACTCCACTGCTGCCCGTGATGCTGATGAACATGAGCTCATCATTCTGAAAACCAGAGGCACAGCCCAAATTCATCCTCATGCCTTTGTTCTGCAGCAGAACAAATGCACTGTTAGCTGGTAATTGTCTCTTAATTCAAATATAGTTGTCATTAGGACATGAAAAATCCAAGGGGTTGGGTTTTGCATTGCTGGGAGCTGCAGAATACATTTCAAAATTATATTTAAGGCAGAAATTGGTCCTTATAAGCTGCTGGCTGTGCTTGTAGAGTGTCAGAATGGATTTCCTGTAGGTTTTACCTCCTCTTCCACACTGATGAGGACAGAGCTCTTGGTAGACAATACACATGTGGTCAGACCGTGTCAAAGCGGTGTCTTGATAAATTATAGCTGAGCTTATCTGAAGTTTTTATTCAAGGCATTTTCTTAACAAGGCTTCCCACCAAGATCTTGGCTCACAAATCTTTATTCTCTGCCCTGCCTGAAGCAGAGAGATGGAGTTTGCCTTCTCAGCACAGCCCTGAGAACAGGAATTGCAGTTCCTCTGATACCATCTCGCCTGATGTTTTTTTGTCTGCTTTTAAAAGGGTCAAATGTTTTTTTGCTGATGTTCAATGTGTTATGAGGTCAAATAAATGAATGCTCATTAACTGCTTTTGCAGAAAGCTGTGTGCAGCAGATAATTCCTGTGTGTGTTCATTGCTCTGTCAGATGAATGCAGCTGTAGTATTTCCTGGTTTATTCATTGTTCTGGAGCATTGATGCTTAGCAAGTCTGGACAGAGGGGTCAGCAAGCAACAAATTAAAGGATTGCTGGGATATTATTGTGGTTGGGGTTTATTTATCTCTCCACTGGGCTCTGGGGGTGCCTGTGGATTACCTTCTCCAGCTGATGGGGAAGGGAAAGTTTGGCATGGCAGGATGGAAGTGGTAAAAGTGGTGATTGATTATTTTACTGATCCATGCTGAAGTGAAGGTGAGGGGGTTGCAGCATTTCATTACAAATCAAGCCAAAGGTTTGGACACAGCCTGGATTCTCATCCAGAAATCAGGTGAAGTGATTGCCAGTCCTTTCCTCCAGCTGTGTCCAAGGGAATTGTCTCCAGGCAGTGCCTTGGGATCCAGCTGCAGTTGGCCCCAGGAAGGGCACACTTGGCCTCCTGCTTCCCTGCACCTGGAGCCACACAGATTCCAGGCTCTGGGATGCCTTAGGGCTGGGATAAAACACACCACACATTTGGGGATGGCTTTGTAGCAGCTGAAAAATGAGGATTCTGCTTTGGTTTACATCTGGTTTCTGCCCTGTTGCTAATTTAGGCTGCAGTCCTCGAGTGCTTCTCACCTTGGATGGGAAAACAATGCTGACTAATGCAGAACTCAGTTCGGACAAAATTCTGGTGCACACAGAGAACTGGGGCAGGATACAGGTGAAGACTGATTTATCTTCCTTCTCTGATGAGTGTAAAAGGCAAATCTTGCTGAAATGCAGAGCTGCAGCTGTGGAGCAGACACTGCCCAGTGCTTAGCAACTGGCCAGGTAAACCCCTGACAAAACCTCATTTGGACTGGACAGGAGAGGGGTGAGTTCCTCACCAGCTTGGAAATGATCCCTTCTGTGTCAGGATGGGTCCTGCTTAGCTGTGGCTGTAACTTTAATTGGAAAAGATTAATCTGATTAGTTGGTATTTGCAAAAAGCTTTAGGAATGAGCACTGCTGTGGAAGTGCTGACTGTTGTGATCATGATAGATAGGCTTTATCAGCAGTTTGCCTGATGAGCAAGATGCTTTTTTTCCCATTTGACTGTGAGGGAGCTGCCTCCTGGAGAGCAGAAGAAAAAATATTTCAGAAAAAAAAGGGGGAAAAAATGGGTATCCTGTTGTTTTAGAGGATTCTGCCTCCTGTTGAGCTGTGTGTGTGGTCATGGTCCCTCTGGTACTGAGAGAGGGAGAGGGAATATTTATTTACAGGACAAGGGAAATGGCTTCACACTGATAGAGAGAAGCTTTGGGCTTGGCATCACCAAAAACTCCTTCCCTGTGAGGGTGGGGAGGCCTGGCACAGGCTGCCCACAGCAGCTGTGGCTGCCCCATCCCTGGAGGTGTCCAAGCCAGGCTGGACAGAGCTCTGAACACCCCATGGCTTGGATACCTTGAATTTGCTTTGTCAGCCATGACAAGGTTTGGGGAAAGTGTTTGAGGCATGGTTTTCCTGGATGCCTAAGATGTTATTCCTTGTTTTCTTTATTTTGGAGGTGGGTGGCAGTGGGGATGTTGGTGTTGTTCCATGTGGGACCCACAAAGTGCAGGCTCAGAAGCTGAGCAGAATCACAGGTTTTGTGGCGAGGAGAATCCTCCTGGGAGGAGCAGCCAGAGTTCATGGATCCGGGAGGGAGGGGAGCTGCTTCCTTGGTGCTTTTCCATCCTCAAAAGGAACACTTGTAACTGGTAAGAGTTTTGTTAGGTGTGGGATCTGAAAACTCCATTTCTGCCAACAAAAAGAGACCCAGACTTGAGCTGCCTTGCAGGTGCTGTCAGATGATGTCGGAGTGTAAAATGGTGTTTCCATCCTGAATAGGGTTTTTAACTGTCTCTTGCTATCAGGAGTAGTCTTCAGAGGCTGTGCCTTGCTTTGGCTGCTGTCAGATGTTCAGATTAAAAAAAAATATAAAATGCTGGAGTGCAGTTTATAGAGTAGCTTCTACCTTCAGAGCTTGCAGGAGTTATAAAGGAGAGTGTGATGAAGGAATCCTGCATTTCCCATGGGGAAAGTAGGGCAGAATGGAGAGAAAAACTGGTTTGGTGATTCATGGCCTTGTCTGATGGCTCAGAAAACCCAAGTTCAGCTCTCATTTTTCCCATGGGGTGTCACAGCAGTGAGTCAGCCAGGGGACAGCAGGGTTGGCTCTGCTCCCCACTTTCTCTGTGGCTGGGTGGGAATCGCCTTCACACCTCTGCAAGCATTTCCAGAGCTGGAAGAATGGATGGAGATAACAGCAGCAGGGAGCTGTGAGGGCAGCCAGCAAGTGAATAAAAGATGTGTGCTGCTGATAGAATCCCCAGGCATCGCTCCTGTCTGCTGCTCCTAAACCCAACCCTAAATCCCGCTGAGTGTTGTGTCTGCTTTCCACGGCAGGTTTCTGTGAGATCCCCTCCTTCCTGTGGCCAAACCCCTTCCTCTGGAGCATCACCAGCGTGTGGAGCCTGCCCCACACACCCATCCCCTTCAAACCACGGCCTTTACCTGCGTGTTCCGGTGCTTCCCGTGCGACCCCTCCTGCGGGAGCGCCTCCTGGGCCACCCCCGAGTTCAGCCAGCGCTCCGTGGCTCCAATGGTGAAGATGACAAGGTCCAAGACTTTCCAGGCGTATCTGCCTTCGTGCCACAGGACCTACAGCTGCATTCACTGCAGGGCTCACCTGGCCAACCACGATGAGCTCATTTCCAAGGTAGGTGCTCCCTGGAGCAGACGGTTCCCTCACCTTGCACATCAGCGGCTGTGGAAGTGCTTGGCCTTATCCAGCTGATTTTTTTTTCCTTGGAAAATGGGTTCTCAGCCCAAAGGATCTGTTTGGGAGCTGCTGGTGTTGTGTTGACTGCTTGGGGTCTTCACCATCCTCACATGCTGATCTCTTCACTCTGGTGACCAGAGAATGGCTGGAGCGGAGTCAAGGCAGGTTTAGTTGGATATCAGGAAAAGGTTTTCACCCTTGGGATGGTTGAGCACTGGAAGAGGCTCCCCAGGGTTTGGTCACAGCACCAAACCTGTCTGAGTTCAAGAAGCATTGGGGCAGAGCTCTCAGGCACAGGGTGGGATGGTTGGGGTGTCCTGTGCTGGAGCTGGACTCTGTTATCCTGATGAGTCCCTTCCAGCTCTTGAGGGGTGTTAGGATAAGCTAAATTAAAGCTCTCAGAGCCAGTATTTTGATAATAGAAGGAGCACGCCAGTAAGAGGAGTTTGAAGTGGGAAAACTAAATTTCCCCAGTGTCTGCTGGAGCCTGCAGTGCTGTGGTCAGGCACCGAGTTCCCAGGTCTCGGCTGCCTTGGAATAACTGTTCTGTAAAGTTTATTCAGCTTATAAAATCTGTGTTCAGAAAAAACACTCACAGCCAGAGATTTATGAGCTGAGCTGAGTGGAAATGGTGCTGTGAGCTCTGTGTGTGCAGCTTGAATAGTTCAGCTTCTTGGAGCAGCCTGGAAAGGTCGGGATCACCAGGGACAGGGGAGCTGTGCCCCTTGGAAAGGGGTGTGAAATGTAAATGTAGCAGCATCTGTGCCCTGGAGGTGAAATTGCTTCACCTTTTGGGCCAGCTGGGTGACTCCAGGCTCTTGTGCCCAGTTGAGATGGGGCAGTGACTCCCTGGATTTTTATTTGGTGTTCTGGATTTTGTGTTGGGACACAAAAAGTGCTTTACTGAATGAGGAAAGAGGTTTGTTTTACTTGCTGTTTTTACAGTAGATTAAAGTTTGTGCTCTGCTTTTGTTTCTTGACACAGCTGGTCCCCAGCCAGGGAAAAACAAGGCTGTACATTCCCAGTGCTTTCACCTTTGATGCTTCCTTCCCTTCCTTGTTCCACGTCCATGCTCCAGTGCAGCCAGCTTTGCAGGTTAAGTAGCTTCCAGCAGGGCACTGCCAGTGCTGCCAACTGCTTGGAATCTGAGCTTCTAGCCCAAGGCAGGCAGAAACTGCCCAGGAATGCTGACTGCTAAAATATGGACAGGACAGGGAAAGGAGGGAAGCACAATGTGACTCTTGGAAGTGTTAACTCCACTGTGTTCTGGGATCTGCTGCTTCTTAAAAGTTAATTTTAGACCAAGGTGTAAATTAATAGTTGGGACCACAATGCTGGTGGAGCCACCAGCAGGTCATGGAATTTGAAGGCAAAAGGTTTGCGGTTTCAGAGTTTGTTTCTCAGGGTTGTAAACATGAATAAAAACACATTTTTTGTATAATTGGAAACCTTATAAAAGTAGTTGTGCAATCATGGTTTGTACAAGTTTGACAGAGCAGAAGGGCAGTCCCTGCCTCAGGGGGCTTCCAAATGTGGAGGAACTTTCCCAGGCAAACTTAAAGAGTGGCTTTTTTATCTGTTTGAGCTCAGTTTGCAGAAGGGCTCGGGGAGGTGGTTCAGTTCTTTCATCACAGCCTTCTGTTCACATCCCTGAAGCAGGCACTGCAGTTGCTGTGCTTGTTTCCCACATGAAAACGTGGCAGAGGAGAAGGGAGGAACGAGGATGGAAAAGGGAGTGGGAGACTCTGCAAAAACAGGAGCAGCTGCAGCTCATCCTGAACCTGACTGTGCCATGGGATCCAAACAGCCCAAATGACTCCATCCTTGGAAGCATTCCCCACAAAACAGGCTTTTATGTAACAGCAGGGTGCTGCTGATTTGCCTCCATGAAATGAATTCCTGTGCTGCTTTTGCCCCGAGCTGTGCAGAGACCACAGCAGAGCTGCTCTGCACTCCAGGAGCTTTTAGCTCCTGTGGATCCTCACAAGTTGGCTGGAGCTGTTGGATGAGACACAGCTGGAGCTGAATCCCAGGATTGTTCTGTGTCAGACCATTCAGTTCCTCTCCATCTCCCAAGTTTCCCCTCTCAGCCCTTCAGCACTACTGTTAACTTAACTCTGCCTTCAAAGTGTTTTGCCAGCACCAGGTATCCAAACCTCTTGGACAAATATGCCTTGGCAGGGCAGTTTTTGCTCCCTTCTCTACTTCAGGAAAACCTTGTGCTTTAAAAAGGGTAGAAGGTTTCTCAATAAACCATTGCTATTTAAAGAAAACAATCGATGCTGAGGTTTTTAAGAAAATCCAAAGCTGTTACATGAAGCCAGTTACCAAAATGTTGCTTACTTGGCCTTTTATCTCCTGCAGCCTGAGGGAGAAAGTGGTTTAGTGTGTCTGATTTTGTAACAAGATCTAAATTGTAGGTTGGACTGTCTGGCCAAGAAAGGCCTTATGGACTTAGGAAATATTAAGGTGATCAGATAAATTGGGTGGAGTGAGTAGTTTTCCTTTCTGTGTTCCTTTGGTGTCTGGCTTAGCATGAGTGGAGGTTCTTGTTCCCTTGGAGTAATGCATCATTTAAAAGGCTGTGCCAAATTTAGTACATACTCTTGTTTCACTGCTTTTTCCAGTGCATGAGTGAGCTGAGACTTTGGGAACTTAACCCTGCCCTGCAACAGATTCCTGTGTGACCTTGAGGAAGTCACTGGATGTCTTTGTTCCTCCTTTTCCCCAGCTAAAATGCTGCTGCTTTGTCCAGTCTGCTTGGAAGGTTTTGGAGCAGGTCCTGTCTGCTCCTCCAAATTAGTACAGGGTGTCCCAATCCTCTTTGATTTTAATGTAAAAACAAAATCACCATGCCAGGCAACTGTACTTAAAAAGCATATTTTGATGCCAAAAAATAAGTGAAAGGTACTTCTTGTTACAGGCACAACATCCCATGGTTTCTAGAATGTTTGAGAAAAATATATATTCCATAACCAATGTCTCCAGGAAGGAGACACAGGAGATTTTCTTGTCAAATGTGCCTTTTACATCATTTTCTAGTGGGGCCTGAGGGGAGCAGCCAACAAAACAGACATTTAACAAGTAAAGTTAAACAAAGTTTTCAGACTGGCAGGGATGATGCTGATTTCTACCTACTCTGAGTTATTTCAGCTCTTTCTTTTGGAATCCACGTGCTCTTGGTGCCCTTAAAGGAGGATGGGAACAAGAGCAGAAAGATCCAGGCCAAAGATGCCACTTGAGTGTCTTGGGTGCTGATTTTTTGTGCTATGTGAGCAGTAATTCAGCAGAAATGTCCCTGATTATGGAAATATGTGGAGAATGTCTTGTGGGCGTCCCGCAGTTTCTTTTTTTCCCCTGAATTACTGTGATCCAACTGCTGAACATTACTCAGTGATGTATCCTCTGAAGTTAGCCCGAGGCTTGCTGGGGAAATTTAATGTTTTCCTTTGATGTCTGCATGGAACCTCTGCTGAACATGAATGGGAAATTCTTCAGCACAAAAGGCTGCAGCTCCTCCAGGCTGAGAATTTAGGGAAAATCCAGGACTCCTGTGTGCCTGACTTTCTCATTTGGGGCCGGGCTGTTAATGAGGGAGCACTTAGAAGCTTTTTTTGATCTTCTCAGTCGGGACTTGGGAGGTTGATCAGGAAAATTCCCTCCCAGTCCTTGTGGCCTCTCTCTTTCCTGGCTGCTGGAGCCTGAGCCTGGTGGTTCAGCAGCTCTTGGGGAGATTTATGGCTCGCTGAAAGCATCAAACTTTGCTCCATGTTGCAGCTGGAGGATCTGAAAAGGATTTGAGGTTTTGGTGCTTCCACAGAAGCTGTGGGTGAATTCAGCTGCTTGGGAGTATTTGGTGCACCACATACAGGTGAAAGGAGCAGCAGTTTTTTGTTGTTTTTTTTTTGGTTTGGCTCTTTGCTTTTTTTTTTCCCCTTTCTTTCATGTGGACAAGGCAGTGTTTAATGTTCTTTAGGGCTTTGCTTCTCAGGAGCCAGCTGATATTTGTAGTTCAGTTCACTTTGGAGATGTGAAGTTATTTGCTGGGTGGGGGCAACATGCACACAAGGTAGAACAATAAATGTAAAATTACAACGTGGTAATCTTTAACCTAATGGAAAAAAGAGGCATTTAATAAGAGTCCAAGACATGTCTGATGAAAATCCTGTATTTTTCATCATAGGAAAATCCAGTGTATGAGGTGAGAGGGGTATTCCTTTCTCAAGGGTGTAAAGTTCTTGCTTTTCATTACACAGGTTTTATTCTTGCTTTAAAGTAGTTCTTGTTTCTCCCCAGTTATGAATTGAAGTTCCCAATTCCACAGTAATGAACTCCTAAGCCAGGAGGAGCCATCACATCATCACACCTGACCTCCTCTGGGGCATGGGCCAGTGGATTTCCCCAGGATTGCAGCAATTCTTTCAGGAAAAGCATTTAGTCTCCATTTGAAGACTTCAAGAGGGGAAATTCACTGCTCCCTTTGGTCGTTTTTTTCCGGTGGTTAATCATCCTTACTATTAAAAATCAGAGACTTTGAATTTAGATTTGTCTGACTTGTGCTTCTTGTCACTGGCCATTATTTTATTTCTTTTGGTAATAAAATACACCTCCAGTCCCTGCTCTTCTCCCTATAAAAGGTCTGCACTAACCAGAGTCACTCTTGATCACTTCTTGGACAGACTAAACAGATTCAGCTCTGCCATGGTGCAATCTGATTTTTTTTCCCAGTTTCACATAATTCTTGTGGTTCTCTTCTACATTTTTAGCATTTCGGTCTCTTTGTTAGGGATGGAAACAGAGCTGGGCTCATTGTTGCAGCCTCAGACTCTGCAGCAGCATCTTTCCAGCTCCCACATTCCATAATTGTATCAGTCTCACTGGCTCAGCACTGCACAGAAATCTTCTGTTCATTTATTTGCTGTGAGCTCTTCATGCACCAGATTTATCCATTTTATGCACATTTCTAGAAGCTCTCCAGTAGTTTTTGGAACCTGCTTTCCAGCTCTTGTTCCCTGATGAATTTGCCACTTCCAGGCATTATTCAGAGCTTGCTCTTAATTGCAAATATTAGAGTTCAAGCAGTAAGTGATAAACAGCAAAGCAGCTCCGGGAAAAGTCATGACGAGGTTTTTGAGCTTCCCATTTCACTGCTGTGAACGTGAGGGAGGGAAGGCACCTTGTAATTCTTGGCTTCCATGAAGTTTAAAATTAAATGCAGGTCGAGAGGATTTCGGTGCTCAGTAAGAACAATGTGTCATCAGAGCTTTTCCTCCAGCGTTTCAGCAGGAGCTGCAGCCTTAATTCCACTTTTCCAGACAAATCCATGCCCAGAACCCTTTCCAGGCAGGTTGCTGTTGGCAGGGAGGAGGGCAGAGGCTCTGAGGTTGTTATTTGAGTCCCTCAGCTCTGTGTTTGGGAGGGAATAAACAAACAACGAGTGCCCTTTGCAGGGAAAAGTCAGGATGTGAAATCCGAGCTGGGGAAGGAGAATTTGTGCTGCCCATTCTCTAATGCAGCCTCTTAAATTAGATCCTTCTGTCCTGTGGAATTGCTTCCTCTGGGGTTTACCCTACAAGTGTTCCTTTGGATCCTGCTGTCCATAATGGGATTGAAGAGAGTCAGGATCAGGTTGTTTTATTTAGTCAGGATATGGTGGTTTAATAAGAAAAAGCCCAAGGTAATTTGTACCTCCTTGCATAATTGTGTTTATACAGCAATTAACTGCTGTGTGATTTTTAAAATATTTCATTCTGTTCCAAAAGAAGAAGGAAAAAGGTAATAAATCACAAGAGTTTAGAATTCCCTGTCAAGGAGGAGGAACAAGGTAAAAATGGATTTTTCTAATCCATCACTTTCTTCATGGAAACAGCTCTCCTTTCATCTGCCTTAGAATTGATGACCTGGGCATAAATAAAATATTGTTCCCATTTATTATCCAGGGAGCTGCCAGGGACGAAGGACAGTTGAATCATCAGGGTTTTTACTGCAACTGCTGCAAATCCTGAACAACTGGAGCTGGGAACTGGTGAGGTCTGAGCCCTTCTGGGAGTTTCAGCTGTTGGCTCTTGCAGTTGGAAAAGGAGGGAATTCCAGCAGAATCCAGGGCTTGCTCCTGGGAGGAGCTGCCCTGGGAGTTTCCCTTGCAGGTGTGTGGTTTTAATCTGATTTATTATTCTAAGAGCAGCCCAGGAACAGCACAGAGCTCTGGTTTAATCTGTAATTGAATCACACAAAAACCTGGGGGCAGAGCAGGGGGTGGCTTTTCCCACCTGCTGCCTTTGGGGAGAAGACCCTGAGGAGTCTCTGAGGATAATTTCTATTTTAGAATAGCAGGAAATGCTGTCTGGGGGAGCTGTTGTGTCTGGCAGCCAGCAGCACATCCCTGCAGGAGTCTGTCCTCTGCAGCTTTCCTCATCCAGCAGGACTGGATGGGCAAGGACTGAAGCTCAGGAAATTCTGCCCAGTCTCCTCTCTTAAAATGCACAGTGGCAATCACAGCTGTTAGGATAAGTAGCAATAACAAAGGTAGAAACTGAGTCTGGATAGCTGGAATGGGGAGATTTAAAATCAGAGTTAAAATCTGATTCCAGCTCAGCTCTGAGGACGCATCCTCAGTAATAAAATAAATTTTAGTATCAAAACTTCTTTTGACAAGACATAAATATTGAGAATTTAGGCGGTGGATTAATAAATTAATGATAATTTCAGTAAATGGTGTTTGGTGACTTCATATCCCTGCAGTGGATCTTGCTCAGGGACACAGGGGAGCTGCTGCCCTGGACAAATCTGCTTTTGCTGAGAAGCAAGTGTGCCCTCAGTGTCAGCATTGCTGCTATTATGGGCTGCATTAATGGTAAACAGGGCTCCACTGATACGTGGACACTCACTATTATGCTGCTAATTAAATAACTTGTTGCATTAGCAGTTTCCATCTTCCATCCTAGCTCTGTGTTTATCTCCAAAACCCATGCAGCAGCAATAATTAATGTGGAAATAAAAGGCTTTATTCTCCCCCGCCACTGCTTTTTAAAATGATTTTTATTGGTGGATGCTTTGAGCCTAGAGGAAAACAGCAGCACTCAAAAGTGGAGGATAAAACCCACAGTAAAAATTACATTTTTCATCCCTTTGTACCCAGAAAGGGCTTCATTGTCACCTCCTGTGGTTTTTCATAGTAAGTAGCAAAATTCTCTTCATGCATTGTGCCAAATGGAAATGGCTGCCAGTGGTGAAGTGCCAGAGGTGCCAAACTCATTCCAAACTCTGGGAATGCTGGTGCCTGTTGGGAATGAGGCCATGGAAGTGCAGGGATCAGGGTTAAGCAGTGCCCAGGCTCCCTGTTCTCCTGGGATTCACAATCACACATTCCTGCTCTGCTTTTCTCTGCCCCTAAATCAACTGGAGTAATTGCTTTTAAAAGTAAACACTCCATCTGCTCCTTCTCCCCACAGTATTTCCATCCTTTTTCATCTTAAAGTCAAGTTTTGAAGCACAACAGCAGCAACAACCAGAGACTCTGGAAATCACAAGAGAATCCCCAAAATATTGTGAAGTTTTATAGAAGTCATAAATCTGATGTATTTTTTTTTTTAATTTGCCTTCAGTAGCTTGTGCCCTTAGCCATTTGCATTTTGAAATTTCACTTTGAAGTCTGCGAGCTGGAAACTCATTTAAAAATAAATAAGAACAGAGTCCAGGAGCCCAGGGCTTCAGGAAGGAGGGGGAATAGCAAAGGGCTTGTGATTACAGGAGGAGAATTCAGTGTTGTGCTTGAAGTGAGTCAGGACAGCCTGGCAGGCACGTGAGGGACAAGGGGACAGAGCAATTTGCAACTATTCTGTGAATTTTGACATTTTTATAGGGTTTGGCTCAGGATTTAAGTCAGCAGAGCAGTGTCTTAATCTGTGTTAGAAATCCAAGTGCTCGAGGAAAAACATCCCCTTCAATTTGAGGGAATTTGTATTTCCCTGAGTGCTGCTTTTCATTAATTGCAGAGCCCCAGAAGAAATTCCTTTTCTCCCTTTTGCAACTGCAATATAAAATTTCCCCTTTGAGAGAAATCTCCTGCCGTGTCCTCTGGGTATGGATTAATAACTGGAAATGTGCCCCTGGGTCCTGACCCATTTAAATCCCTCCATCTTCTTGGGCAGGGATAATGCTGGATGTCCACTGTGGTTCATGATATTTCAGCATCTTTTGGGAATCTTGTGAAAATGTGGATTTTTCTTGGCTCCAGCACCCAGAAATGTGAGAGGATGAGAGAATCTCCCTTTGAAAACCAAACCAAACTGGACCAAGAAAGTCCTTATTGAAAAGAATTTTTAAATGAACCATTCCTTAAATTTGCCTGAGGGTTTTAGGGATCAGGAGGCTTTTGTGTGGCACTGGAACACTGGGATTTCAGAGCACAGAGATTCTTGTAGGCTGGAGTAGGGCTGGGGGTTGGATCAACACCTGGGAGGCAGAATAAAAAATTGCAATGATATTCCCATCAGAATAAAACCAGACAAAAAGCCTTTCATTTGTGCACCTTCCTGCATAACCTGAGCCACTAAATCTGGAGCTGTTCTGGGCATGGAATGCAGCAGATCCTGGTTATTCCCTGTGTTTTTGCACAGCAACACAAACTGCAGGGGAATAAAGGCCGTGCTGAATTAATTGAATTATTTCAGAGATGAGTTTGGTCCACTAATTCCATATCGACTTTGGGCTTTAAATAGCATTAAGGACCCGTGGTAAAACTCAATTAAAACTCAGGAATGCTGCTGGAGCAGGGTAAGGTCACATCTGTGCACGAGGTGGAATAATGGAACCTGTTCCCTTGACGTGGGGCCGTGTCTGGTGTCATCGGAGCCAAATTGAATCTCTGGTTAATCTGCTCATGGCCTGCCCCTCCTGTGAGGAGAGCAAGGTGGAATTAATGAACCCTGAGGAGGTCTTTGTAGGCTCTGTGGCTACAGGGAGCAAGCAATTGAACTCCTTGCTCCCCTGGGAAATGTTGGAGTGTGATGGGAGGGGATGGTTGGAATGGCTGGGCAGAGCCTGGAATTTGATGCAGGAATTTACAGGTTTTATTTTCCATTTTTCTCCCTGCTGCACATTGTAGGACTCATCTTTTTAATCAAATCCAGTCAGGTTTAAAAGGTGCCACAAAGGCTGAGTTTGGTGTGGGATGTTGGAATTGGGATTATGTACACGAGCATGAGGAAACCTGGGCTTTGGGGCACATCTATGTGCTCAGACTCGTGTCAGGTTGTATTGACACCACATTTTGTCTTATTTAAAGGTCTCCTCCCTTCTCTGCGGGAGAACCTCTCCTCCATGGGTGTTTAAGGGTTAGATCAGAGAACAGATAAATCTGCCAGTCAGCGTTGTGCTGTGGCTGCAGTAACTCAGACCCCCAGTTTGGGAAATCCGTGATCCCAGATCTCTCTGGAGAGGTCCTTGTGTGGATTCCTCAGTGCCCAGGGGTTTGTAACATCCCTTCCCTCACTGCACCGCCCTGCCCTGTGGGGATTGCACAGGGAACTTGTCCTTTTTGGAAAATCCTGGTTCTGTGCTCATTTGGCTCCTCCTGATGCTGCCCCCCCTCGTTGCCCAGGACCCTCCAGGGTGGCTTTGGACCCTCGGCTCCCTTTGCATCCCTGCAGTGGGATTATTTCAGGAGCAGCCTGTGAAGGGGCACACACTGTTCCCTTTCCCTCCTGGATCTCTTTGGGACCAGGCACCTTTTCATTTGTGTTTTATGGGATTGTTCAAAGGCTGCCAGCTGGGTGTAGGTGAGCAGGGGTTTTCTCTGCTGCAGTCTGCAGGGAACAAGCATCACCCTGCAGCCATTTAGCCCTGGCAACTGCTTCTTCATTTTCCAGATGATTCCAGCAGCTCTTTTTGTGTTTAGCCCATTGTCAAACACCATCACAAAGACTTGGGGTGTTAATCCTGTCATCTGTTCAGAGAGTGGAGCTGCTGAGTGGGCTGTGCTGGGAGGTGCTTTCAGAGGTTGTGCCTTTCCCTGGCACCACTGATGGAATGTCAGAATTCCCTCCTGTGTCTCCAGCAGTCAGAGAGGGGAATGTGACAGAGCAAAGGGAGCAGGCAGGGCTGGTGGAGAGGCACAGCCCTTCCCTGCCAAGCTCAGAGCTGTGCCTTCAGCACTTGGGGCTGAGAGCAGAGGGTAACAATTGGATTTACCCCAGCAGCTCCCAGGGCTGTGGCTGCTGAACAGAGCAGGTCCATGGTCCTGCAGGCTGGGCCCTTCCCTGCTGGGCAGGAGCTTCTTCTTAGATGTTTTACCAAATTCTTTGCTGGCTGGAGCTGCAGCTTTTGGATGGGCAGCCAGGAGTGGGGAGGGTTCCTGAGCTCAGTGTCAGGAGGAGTGAGCTGTTGTTATCTCCAATCCCAACAGCTCCAGGAGCTTTTCCAGCAGGCTCAGACAGGATGGAGAGGTTTGGTTGTGTTACTGGCACATCCAGATGTGTTTCCAGCCAGGCCCTGAGCGTGAGCAGGACAGGGAAAAATGTGTGGAGCTTGGGCTTCCAGTGGGAAACAACAACAGAAAGATCCTTTCCGTTTCTTTCAGCTGCAAAGTGATGCCAGGAGCTGTTATTTCAGAGAGTCTGGATTTCTGAGGGAGGGGGATTGAGATACACCTCTGAATGTGTATCAGGAAAATCTGCACAGGGAAAATGCAGAGCACAGAAAGTAGGTCTGGCTGCTGGCTGTCACTTCAGTGCAAATCAAGTGTGTGGTGGAAATCTTTGTGTGTCTCTTAAAAAAAACAAAGCAACAAAAACAAACACAGGAGCATCTGCTTGTGTATAAATATACTTGGGTTTTTTTTCTGATTTTGTAGTTCCCATTACAGCATATGGCAATTTTTCTGGTGTGCCAGAAGAGCAGGAACATCTCCAGGAAGTGCTCAGGATGCAACACCCAGATAAAAGCTGCCTGTGCCACCTTTGTAAAGATGCAGCCAGCTTAATCTTGCAGAGGGCATTTGTGGGGAATTTGTGGTTAGCAGACTTCTCTCCCTTCTTCTTATATGTTTTGCCAAATTCTTTACTGGCTGGAGAGTGACTATTGAGACAGCACTGAAAGCTGAGCAGTGGTTTGTTGAAAACTCTGCTTGGGCAGGGGATAGATAATGTGATTTTTTTTTTTCCAATGACCACCCTTAGAGACCCCCAAGCACTGATTGAGCTGGGAGGAAGGGCAGGCACCTCTGGAAGGATGCTGCTGTCTCTGGGAGTGGAACAGTGTCCACTGATCCCCAGCACAGCTGATGGGACTGGGTTTGTTGTTTATTAAAGACAGACCTTTGTACAGCAGGAACAGAAAAATCCTGTTTCTGTACCAATAAAAACTCTGCTCCCACAGTTACTGTTATTGGCAAACTCAGTCACTTTGGTGTTTTTGGAGAAGTATTTACTGGGAAAGAGTGGATGGTGAGAAAGCTTCATCTGCTTGCATTTTGCTCTGGTGGCACACACGTTGTGTGGGACTTTGTGCTTCATCCTGAACCCTTCCCATGGCAAACCAGTCCTGCAGCAGGGACAGGCAGTGCCCCCCTGCTCAGGGCTGGCTTGGAGCCTCCTTTCTGAGCAGGGAACCATCCTTGGGGTTCCACTCTGCCCACAGGGTGCTGGGATGGTGCAGGGGTGTTTGGCAGCAGCAGGAGCACAGAGCTCGAGTGCTGCAGAGGGATTAAAAGAAGCTTCTCTAATAAATGCAATTACACAAACATGCTTTTGAGCCATGTGTCCTATTTAATTCCTCCCCAAGAAAAGAGGCATTCCTCAGGGCACTGCTTTTGGCTGAGTCAAAGAGATATCCCAGTGCCTCAGGCATCATCTCTGGATCCACAGTGGCTCTTCTGTGCCCTGGGTGGCAACTAATATTGGCCTTCAGATTCCTCTGAAGATCAGTTATCCCTCCAGGAGGCAGGGAATCGTGTGCCAGGCAGGGATTTTGTAGCTGGCAGAGCCCTTGCTGCCATGCAGACCTCACAGGCAGCTGGCACTGCTGGCTGTGGCTCCCTGCCCGGGTGCCCCGTGGCATTTTTGCCCTCTGAGGTGCCTCTGCTCCACGGAAAGGATCCTTTTGCAATTGGGGATCTTCCCAAGGAAGCTGTCAGGGCTTTGGCTGCCTCTCCACGAGGCAGGAGTTGGGCAGGTGATGGAAGGGGACAAGCCAAGGAGGGCAGGGACCTCCCAGAAATTGTTTTATGTGATGTGGGGTTGCTCTTAACCAAATTAATGACCATTGTTAGAGGGCCTGGAGGTAAAACATGGATGTTTCTCTTTTCCCTCAAAATTCTGTCTCCTCTTTTAAGGGTTTTTGGTCTGAAATCATCAGCTGAGGTTTTAAGAAAACCACTAAACGTTCCAAGGTTCCTGGTGAGGTGCAAAGTAAAGCAGTAAATGGTGCAGAAAAGCTGCTTTTTGACTTCCCCAGGCCCTGCCCCTCAGTGCAGACATTCCCTGAGGTGTCCCACAAGGTAACCTGTCTGCAGAGAGCCCAGCTCTTGCTCACGAGCACCAAATGTTTAATTCAGTGTGTGCCTGTCAGAGCACATGAAAAAGGCAGGTGGCACTTGGTGCCTGCCAGCCGGGCACTGCCACAGTGGGCTGGGCATGGCTGCAGTGTCCTGCCAGGCTGGCACTGCCCAGATCCCTCCAGAACTCTGCTTTTCCCTGGTGTGCTCTCGGCTCCAGAGGAAATGTGGGCACAGAGGATGTGCCTGCACTGCCTGGGCTGCTTTGGCTGCTCTGTGGTTCTCTTGGCCGTGTTCATCTCCCATCTCCTGCTGGGTTTAGCCCCAGTGCTGAGGGTCTCCCAGTGGGGATGTGAGGTTTGCACGCACTGAAGGCTGAGCCTTTTGTGGAATGCCTGGAGCTGTGTTTGTGTGCCCACATCCCAACCCCTCAGCTTGGTTCAGCACTCTGCAGGTCCCAAGGAGAATTCATGTGCAAGTGCAGTTTGAAAAGAGATAAAACCAATTTCTGGCAGCCTTCAGGTGAGGTTGAGCAGTGCTGTGAAGTTCATAAACTCCAAAAGGGTGAAAAGAGATTTGCTGGGACACGAGAGGGAAAACTCAGCTCTCGTTGGGCCTGTATGGAAACCCTGGGAATTCCAGGTGTGTCCTCAGGTGTTGGAGCTGGAGAACAATTGTCTTTTTCCTCTCAAGCAGCCAACTGAGCTTTATTTTCTTGCCTTGCAGTCCTTCCAGGGCAGCCAAGGACGAGCATACCTCTTCAACTCCGTGTGAGTACCCTGCGCGCGCCGCCTCGCGTGGGGGGATTTAACAAAACCTCCAGAAAACGGAAAAAAAACAACAATTTCCTTCAGAAAACCTCTGCCTGGGAGTTGGGAGCTTCCTGAAAATGGTGGAGAAAGAGGCAGAAATAGCCCCTGATTCCTATTGGAGTCGTGTAAGGGTTTCAGATAAGCAGCAAGGAAAAGGTGATTTTTTTCGTCATCAGGTTGAGAAATCAGAGCTAATGGCTGAGTCATTCTCCTCTCCCAGGATGCAGAGGGAGCAAAGAGCCAGAGTTTTGTAAATGTGGGGATAGGTGATATCTAAATATCCACTTCATAAAAACAAAGTATAATTTTCCCAGTGACTGGAAATAGTTTTGGGGAGGTCACTGCTGGTCTGTCTTTCAGCAGAGCTGCTGATTTCAGTCACATTTTTCAATTTTCCATTTGGGAAAGTAAAAGTACCATTTTATCAATTTGAGAATGAAAATCTTTCTCAAATGCCTAATTAGCACAAGTGACTAGAGTGTTATTAATCTCCTGCTCGAAGCTTTCATTCAATTGAGTTTTTTAGTTGGAATAAAAATCCCATTTTACCTTTTCATTCTGTGAGGGAGCTTTGTTCTGGGCACAGCTGGGAAACTCAGCACCTCCTGTTCCTGTTTTCAAACATTGCAATGGAATAATTGTCAGCTTTATTGGAGCATCGTGATGTGGCAGGGCACTAATGGGGAGCATCTGTGCTTTGTCCCAGAGTGAACGTGGGCTGTGGCCCTGCAGAGGAGAGGGTGTTATTAACAGGACTGCACGCCGTGGCAGATATTTACTGTGAAAACTGCAAAACCACGCTGGGCTGGAAATATGTGAGTATTTGTGTCCTTGGCTTTGCCCCTGGGCAGCTTTGCTTCAGCTGAGGGGGGTGGAAAGATCATTTTGGAAGCACAGAATGCAGGTTTTCATCTGTAACCATCTGTTTGCCTCCTGCCTTGTGTGTGTTGCATTTAGAGAATCAGCTTTAATGTAGTTTTTTTTTTTACTAAAAATTTACACCTGGTTTTGGTGGGCCCCTCATTGACATTTAACATAAATGAGGATAGCTTCAGTCTTGTGGGTCACACTCTATTTTTTCCATTATTCTGGTAGATGTTATCAGAATGCTCCATTAATCCTGTGTCCTTCCCACTGGAAATGCTGTTGAACACGAGTTTATCTGTTTACTCTTCAAAAATTCAATTACCTTCCAATAAAATCTAATGTTACATCCTAATTTCTGCTTCTGGTGGCCCACACCAATTTGTCCAAACATATTCACCAGTGTCTGAACAAATCCTAGTTTGTATCCGTGGCCTCTGGACAGGAATGCTCTTCCTAAGTCAGGTGAAAGGCTGTAAAAAGGAAAGCATCAGAAATGGCTGGGGCAGGAATCCGTGCAGAAGCTCTGGGATATTTGGGATCCCAGAGGTCTCCCCTGTGCTTCCACAGCTGCAGGCACAGATCTGTTTAGAGTGGGATCTTCTCCTGGGACTCCATTTCCACATTAAATCCATCCCATTCCCAGTGAGAGAACCACTTCATTTCTAACAAACTTGAATAAATTCCCAAACCACCTTGGAGAGAGCTGCATTTTACCACCAATGATCCTTGAATCCTGACCTTAGGAGCAGTTGCCATTGGCCTACAGAAATCTGCACATGCCATGCTGATAATTCCTTTTTCCCAGCATGTCAAGGCAGCTAGAAGCAGGATTTAAGATTCCTGAAGCAGGATTTATGATTTTAGAAGCAAGACTTAGTATTCCAAAAGCAGGATTTAGGACTCTAAAAGCAGGGTTTCAGATTCTAGAGGCAGTATTTCAGAATCCAGTAGGAGAATTTTGGGATTTGGGGTTCTAGACTCAAGATTTAGCATTCTAGAGGCAGATTTTAATACTCCTGAAGCAGGATTTGGGATTCCAGAAGTAGGCTTTAGGATTCCAGAAGCAGGACTGGGATTCCCAAAGCAGGATTTAGGATACCAGAAACAGAATTTGGGGTTCCATAAGCAGGATTTCGGATTCCAGAAGAAGGATTTGGGGTTCCAGAAGCGGGATTTGGGATTCCAGGAGCAGGATTTAGGATTCCAGAAGCAGAATATAAGATTCCTGAAGGAGGATTTGGGATTCCTGAAGCAGGATTTGGGATTCCAGAAACAGAATTTGGGGTTTCAGAAGCAGCATTTAGGATTCCTGAAGCAGGATTAGGGATTCTAGAAACAGAATTTGGTGTTTCAGAAGCGGGATTTGGGATTCCAGAAGCAAGATTTGGGATTCCAGAAGCAGAATTTAACATTCCTGAAGGAGGATTTGGGATTCCAGAAGCAAGATTTGGGGTTTCAGAAGCAGGATTTAGGATTCCAGGAGCAGGATTTAAGATTTTTCCCCTCACAGTTTTCCTGAGGGCCAGCAGGAAGACCTGCAGTTGACTTTGTCTCTGTGGGCAGGGCTCAGACTTGCGCCAGCATTCCCAGATCTGATCCATAAAGGCCCTTCCCGCCCAAACCCCGCCTCCACCTCACTCCTGCTCCTGGTTTCATTGCAGGAACACGCTTTTGAAAGCAGCCAGAAGTATAAAGAAGGCAAATACATCATTGAACTAGCTCACATGATCAAGGATAACGGCTGGGATTGAGGGGAGAGCCCAGCCCCAGCAGCGTGCGAGCGATGCCATCCAACCGAACATTATATCCAAGAGTGAGAGAGTGACTGAACGCTTGGTTCCATGCATTTAGAGGCTCTGCAATCCGGGAGCATCTTCACACCCTTCTCCATCTTTATTGGTGACTGGCCTCTAAATTTCTGTCTCTCTGTCTCTTTGCTTTGTATCTGTTTGTGAGTTGACCCTGGCTGCTTCTCTCTCTGTTCTGGCGTTGGCTCAGAGAATGCACCGAATGCCCGACAGCCATTCCACGTGCCCAGTGCTGGATCCAGCCTGACCTGGGCTCTCCTGGCACCTCCCAGGTGTGGGAGGAAGACCCCGAGGTTTGGGCAGGAGAAGGTGGGAGAGGGGTGGGGGAGCGGGGCCCGCAGGGGAACCATCGGAGGGTGATGCTGTGCTTCTCCTCTCAGTCCTGGGTAAGCAAGGCTTGAAACCATCTCCTTGTCTAAATGGACAGAGAAATACCTACTTGTCTAAATGGATAGAGAAATATCTCCTTGTCTAGATGGATAGAGAAATGCCTGCTTGTCTGAGAAGGACAGAGGAATATCTGCTTGTCTAAAAGGACAGAAGTTACCTCACGGCTGCGTTTTCTCTCCAAACCCCGAATCCATCGGCGGAGCCTCAGCCCGAGCCAGCCGAGCCCGAGGCAGAATCAGTTCCCCCCCAGTCTGTGTTTTGTTTGCTGTTGATGAGCTCGTTGTGGGAGGGGCAGGACCTGGAGGCTGCAGGGATTCCCTGCCTCTCCTCTGCCTCCTGCTTCTGGGTGGGGAGGCCAAAGGTCCTGGGGAGCGTCCTCACGGCTGGAGAAACCAAATCCTGACTCGTGAGCCCTGCAGAGAGGAGAGAAAACCACTTCAGGCACGAGGAGGCTGGAGCTGCAGCCTAGAAGATGTGGCAGGGTGGAAAAAGGCCACATGTGAGGCAAGGAGGGGGAAATTCCATAGAGGAGGATGGGGAGTCAGTGACAGAGGGCACCCCTGGATTTCCTGGCCTCCCCTGAGCACCCTTGGCGGTGTTTTACCAATCTTTCACAAGTGCATGGAGGAAAATGTTGTTACAGAACCTTTTCCTTGAATCCCAGGCTCCGCTGGGGGAGCCTGGCACAGAAATGGGGTGAGGAGGAGCCGAGTTCTGGCGGTTGTGTTGCACAGTGGATATTTCAAGCCCTGAGGTATCCTCCACAAATCACCCCCAACTTTTCCCACTCCCAGAAGCCCATTGCAGGCATGGGGAGAATGGGAACAAAAAAAAGAAATCAAACATCTTCCCACCACCCCTGGAATGATCTATGCCTTGAGGGGTGGATGTGGGTGTCAAAACTGCAAGGGACAAGGAGTCCTTCCCATTTTAATTTTTCCCTGGTGATTCCTGAGCACCTTCCCAAGGGGGGTGGTGGGGAAGGGGTGTTGTGTGTGACAGGGGAGCTGTGTTAGGCCAAAATAAAATGAGAAGTTTGCTCTGCAGCAGTCCAGCCAGTATCTGGTGCATAACCCAGGACTATTGAGCTGAGTTCTTTTTCTCTCTCCCCGAGTGAATTTTTCTTTTTGTTGGCAGAATTTTTTCAAGTGGGTTAATCCATGGGGGGAAATCTTCCTTAATCCAGAAGGAAAGAGTGTTGTGCAGGGGGTGGTGACTCCTTATGAAACAGAAGCTTTGGAGCTGTAATCTGTTGTCACTGGCCCCCCCCCCTGAGAGATTCCAGGGGGCTGTGGAAAAGTCATTTGATGTTCAGTTGGCAGGGAATGGGAACAGAGACTGTCCTTAAGGATCAGGGTGGAATTCAGGGTTGGATCCTTGTGCTGCAAGCCAAACCTGATGAAGCAAAGGTTTTTTTTTTTTTCTCTCTCAAAGCTCTGTCTTTGACAACCTTGGAGAAATGAGGTGGAGTTGGCCGGGCTCCTGCAGGGGATGGAGTTTGTGACCAACCTGTCCAGAGGTGGCTTCTGCCCTCACCCTTCTGCTCTGGCTGTGTAACAATTGCTTCAGCTTTTGTTTTGGATTGTCTCTGCTTCTGTCAGCCACATTCCCTCAGTGACAAATCCAGTAAAAATCAAAAATTCCACAGCACCTGCTGTCTTGTGGACTCTGGCACTGACCTGGTGCCATTTCCCTGTCCTTTCATTGAGGATCCATGGCAATTTGTTGGGTTTTGACTAGTTGGAAGTAATTCCTGTTCTTCAAAGAGCTCTTTAGTCTCCACAGAGCCTTTAAAGGAGCTGGGAGAGGTAAGGGATCATCCCAAATCCTGTGAGGTTGAGAAGAGCACACAAGGCTCATGGTTTGATGTTGGTATTTGGAGTGACTGCTGATCAAAAAGCAAAATAAAAGGCAGGGCTGTGCAGAGAACTGCTCTGAGAAATACCAGCTCCAGAGAGCTGCCAGGTGGAAATGGTTTTATCCATTCATTTGGGACAAAAAAGGACAATGTCCCATCAGACCTGGCTGGTTTTTACTGCTCACGGGTGTTGGGCTTCTAATGGCAACCAGTCCAAGCTTGAATAGGACAAGGTCTTAATCTGCTTTTAATTGGTTTTGTCCTGTCAGTCTCTTGCTGAGAGCCAGGCCCTGAGCCCTGCTGGAGCCCAGTGTGTGTGGCTGTGATGTCCTGCCCAGGTGGGAGAGGAGAAATGTGCTGGTGCAGCTCCTGTGTGTGTCCAGCGAGCAGGAAGAGCTTTATTTGGCTGCTGATTGCCCCTGGCAGCTGGGGGCTGGCAGGAATTGGGGATCTGTGCTGGTGACACAGAGCGACACACTCAGAGAAAACCAAAGAACTTCCCTGCTGAGCTGAGCCAGGTGGGGCCTTTTCCCAGGAGAAATGGACATGTGGCCTATGGAAGCTGCTTCCTGAGCACGTGGTGCTGCTTTCCATGGGCAGCATCCTCAGGAAAACACGGACAGCAGCGAGTTTTCCTCCTTTTTTTGGTGTCCAGCCTCGTGTCTGGGCAGCTGTGAGCACCCTTGAGTTTACATCCCCCCCTCTACCCCAAAGCTCAGACTTGAGTAAGTTTTAAATTGTTTTTGCTCTGGTGGATTGTCTGGTGTGAAATCCTGACCCCTGTAAGAAATATTCAGATGATAATATATACAAAGCAGAAAAAAATAACCCCCAGACGTTATCTTGTGAAATATACTTTTGTAAATAATATTTAATTTTTTTAAAGAAATAATATATTTGGTGCTGTTTTCTCAGAGCCCCTCCCTGAGAGCACTTTTTTGTTGTCGTTGTTGTTTATGATGATCCTGTTTCCTTCTGTATTTGTTGGAAAATATGTTTAAAGGGAAACAAAAAAATCATAATTTACATTGTCCTCTGAAGTGGATCCGTGTTTCCTGTGGATGTGGCAGGAGGGGGGACTCCCAGCTGGCAGATTTGGTGGCTGGGCTGGGGACAGCAGCCCCCAGGGGGGATATTTGGGCTGGGAGGGGCTGCAGGACTCAGCAGGGCTCCAGTTCCCCTCTGGCTTTCCCCAGATCCCCCCTGCTCCCAGCAGGAATCCCCCGGAGCCCAGGGGGGCTCCCACTTTTCCCTGGTTTGTAGAATCCAGGCCTGGAATTTTCCCTTGCACCAGGATTGGCTGGAGTGAAGTAGGTCTGGAGCTGCAGGAACTGGGATGGGACAGGAGCTGCAGCCTCAGGTTTGCTGCTGCTGGGGGCAGCAGGGATGGAGGATGGAATTTCGAGCCCAATGTTGATTTTAACCTAAACCACAAATCTTTGGATCTTGGTTTTACTTTTGAGGGGAGTTTTTTTTTGTTGTTGGTTGTTGTTTTGTTGTTTTTTTTAACCAGGCTGCTACGTAACAAATTAGAGTAAAAGTTTACCTCCCTTGGCAGTAAAGTTCATTTCTTTTGTTCAACTTTCTGTCGTTAATCTCCCCCCCTTCTCACCCTCCTTCATTTTTATTTCATTTGGTTTCTTGTTTATCCCAAAGTGGACCAACAGCACAAACCACTGGACTGTGTTTTGCTGAGCAAGGAGCTGTTCAAGAACTGTTGCAGGCTCTTTAATTCTCTGGGTTTGGTGCACACGACTTCAAACCACACAGGAACAAAACCAACCCTGCGAAATAAACCCCGATGTTCACGTGATGATCAAGTGAGAATTGTCTCTGTATGCGTTTTTCTGACTGCTCTTTGAGAGTGTGTGAATCATGCATTTCCCTGCACTTCCCTGCTTTGGGAGGAGCTTCCACGTGAAGCAGCTTTGGGATGAAGAGGGGACACCAAACACCCAGCTCAGCTCAGTGGGAAGGAGCTCTTCCCACCACGGGAGAGGCCTCAG
The DNA here is from genome assembly GCA_003676055.1 of Chloebia gouldiae. Taxonomy (NCBI): domain Eukaryota; kingdom Metazoa; phylum Chordata; class Aves; order Passeriformes; family Passeridae; genus Chloebia; species Chloebia gouldiae. Next base: position 1,126,365 of record QUSF01000062.1, read on the forward strand.
TGCTCAGAAACAATCAGGTTAGACAGAGGTTTTCTGCAGAAATCCTGGTGAAAAAGAGCAAGCAGAAGAGGGGAAATGAAATCATCTTGAATTCAGAAAAAAAAAAAAAAATCAACATTTAAATGCAAGCAGAATGGCATTGTGTAAGGTACAACCACAAATAAGCTGTTCTCATTGTTACAACTGTGTGTATCCTTTGTTTTGTTCTTCCTAAGGAAATGGGAATGCTTTCCCCATTGACAAAACTAAGGACAATATTTCCAATACCAGCCTGTCTATGGATGCTCTTGTGTTTACAAATTGTGTATATTTTTATTTCTTTGATCTTATTTTAATTTTTTTTGCATATTCTTTCAGGTCATTTGCTTCAGTCATAAATGCAATTTTTTGTTTTCAAATAATTGGTTTTCACCTTTTCATGTATTTGTACATTGTATATAGTTCTTCAGTATTAGAGGGAGGCGTATTGTTTGTCATATTTACAATATGTGTTGGTGCTCATTTGAGAAAATAAAATTTTCAAGTACTAAAGCTGCTGGTCCAGGTTTCTGCTTTATTCTGTGCAAATCCCTGAAATCCAGAGCTGCTCCCAGGGGATGGGAAACAGCAATTCCTGCTGCCTCCACCTCAACCACCACCACAGCCAGATGGAAGGCAGTGCTGTATTTGGGTTTTTGGGATGGGCAGATGCAATCCCTGTTCATCCACTGCTGGAGGTGGCAGGGAGCTGTCCTGCTGAGCGCCCTTAATTCCCCACAGGGCCAAAAAAGCCACTTAAACAGGACAGCACCGGGGCTGAACTCAGAGCCCTGAGCTGGGAGTGAGCTCAGGCCACCTGAGAGGAGCCAGGAATTCCTGCCAGGTGGGAGAGGGCCAGGGAGGATGAGATGGGAGCCGATCCCATGGCCTGGGCAGCGGGACAGTCCCTGCAGTGGGGTCAGAGCTCCTGGTTCCACCAAAACCTAAATCTGCTTTTCTTGTCCCCACACCAGCCTGGGACACTCTGGGTGTGTCCCTAAGACATGCTGCCCCCACCTTGGGGACAGCGACATCGCCAAAAAATGACCCCCAGGCCCCTGTGCAGGGTCTGTGTGGGCAGCTCCTGGCGCTGGGCTTGTTCCTACAACCCCACTGGAAAAGACCGAAGGCAGAGGGAATCCCTTGGGATGGGGAGGGGACCAGCACATGTGGGAATGTTTCTCGTTCGCCATCCCAGCTCTGGGCGTGGCTCCTCACCAGCCCAGCCGTGAGTCCTGCAGGGAAAATCCCGCCGGGAAAAAGCGCAGGAAAAGCCGAGAGTCCTGCAAGGAAAATCCCGCCGGGAAAAAGCGTCCTGCTATTGCCCACCGCGAGCATCCGAGTGACAGCAGGAGGGACAACTCCAGGCTGTCCCTGAGCAGTGGCCTTGGGAAGAGCCTCCAAATCCCTATCGAGCCATTGGGATGGAGGTGGAGAAGCGCCAGGACCGCGTGGAACGACCCCCGGGGCTGGGGGGGAGCGGAACCCGGCAGCTCCCGCATCCCGGGCGGGGAGGGACCAGCTGCGGTTCGGGATGCGGGACAGCCCCATCCCGGCTCTTAATTAACCCGCAATTAGAGCCGGGCCGAGCCGAGCGGGGCTATTAATGACCCGGCAGATAAAGCTGACTCAGGCGGCAGCAGCGCCGGGCTCCGGCAGCGGCTCTGCGGGACGGACGGACGGACGGACGGACGGACGGACGGACGGACGGACGGA
>QUSF01000062.1:1128108-1148843 GCA_003676055.1 Chloebia gouldiae
GGACGGACGGACGGACGGACGGACGGACGGACGGACGGACGGACGGATGGGTGGATGGATGGATGGATGGATGGATGCTGGAGGGATGGAGGAGGGATGGATGGATGGGTGGATGGATGGATGGATGGGTGGATGGATGGATGGATGGATGGATGGGTGGATGGATGGATGGATGGATGGATGGATGGATGGATGGATGGATGGCGGAGGGATGCTGGAGGGATGGAGGAGGGATGGATGGGTCCCTGGCCCCACCAGGTGACAGCACTGCAGGGGTCACCGTGACCTCCCCCGTGGCCGGAGGACGGGCTTTAAAGAGCGGCGGGGCCAAGCTCGGGGCAGCTCCTGACTCCTCTCCCATCCCACCGGCCACAATGAGGGATTTTTTTTTTTTTCAAAGGATGATCACAGAGCTAAAAATACAGCAGCGCCAGTGGCCTTTAATCCCGGTTCAAGAGCAATCTGACACTCCTGCTCTGCTTCCCAGGCGGCTTTTTGGGAGGCAGGGATGCTGCCAGCTGCTGCTCCATAGGTTCTCTCCATCCCTTTCCTCCTCCACCCGGGTCCAGCCTCACGGATGCCCCCGGGCTTCCCCCAGCACCTCCTTTCCCAGCGGGACCGCGGCTCCTCCGAGCGGGATTTCTCGCAGACAGGGAGGATTTACAGTAGCGCCTTCAGGCTGCCAAGCACGCCGGGGTTATTTTTATTTTTACCCAGCTCCAGGGTAGGGTATAAATAGAGCCCAGGCCATTCTCTGTTGCTGACCAAGAAATGTCCCACAGAAGCAGACCAGGCATGAAGGAAATGTCACCTGGGGGTCACCCCTGGGGGAAATAACAGAGCCCCACTGCCACCCCTCTCCATGTGGCCTCCAAAAACCACAGAATCCTGCCCTGTTTTGGGGAATCTGGGGGTGTTGTGAGAAGAAACTTTGTCCAGGGATGGGCACCTTTAATCAAACCTCTCCAGGATTAAATCCCTCCATCTGTCAGGGCACCCCAAGGCTGTAAAGGGGATCAGCCCTGTGAGGGCAGGCACTGGGGGACTCAGGGAGAGGCTGCTGGAAGGACAGCAGGGACAGGGGGTGGCAGACATCACCAGCTCGACTTCTGTGGAAAAAAAAAAGCCCCAAACCCATGGAGCTTTTCCAGCCTGGCCTTTATTTATGGCTCCGGATCAAGCAGCTGCTCCCGGCGGGGGCTGCCCCGCACTGCTCCACAGGGAAGGCTCCTGCAGACGTTTTTTCCCAATGTATGGAAAGTTCTGATGAGGTGAAGCGAAATGCTGGGGGGAAAAAGTCATAAAATCCTTTACCAGGGGCCTGACCTCGCCCTGTGGAGCTGTGCCCCTGGGTGAAGGGCTCTGGGCGAGGCTTTGGATGCCTGACAGAAACAGCAAATGCTATAGGAGTGCTTTTATAGAGCTCTGCTTCCTCGTGAAAGCCAGGCTGGTGTTTTCTTTTCCACTTGGACGAGGATTTTCCCATAATTGTGCTATTTTTATGGAGGTTTCAGACAGAAACAGAGGCCTCTCCCAGCCAAGCCCTGGTGCTGGAGGAGCTGGGGCACGGGAGGGTTCAGCCTCTGACGCAGGTTCCCCATCTTTGCCAAGTGCCTTTGCTGGCAGATGTCTCACCCTGTGGAAATGGGGGATTTGCTCCATCTCTGCCTCACAAGGATTTTTCTTTTCTGGAGTTTCCTGCCTGGAGATGAACTGTGGTGCAGATGCTGCCTGAACCAGGGGGAAGCAGCAGAGCCTTCATGACACAAAACTGGGGCTCAGCCAAAACTCCTGCTCTAAGGACACAAAAAATGAACACCTCAGCAGGCAATAGCAATTTCTGACAGACAAGGGGCACTCATCTCCCCCAGGGCAGCTCATCAACACCCCAATCACTGCTGATGAGGCAAAGGGTAGGGAAACACCAGGAGCGATGGCTGAGAGGCCACTGAAGCCACCAGCTGTGCCCATCAGCAGTGCCTCCCCCAGTTCCCAGGTTTTGCTGGTTTCTGGACATATTTTTGCTGAGGGGGAGCTTTTTTTTGGAGTGGTGCTGCTGCTGGAACCTCAGCTGGGTTTTGCTGCTCGGTGTTGTGGCAGGTCAGTGGGAAGGAGCCAGGTGGGAGCAGGTTTTTATGGGGAGGAAATGAAGTGGCTGAAGGGTGGAGGCTGTGTTGTCTTTCATTTGAGGTGGGATTTCTGTCTGACTGCGGGATTTGAGCTGCTGTGGCTCCGTGTGCCCGGTTTTGGGGGCAGCAGGAGGAAGCTGTGATGGGGGACTGTTGATGCCAATCCTTTTGCAGGCTTGTGGAGGTGAATTTAATCTTTAGAAGCCTGGTGGGAAGGAGCTCTCCCGGGCTGGGAGCTGCCAGCAGCCGGCCAGCTCTGCTGCCGGCGCCTGGAGCCATTAGTAGGGCACTAATAATGTCCTTTATTAAATCACAGCCACGTCATCAGCTGCTCTCGGGGATGTGGCTGCTTGCACGTCCCTCCCCAACCTGCCTGCTCCTCTGGGTGCTGTGGGAGTGGATTTTTTTTCCGTGGGTTTTCAGCAGTTCTTTGCTCTGGGGATCCATCATCTAGAAGGGGCTGGTTTTTTACTCAATTCATCCCTCAGATGCACAGGGAGTTTTTTTGGCTCTATTTGCTGTCAGCAGGAGAGGGTCTGTGAGCTCCTGAGTGAAATCCCTTGTGCCAAACCCAAATTTCCCCCAAAATACAAATAATTCAGCCCAAACTGGGCTCTTGTGCTCTTTGTACCTGCCTTGGACCAGGCCAGACTTTGCTTGGGTTTACTGAAGCTGCTTCTATGAACCCCCATCACAGCCCAGCTCTGAACATGTGCATTCCATGCCCTGGGTTCCCAATCCAAAGCTATTTGGGAACCAGGCAAGGTCCAAGCCTTAGGGAAACCCCACCCTTTGCTGGAGCTGCTGGCTAATGGGGACAGGGCTCCTTTTGGATTAGTTGCCCACAAGCAAGAAAAGCTATTTTGAACCAGAGGCTGGGAATGTTTGAGCTAATCCCAGGTGGAAGCTGATTAAGAGCTCGTGGGGGGAGATTTGGAGCAGCTCCTGGTGGCTCAAGGAGCCCAGCCACGTCCCCTGGCTGCTCTGCCTGGCCAAACCACCCCCATCTCCAAGAAGTGAGAGGAGGTGAAGCTCAGCCCCGACATTCCCGACGTGTTGGAGGGGATTTCTTTGCACAAACCCTTGCCAAGGTCTGTGGAGCTTAATCCTGACCTTTGGCAGCTGTTGGGTGCTGGGAAGGGGAGAGCTCTGTGCTCCTTTCCAGGCTGGTGAGCAAAGGGATCAGGGGACACCTTCATGAGCCCTTCAGCTCCGTGACACCCACACCAGGGAGCTGGCAGTGTCTTCATGCTGTCATACCCCAGGGAAATATTTAGATTTTGGCCACCATTTTCAGGGGCTTGTAAGTTTTTCTGGTGGAGATTCCCACCCTGGGCTGGGTGAGCTCTGCTCCATGCTCTGAGTGAGCAGTGGCTGTGCCAGGGGCCTGAGGGTGCAGGATTTGGGTTGGATCTCGAGGATGCACAGCATTAACCTGCACAGACACAGCAGGGAAGGTGCAGGGCTCATTCCCATTCCCATGGGTCTCTCCAGTCACATGTGACACCCAGCATCCCTGCCACAGGAAGGTGGCAGCAAATTTTGGGTGCCTTCAAGCACTGGGAGGAAGAAATCTTAAAGGCAGCCATGGGGGATCCTCCCAAAAAGCAGAGCAAAGCCACCACGTGGGAAGAGTCCTGCAGATCAGAGCTGCAGGCTGGGCCCTCCTGAATGAAATATTTGGGTTTTCTCCACCTTGCCCAGCCCAACAGCAGCCCCTTGTCTGCGAGTCACAGAAACAGAACCCAGTAAAGAGATTTCTCCCAGTTCCTGAAACCACAGAGCTTCCTCCACACAAACCCTGAATTCTTCCCCACATCCTGCCCTGGGCAAACACTGAGCAGGACTGAGAGCAAACAGCACCAGGTGTAAACACAGCAGCGTTTCCTCTCCAGGAAAATATTGACTTGCCTCTCTGATCACTCCTGGACTGAAAGCACATTTGGAGCAGCTTTTAAGGAATTGCTTACATTTCATTTTCCTTATTTTTTTTCCACGTGGAGCCCCACAGCAGCAGCATTGTGGTGAAGTCGGAGGTGTTTTTAAAGACCCCGTTTCAGGTGTTTATGTGCTGCTGCACATAAATCACACCTCAAACTATGAGCCCTTGTCTGCTCAAAATATTCCTGAGGCTGAGCCCTTCCTGCCCAAGGACCCCAAAATGTCTTCCTGCCTCCTTCCATCCCCAAATTTAGCTGCTGCATGGAGGGAGCAAACCCTGGGCTTGTCCTGGGAATTAAGGGAGCTTTCCTCCCAGCACCGAGCTCTGTATGTAAATTTTTCACGCATATATTTGCATCTATCTGATCAGAGGGGAAGCTGGGAGCAAAGTTTCTGTTTGAGGATGCTCAGCCCGCCCCTGCCGTGGGGATGTGGGAGAGGAGAAGCACAGGGAGAGCCCAGCTGTGTGCTCACAGAGGTTTTTGGGTGCATAACATCCTTTGCTCCTTTAGATGAGTAATTCTTTCCAGGAATTAATTTTGTTGTCTCTTTGGAAGGTCGCAAATTAACTCGCTCCCATTAAATCGCTGTTTTCCTTCCCTTAAAAGTGGACAGTATTGGTAAATCTTATTTTTCAGAAGTCCAGGCTGTAATCTGGGACCTCTGGTCCCTTTTGCTGCTCTTCCTCACAGTGGGGTACAGCATCAGAGCACCCCAAAATTGGCTGTAGGCAGGAACAAAGGCTGGATCCGAGTGTGGAGCTGGGGAAGGACACACTGGGAGCTGCAGCCACGGGATTTAGGACACATTTCTGGCACCCTGCACTGAACCCTGTGGCCTCCTGCTTGTCGTGTGTCCATTTTCCTTTGGAGTGCACCCAAAAGTTGGGGAAGCAGAGCTCCAGCTCTGTCCATGGAGCTGAGCCGTGCCCGCCAGCCGTGACGTCAAAATTTGTGTCCGGATTAAAGGGAACTTAAAATTAATCCTCGCAGTCCACGGGCATCTCTGGGGTTTAGCATTTTTCCCCTGATCATTCAGTATTTTTAGCAGATTTTTTTTTTTTTTTTTTAGTTCCTTGCAGAGGCAGCAGGTACTGGAAATCCCAGCCCTGTCCCAGCAGCCTCATCATCTGTGCTGGGAGTGATGGGAGGAAGGTTGGCACCAGGGAAAATAAAACTGGCTGGGGGTTGGCCCTGCCACCCAGAGCTTCTCAAGAGGGAGAGAATTAAACCCCACCCAGCAATTCATCAAGTGTGAAGAATCTGAGCCATGCTGTGCTGCCGGTTGGGGTGGGACCCCCAGACCCCAGGGATCCTGTGGGATCCCCCTGCAAGGAGCTGCTGGCTCTGGCACTGCTGGGCTGGGGTGAATCCCAACAAAAGCAGGGAAAGAGGAAATGGATCAGGGTTTGGATCAGGCCAGGCACAACCATCAGTCCTCCCCAGTGAGCAGGAGGTTCAGAGGAAGCCTTTGCTGCACTCAGCCTCGCAGCACCCTGAAAAGTGGAACAGAACAGCGAGGTTAATATTGAATTAACTTTTCTCCTTTGGATCACAGCTCAGTGTCACACTGGAGCAGATCCCAGCACCCCCAGGATTTATATTTCATTCCAGAGGGTTTGCAGAGGCAGGAGGGGCACGAGGGGCTGTGTTGGTCTCGCTGGGAGTAGGTGAAGCCACTTTGCACAGGGATCTTCATTAAATCCCTTCCAGCTGCATTTGGTAAGGAGCTCTTGCATGCACATCTCCCAAATTCCTCTGATAATTCCCCTCTGTGCAGGGTGAGGGATGCTCCAGGCCCCTCCCCGCACCCACGGGTTTGGGGTGGTGTGAAAAATTGATTTCTTGATTAAAGTCTAATGTGTGGTATAATTAAGGAAATCCTCCCAGTTCAGAAAGTCATTAGGAGATGATTAATTGGGGTGAGGCTGGGAGCTGCCTCCTGCCAAGGAGCAGCTGTGGCTGCTGCAGGACCCCGGGGCAGTGGGGTCATTGTTACCCACGGGATGGAGCCTGGATTCCTTGGCCAACCCATCCCCAAAATCTCTGCATTCCCAAACCTCTGGTGAGCTGTGCTGGAGATCCCTCTGAGCCACTGCTGATGCTCCTTCCAGTAAGTTTAAGGTCTTTCACTTCTAAATGTTTAATTAAGTGGTCACAGTTTAGCTGCAGAGCCCAAGGAGGTTCTTCCAGAGCTGATCCATCCCCCTCCAAGCCCACCCTGCACCTTCCAGGCACCCTGACCAGAACATTTTGCTTTTCCCCTGATTATCTCTCCAGGTCTTGCATGTGTTTTATGTATGCTAAAGACAGCAGAGGCAGCAGCTGCTCCAAGGGGTTTTTGCTGCCTTCCAGAGACCTGGGGTTGATGCAGACACCAGCCCCCAGCACGAGCTCCTGGTGTCTGCATCACAAACTGGTTTTATTCTTGAAATACTAATTGAATACTAAACGGTAGAGCTGTCAAATAGATTAGGTGAAAAGATCAATTTGCTTTAGATAGAGGAGATGGTATTTCATGGCACAAAAAAGGAATTATGGAGAATCAGTAACAGCCTGTCAGTGTGCACCGCTGGGAGTTATTACAAGTTTGTGTCTCAGACGTGTCTGATGAGTCTGAGGGTGAAAATTCTTTTGGTTGAAGGAAATTTTGGTCACACAGCTGCTTTAGAGGTTTGTTTGTAAACACTTCTGCTATGATTGACATAGGTGTAAGTTAGTTTAGGCTCAATGGATGATATTGAATGAGGGGGGGAATGTTTTGCAGTTCAGTAGTGAGAGTTTTCTATCTTTTTTTCCATTTCTTCCCCACTTTTTTTTTTTTTTGAGAGGGGAAGCAAAATCTGGAGAAGTGCATCACTTCCAGAACTCAGTGGCTGCCCCAGCAGCCAGGGCAGCATCAAACCCTGGGGTTCAATGTGAAGATAGATGGATGGGAAAATAATTAGGTGCCTTACAGTTCCAAGCTTATTTTTCCAATCCACATTGTCCTTGAGCCATTATGTATTTGAGGGGTTTGCTCTGCACTAATGGGAATGGAATTGCCAAATTCCATCCCCACTTGGGGACCAGCCTTCTCCAGCTTTGTTCTTGGGAATTAAAGAACAAAGACCAGACTTTTGTTTTCCTGACTATGCTCGCTTTTATTTTTCACAAAGCTAAAAACCTGCTTGTTTTATGGATTAGATTTTTTCCTGACATCAAGTTGCTGAAAAAAAAACCCAGCAAAAACTGTAACTTAATACAATAACTAAGAGAGTTACTGCAGGGTTTTATTAGCTCCCAACAGCTGAGGAGCATCCGAGGTGTTCTCAAAAACATCAGTTAACCCTCAGAACATCATTAACCATGAGTGTTTTGATAATAATTTTATGGGGAGCAAAGAGGTGGGCCAATTTATTCACCAATCCATGATTTTCTGTCTCCAAGTGCCTTCCTGGATTAGCTGTTAGTCACCCTGCAATACATCTCCTTCATTTAATGCTGAGTTATAAATCCCAGCCTTCAATTAAAGAAGCTGGGCTAGCAGTCATCATTTGCTAGTAATGGACTCAAGCTGCAAAATTTGGTTTCAAAGCTCAGAGCTGTGTGGATTTAGGGTTTTAGCTCGCCCGTTATAGAAATAAGAAACAGATGGGATTTGCAGGCCTGGTTCAGACTCCTCGCTCCTCGTCAGGTCAGTGTTGTTTAAGTCAAATTAGATTTTCAGCCTGATTCATTCCTGCCTCTGCCTGTTGCACTGATGGCACACAAACTGTCCCCAGGGCTGGAATCTTTGCAACACTGGGTATGGTCTGGATATCCTGGAAAAGAAATATTACCACTGGTTCTGCAAGTGGTGTGGAATTAAAGGCAATTGGGAACATTTGTAGGCAGCGCCAGCCAGGTCCTCAACATGCATTTATATATCAAAGTTCTCCTATTTTTAGAAGTTTAGAGCTGGGAACTGTACCATATTTCTTTTTCATCTAATAAGGGCTCTGTGAGACACATGGAAGGGCTGGCTTTGAGATATTCTTAGCAATTTAACACAAACAGAGCATCTTGCCTCAATTTATTGTAAGTTCCACTCCTCAGGGCAGACCTGGCAGAATGATTCCTCAGGGATGGTTTCCAAGGGAAATGGTGGCTTCCTCCTCTGCCCAAACTGAGGCTGGGTATCTTCCCTTCGGAAGCATCACTTCAGCTGAACAAATTATTAAATTTAGCAGTGAAAGAACAGGCTCAAACTGCATTTTGCAGAAGGTGATATGAGAGTATCTCATGGTCCTGTCTGGTTTTTAACCTAAGTATCATTTAAAATGGGGCTGTTCAACACCTCAGAGCTTGTGGTGGTGTGGAACCGTTTGTGGTTTGCTCTTGTGTGCCACTCATCAGGAATTCCTTGGAAGGGAGAATTTCCTGAAAGTCTTTCACTCCTTCTTGATGACTTGTGGAGATGGTTTTAGCTGGAAAAAGGGATTTACAAAAGCATGGTGCTACAGACTTGCAGACAGGCGTTGCCTCAAACAACACTGCACCCCAGAGATTGCCAAGTCCAAAATAAAGAACTCCTGTTCCCAGGCTGCCTGTGCAGCCACCCTGCTGCTTTTGCCAGGGATGCACAGAACTGGAGGATCTGATAAGAAAACATTTTCATGTTGGTTGAAGTTCAGTGCCAGCCCAGCTGAGACGAGAGCAGCAGTGCCTGGGGACAGGCAGGGAATGAAAAGGGAAGGAGGGCAAATGTTCAGTCTATAAAGGCTTCCAGCCTAATGTAGGATTAGTGGAAAGAAAATGGACTGCACATTAAAATTCATGAAGGAGTACGATTTAAGATCCATGAATAACAGAGCCACAATTATGCAGGAGCTGGGATTTGGGTTTGTTTTTGTTTTTTTTCCAGAGCTGGTGAAAGAAGTGAAGTCATTACCAGGACGTGTGTGGCTGCCCCGTGCTCTGCCCTCCTTGCTGGATGTTGTGGACACACAGAGCTGATGATACCGAAAGGTTGAACAGAGGAAATGGGAGAGGCTGTAGATTCCCAGACAAAATATGAGGGAGTTTTTGCACCCTGATAGGCTCTGTCCTTGTCCCTGGGTCTCCAGGCTGTCTCTGGTAAGACGTTTTGGTATGTTTTTGGTCTGGGCAGATCTCTGAAGTCTGGGGGATGTGGCACTTGGGTATCTGTCACTCTGGACACCCTCTGTGACTCCTGGAGCCTTGGTCAAGTCACTTGATCTCCTGGAGCTCAGCCCTGCCCTCCAAAATGAGGGTGTAAGGGATGAATGCATTCCTGGGGGGTACAGAAGCATCTGTGGTGAAGGTAAGGAGAGTTCAGACCTGCTTTTTTATCCTTAATGAAGCTCCATGAGCCTCAGGTCCTTCCAAACAAGGCTGTGGAAGGCAATCCCAGGTGAGCCTGGATCTACAGGATGTGGTGAGGGCCATGGGAAGGGGAGGAAGGCAACCCCCAGCTCATCAACCTCCAGTTTTTTGTTATCCAGGAGAGCATCAAGGAGATCTGGCTTTTCTTAATGACTTAGCATGAGAAAAGCTAATGCCAGGAGTTAATTCTTCATCCTGCTCTTCCCTTCCACGAGGACAGAGCCTGGGAAGTCAGCTGCTCTTATTCCATGGTCTTAATATAGAACAAAAGAGTAGTATTTTGTCCTAGATTTAACAGCTGGAGAAATAAAACTACTTTGGGTGGCAGGAGATGCTGTCATGTGAAGAGGGCATTTCCAGGGTAGTTTAGGATATCTGCTCATTCTACAGTCACAGAAATATATTTAAATCGCAGCCATGGTGCACTCTAATGGGAATGGAGGGCCTAAGTGAATTATTGATTGTTTTGCACATTTGATAAGGAAGTCAGAAGGGGAAGGATGCCTAATATACAGAAATAGATTGGAAGCTTCCCAAGGGTTGTAACAGAAGTGCAAGTGTGAGAAGGTCTTAAAATAGCCAACAGTTTTCACTGCTGCAGGTACAAAAGGCCTCGAGTCAGTGGAATCCTTCAGCTGGAGGTCCAGGGGGATGGGTCTGCTCCATGCCTCCTGGATTTTTTTCCCTGCTTGCTCTCAGTGTATGTGCTAAGTGCCCATAAGCTGCCTCCCTTCATCTCCTTAGGTAAGCGTGGGAAGAAAGTGCTCCAATTTAACATGAAAATCTCAGACACCATTTAGAGATGTAGGTATTCTCCAATCTGCCCTACCCCAGTCTCCAGGGAGACTGTTCCCATGCCATTCTGCATTTATATTTCTGCACAGATAATTTCCCTGATCCAAGGGCTGCTTGGAGGATTGCTGGGGGAGCTTTTTTTAAACCACAGACACGGTGTAGTGGCTTTGTATGAGCGTCGCTGAATTGTTTCCAGCATTCAGCTCCTCACCTGTCTGGATGGTGCATGAGGGCTGACAGACAGATGGATGGACAGACCGTGCTCTGTGTGAGAATGCAAACAGCTGAGCCAAAGCTTAATCCTCTCCCCAGCCCCTGACCTTCTTATTCAGGCTTGCACCTGGCAGGAGCAGCAATCATTCATGGATGTGGCCTCGCAAACAGCTGCAGGTCTGACACTGGAGTTAAATTTTGAAAGGGTGAAGCAGGCGTACATGTGAGGGGGATAAATCAACAGAATCACTTCCTAGACCAACTTTAAAGAGAAAACAGGGCTCTATGAATATCAGCTGAGGCCTGCAGCGAGTACACCAGGTCTCTTCTGCTGAATACAATGATGTTTGTGCAGAAAGGTTTGCAGAACTGGGGCACAGAGACCTGAGAGTGTGACTGTGACTCACTGCAGGTCCTGGCCATGTGCAGACACAGCTCCAGAGCAGCTGGGAGGGGAATGGGATCGGCCTGGGGGTGAGCTGGGCACGGCTGTGGTTGCCAGCAAGAGGATGAGCAGTTGCTGTGGCAGTTCTGTCACCCTTTGTGCCATAGCTGGGTCAAACCTGGCTGAGGAGCTTCTCAACGCTGCAGTTGAGCTGGGCTCTCAGCAGAGAACTGCAAATTCCTTTCCAGCACAAAAATATTTTATTCCACCAGAGCAACTCCCAGCTTGGATCTGGCCGGACGCTGCCCACCTGCAGAACAAACCAAGCTAAACCAATGCAGATTCCTGCCAGTGCTGTATTTCCTGCAGCCTTTTTTTTAGGGAGTGCAGTTAGGAATAACTTGGCTGGCCTGGCAGAAGGCTGGACTGTAGGAATTGTTGTTTTCCATGGAGATAAACACAAGGAAAATATATTCATGGTAGGGGAGAAAGGCTAAACGTCTGATCCTGTCTTCAAAAAGAAGCAATTTTTAACAAGCGGAGCAAGATTTGCAATAAAACTTGTCAATTTGTAAATGTTTGGTAGCAAGGCACTGCAAGGCAGCAGATGGAGGTGTGAAAGGGGTTTGGGTTTTTTTTTCCTGTCTAACACCTCCTTTCTCCAGCACTCTTCCTCTCTTTTAAGAATAACACTTCTTCAATAATGACTCACAGCCAGTGCCACAAAAATCCTGGCTGTCAGAAAAACTGCTGGGTGTCTGACAGGAGTGCAGCTTGGAGGGAACACTGGTTTCTTCTGTCTCTGCTGCAACCACAGCTCGGGGATTGTTCTGCTAGAAAGTGGCCCTACTTAGAGATTCCAGGCACAAGGCAATTACCTGTCTTGCCTTGCTGGATGTAATTAATACATGTGGTTTTCTTCTTAGGCACTTGGAATGGACCACATCGTCCAGAGCTAGGAGATGAAAATTCCCCAGGAAATCAGGCTTCTCTTCTGGGAAAGATGGAAAAAGCCCACAGTGAACCAGTAGGGGCTGGAATATTCCCCACATCCTGCTAGATCTCTGCTAATCAGAAAAGAAAAGAGATCCTCTGCTCAGAAGGGAATAAAGACATCCTGAGGGATAATCCAGCTGATCCAGCAGAGCCACAGCCCTCTGCCACCTCACAGAATTTGCAGTTCTGTGGGGAGCTAAACCTCAGGAAAAAGAGCAATTTTAGTCTTCCTGGATGGCCTGAAGGCAACAATGCTGCCCTGAGCATCACAGTTACTGCCAGAGCAGCTGCAGGGATGGGAGCACATTTCTCAGTTATTGGAGCAGGGAATTGTGCTGGGATTCCTCGGTTCTTCCCCCAGCTCTGCCTTTGATTTGTGGTGTGTGCAGACCCCTTAATTTGTTTCTGTTTTCCCCATCTGTGAAACTGAGATAAGATCACAGGGGAATTATAAAGCGTGCTTCATTAATGTTTATTAGACAGAGGGAAATCCTTAAATCAGTGGCACTGTATTCCAGGAGGACAAAGTTCAAGATTGCAAAGGGGTTGACTAAAGCCAAATCTGCTATTCCCAGGCTGGGAGGACAAAAAAGAAAAAAAAAAGAGAATTGAAAAACCTTACCTAGCCCCATGTCTGCCAAAAGAAAGATGTGGTTTAAACAAAATCATGCAGACTGCAAGTGTGTGTGCATAAATGTGTGTCTATTAAAACCATTAAATATTTATTGGCAAATACACAGCAAAGAGTGAAATGAGTTTGAAGTTTCAAATGGGTATATGATCACCATTAACTGTAAATTACCAGTGGCAACATAAGTAAATGGTGAGGCAATAAACATGGTATTTTCCATAAAGGGGTGTAACAACATAGAGTGTATTGGCACATGCCACTATTTTTTTTGTCAGATTGTCACAAACCAGCTTATTGTGAGATTTTACAATGCCTGGTTGTTAGCAGACTAAACAATTATTTCTAGGTTAGACAAAGTTGAAGGTGGCAACGTTGGGCACTGATGGAATATTTTCCAAGCCTTAGAGTGCACGTTCCTAGTGGGGAAATATTTCTCCCATTGTGCCAGAGGCAAAAATTGAGGGAATTTGGGATAACCAGACTGAATTTGCACCTGGTGTGACACCAAATTTACTGTGTGCTTCTTTTCAGTGATAGAGCCCAATGGAGGGTGAAACAACGTGTGAAGGGAGGAAGCACTGAGCTACGGGCAAAATACACCACCAAAAATCGCATTTTGGGGAAAACAGGGGAGCTGGACTGCAGCTGGTGCGTGTTCAGTGTTCTGTGCTTGCCACCTTCAGGTCTGCGGTGAACTCACAGGCGGAGCTGCAGCGCCTGCATTTGTTCATCACAGGGAATTTTGGGGTTATCAATGTCCTTAAAAGGTTATTAACGTCCTTAAAAATCACATTTGTTTCCCTCAGCGCAACAAGGCGATACCTGCACATTCCAGAGGGACATCGATTATTTACTTCAGCCTTGCCAAGCCTGGGTGAACCTCACAGAGCAGGCACCCCAACCAGCAAAACTTTTTACTGTTTACACATTTTAGCACACAAAGGAGTTGGTGTTCATTTGCCACCCAGTCACACAGTCCACTCGTTAATTAGTGTTCTATCTTCTATTGGTTAATGATTTGCTTCTGATGCTAATTAGTGCCATGCTGAGTCTTTCTCTCTGGGGTCAGTGGGTTTCTTGGGTCGGTGGTCACAGAATTACCAGAATTACCTTTTACCCTCTTGGGGCTGAGTTGGTTTTATGAGTTCTTCCACATCTTGGGAGTTCTGTCAGATCTCCCCTAAATTCTGCATTCTTTGTGTCCACTACCAGAGGCATCCTTCTTTTTTTTTCCCCACAGCTTTGTTAAACTGCCCCTAGGTCTGAGATCATTGAAGCATGTCCAACCCTAATCTTTTAAAATTCTAACAAGTAATTTGTTTTCTCTAACACATCACTTAGAGCTTGTTGGCTGCTCTCTCTTTCAGAGATTGAATCTCATCTCTTGTTGATGAGGCTTGAAAGTATAAAAAGATCAAAGAACTTTTCCTCTCTAAGGAAGAGGTTTTGGTGAAGCAGGTTTGTTTATCAATATTTTACTATTTTCTCTATGTGTACAGTTGTGTTTTGTTCAATATTGTGTAACAGCCTAATGTGACACAGTATGACATTTAGCTGACCTATGGAAAGAGAATGCTACTCTGATTTATGACAGAATTTTCTTGTCCCTTAGATTTTAAAACATGTTTTTCCTAATCAGAGTCATTCCATCAGGATATTGATGTGTGCACTCAAGGCTCAAGTTTTGTCATGGAATAAATCTGAGCAGCCTGTTCTTCCTGCCCTTTGATTTGGGGTCCTTCCAACCCTTCGCATTTTGTAGCTTTATGATTTTTGCCACTCTTGAGGTGATTCCCAATAAATCTGAGCAGCCTGTTCTCCCTGCCCATTGATTTCGAGGCAATTCCCAATAAATCTGAGCGGCCTGTTCTCCCTGCCCTTTGATTTCGAGGTGATTCCCAATAAATCTGAGCAGCCTGTTCTCCCTGCCTATTGATTTCGGGGTCCTCCCAACCCTTCGCATTTTACAACTTTATGATTTTTGCCACTCTTGAGGCGATTCCCAACAAATCTGAGCAGCCTGTTCTCCCTGCCCTTTGATTTGGGGTCCTTCCAACCCTTTGCATTTTGCAACTTTATGATTTTTGCCACTCTTGAGGCGATTGCCTCACTCTGAGGCGCCGTGAGGGCTGAGGGGAGAGCGGGGGGGGGGTGGCTTAGCGAAGAGGCGGGAAGGGCAGTGTGGGCGTGGCTTGGCGGGGAGGCGGGAAGCGCTGTGTGGGCGTGGCTTAACGGGGAGGTGGGAAGCGCCGTGTGGGCGTGGCTTGGCGGGGAGGCGGGAAGCGCTGTGTGGGCGTGGCTTAGCGGGGAGGCGGAGAGCGGTGTGGGAGGCGCGGCGCGCATGCGCGAGGGGCGCGGGGGTCGCGCGCGCGGCGTTCCCGCCAGGTGCGCTCAGGTGAGGGACGTGAGGGAGGTGAGGCAGGTGAGCCCCGTGAGCCCCGGCAGCCGCCATGGACGGCCCCGCCCTTCCCATCCGCCGCTCCCGCCGTCAGCTGGTGGAGGCCGTGCTGGAGCAGCCCTTCCTCATCGTCACCGGCGAGACGGGCAGCGGTAAAAGCACGCAGCTGCCTAAATACCTCTACGAGGCAGGTAACGAAACCTCCCCCACCTCCGCGGGGTGCGGATAAACTCAGCTTGTGTTCCCCCTGTCCCCCACCCCCCGCGGGTGACGCTGCTGGGCTGTGCTGAGAGGAGGTGGCTTGGTTAAAGCTTTTAAATAAAAAAATAAACAAGCCGCGGCCACGCGTACGTTGTGTGGCTGTGAGAAGTGCGTGTTTTGTGATTGGCTCTTCTCAAATATTAAATTAAATATTATATGTATTACAGAGGATTGTTTTGTAATGCTGTATTAATCATTTTTAAGTAGTGTGGTAAATATAGTTTTAGGTTATAAATTAATATTAAAATAAAAACTGTGTGATGTAGGGTATTTTTTACTAGCTCGAGAAAGGGATAAGATAATCAAGGAACTCTTCACACAGAGATAACAGCAACAGGACACCTAAAGAGTTACAGCCTCCTTGTCAGAAAAGACAAACATCCTTCTACCTTCTCTCCATCTTTATAGAACCACCAAGATTAAAGAGAAGTTAACAAAAACCAGACAAAAATCTTAATTTACAAAGAATGTATACCTCATGTATAAAATACATAAATATGCAACAGGCCATTGCTTTTAAGGATAATTCCTTTGTTCACAAAGCATGTTTTTGGCAACTTGGTGCCCAAAAACATCCTGACGTCCATAATTCTTTGCTTTTTATTATCTCGTAGTATCCTCATCCTCATTATCCAAATTTTTATTAATTTTATTACTATTCTGTTACTATAAATAGTTATAGTGTAGTATAGTAATTGTATAGTAATATATAGTAGTTATTTTATAATTTTAGTAAAATAAAGTTTATTAAAATAAAGATTATTAAAATAAACTTTTAAGCTTTTAAAAACCAAGTAATTAGTGTTTTTCACACAGGAATGTGTAATAAGGTGACCTGGAGCAGCACAACTCACAATGCTCAGCCTGGAGGAGAAGGCTCCAGGGCTGATCTTAGAGCCCCTCGCAGTACTGAAGGAGTCTGGAGCGACAGGACACAGGGAATGGCTTCTCGCTGAGCGGGGTTGGGTGGGATATTGGGACTGGTTTTGTCCCCTGTGAGGACGGGGGGTGGGACGAGCTGATGTGGAATTCCCTTTCCAGCCCGAGCCCCTGTGTGTCCCCGCAGGCCTGGCGCGGCGCGGCGCCATCGGCGTGACGCAGCCGCGGCGCGTGGCCACCGTCGCGGTGGCACAGAGGGTGGCCGAGGAGATGGGCTGTGCCCTGGGGGCTCTCGTGGGCTACCAGGTCCGCTTCGACGACTGCACCTCCGAGGTGGGGCCCTGGGGACTGGCCTGGGGGTGTGGCAGGGTCACCCAGGCTGTGCTGGGCTCTCAGAGCTTTGGGAAGGGGCTGTCCCAGCTCTTTGGGTCCTCGTTTGAGGGGGGTTTTTTTGGGTGCCTTGCGGGTGACACGTTGCCAAGCATCCGTGCTGCTGTGCATGAGCACAGTAAGAATTCGTTCAGCTGTAAAATCCTACATCCATGCATGGGCCAGGCCCTTAAATATCTTTTAAGGGAAATCCTTGTGGTGTTCTGGACAAATGGAAAGGTTTGCTTTGAAATGCAAAGCCAGGCTGGCAGCTGAGTGTGTGATTGAACCTTGCAGGACACTGCCATCAGGTACATGACTGATGGGTGCCTCCTGAGGCAAATCCTGACAGACCCCCTCCTCAGCAAGTACAGTGTCATCATTTTGGATGAAGCCCACGAGAGGAGCCTCAGCACCGTGAGTGTCACCTCATACCTGGTTTTTGGGTCACTTTCTCCTTTTCTGTGCTCTGTTTATCCCTTCCTTTCACTTCAGCACATTCCCCAGGGGTTTTGACTGACTTTCTAAGGATGTGCTTTGTCCTTTTGCTGTCCTAAAGAGCACAGAAGTGCTGCTTTGTTTAGTCCATGCTGCATAAGTTGAAAATAAAAAGTGGCCTCCAATAGTGTTGGAGTTTTTGTAGCTGTTGCTTTTAAATGCAGTTAAAACTTTGCTGGGTGTTGAATACTCTCCCAAAATTTCTAGGAGTTTGAAGCCAAAATGCAGACTTTCTAGAATACTAATTTTAAAAATAAACCAACATAAAATACACAAATAAAAGCCAAAACACCTCTCTTGCCCTAAGGCCCAATGTTTCTTAGGGTGTGTATGGGACTGTGCAAAGAGATTATGGCTGTTGGGTCCATGGAGGCATCTAGACCTGAGTCCCAAAAGCGTTCAGAGGTCACCCTGACCCTTCTGTGGCCAGCAAAGTGACATTGAGGTCACTGAGACCTCAGGAGATTATGCCGTGTGTCAGACAATCTCCTGCTCCAGCAAACAATCTCCCAGTCCAGCTGGGAAAGGGAAAAATGCTTTCCTGAGTCCCAGTTTGCCCTCAGGCATCTGAGGGAATTGCAAATAACTGAGCAGAAGTGGTGGAAGGAGCAGAGCAACACAGAGTGAAATAAACTTGCTGAGGTTGTAGCAATAAATAAAACCAAGGAAGAGTGCACACACAGGCTGGAAAATGGGATGAAAAATGGGTCTGAGGTAACTTCTCACAAATTACTTGACCAAGAGAGTATAAAAATGAAAAACAAAGGGGTTTGAGTTACACTGGTGCTGTCTATAGGCTGTGAGGACAGCTGGCAAAAAAAATCATTAAACTCTGGAAGCCAAAATGTCCAGAGCAAATGTGTGTTTTCTTCAGAGTGGTTGGGCTTGGAATATCTGATTTTCATTGTATCAATGGGATAAAATCATCAAACTTCCAAGTTTGTCAAGCTCTTCTAACAAAACCAGGGTATCAACATCAGCTATTTCTTTTTTTCCTGCTAGGATATTTTATTTGGTCTGCTGAAGAAGCTGTTCCTGCAGGAGAAGCCAGCAGGCAGGAGGACAGACATGAAGGTGGTGGTGATGTCAGCCACCCTGGAGGTGGAGAAGCTCTCAGAGTTCTTTGGGCACTGCTCAGTGCTGCACATTCCAGGGAGAAGTTACCCTGTCAAGGAGATATTCTGCAACCTGCTGAGCCCCAGGGATGTGGGCAGCTCTGCCTATGTCACAGAGGTCTGGCCTGGTTTGTTTTCTCTCTGGTTTTGGGGTGGTTTCTATCTTGGGGAGGCCACAAGAATGAGCTGCTGTGTTGTGTTCTCAGCATCTCTGCAGGAGATAGGGGAGGATCAGTTGGTATGATGAGTCCTAGCAAGAATTAAATGGAATTTCAACTGATTTTGGCTTGTTTGTTGTTTGTTCCAGGCTGTGAAGGTCACCCTGGATGTTCACTTAAATGAACCAGAAGGTGACATCCTGGTTTTCCTCACAGGTGAGGATTTTCCTGCATACTCCAGGTGAATCATGGCACTGCCAGCAGAGCAGAAAAGCTTCCAAAGCCTGCCTGGTTTCTCCCAGAGCAGTGAGAAGGGAAAGGTGCAGTTTGATGCACAAATTCCTGTGAAATGTTCGTTTTCAGAGCATATTAGGAATAGCCAGATTGACTCTGTGTTGTCTGCATGGTTTAGTTGGTTGTTAATTCAGGGAGGAAGAATTATTTTAGCTGTAAAATCCTACATCAATGCATGGGCCAGGCCCATATCTAATATCTAGTATCTAAATATTAATATCTAATAAAAAGATCTAATCTTTTAAGGCAAATCCTTGGTGAGAGGCCCTGTGGGAAGGCTGGATGTCACCTCCCAAACCCCCTCTCATTAATTCCTTATTTTAATGACGTTGGCAGCTCTGCATATTGACAAAACAACCTTGTTTAAAGGTGCTGCAAAGCAGGAAGGCAGAGCTGTAGCTAATGAGATCACTTAAATGCTTTTGTGTGTCTTTTAGGGCAGAATGAGATAGAAAGAGCTTGTGATTTGCTTTTCAAGAAAGCAGAGGCCATCGATTACCGGTACGAGGTGCACGACCAGGCTGTGGAGGGGCTCCTCATCCTGCCTCTCTATGGCTCCATGTCCACAGGTCAGAGCCCAAAATCTCACTTCATCACAGCAATCTGGCCTGCAAGACTTGTTCCAAACATTATCCTCATCAGATTTGCTGTTTGGGTTGGGAAAAGGGCGTTAGGGAACCCCTTTGTTACAATATTCCGGCACTTTGGGGTGGGGTTTTTTTATGGTCATCATAGACTAAATCAAACTTCAGCCTTCTCTACTTGGCACTGGAGCCTCCAGTCAAAATCCACATCCTCTGGATATGACTTCAAGATCCTCAGTTAGGAAGGAGATACTGAGTAACTGAAAGTCCAGATGATCTCACATTTTATTTTACTTTACTTTGATTTTATTTTGTTTTGCCTTTTTTATTTTTCTTTATTTTATTTCATTTCTTATATTGTCACTTTATTTTACATCATTATTTACTGTCACTTTAGATCAACAGAAAAGGATATTTCTGCCAGCTCCCAGAGGCATCAGAAAATGTGTGGTCTCCACAAACATTGCTGCAACATCTCTGACCATTGAAGGAGTCAGGTATTGATTTCTGTCCCTCATAAAAAGTTGTGATAGAGGGAATAATTCAGAAAGGTTTGGGTTTGGAAAAACACTTTTTTCTTTCTGCTACTATTGCCTTTTTATTTGGGTGTGCAGTAAGAAAACCATTGATATTATTATTCACTTAGAGGTCACCAATATTTTTGAACCTAATTTGAAATCAAATCTACTAAATAATCAGGGTCTAGGTGGAGTAAATGTGGTTTCTTTTATTAAATCCATGTGTCAGTTGCCTGCTGAGCCCTCTGTTTTTTACCTCTCTGGGTTGTTTTTTTCAGATACGTGGTGGACAGTGGCTTTGTGAAGCAGTTGAATCATAATCCCCGAGTTGGTTTGGACATCCTGGAGGTGGTTCCCATCTCAAAGTAAGTTAAAAATGTCACTTGCTGTTTCTGGGAGCTGCTCTGGCAATAATGCTCTGTATTGGTTGCTCTTTAAAAAATAAATAAAAAGATAGGCAGCAACCTTGAAGCCCCATGATTTAAAGCCACTTTAAGATTGAAAAACCCCTTTAAGGTTTAAAAACCACATTAATTGGTTTTAATTAGCCAATTTAAAACCAATTAAAAAGTGGTTTAGGTTATGCAACTTGCCAAAAGTTACAGATATTAAGGAGGAATTGGCATTGTCTGAGGACTGAGCACTGCTGAATACAACAGCTTCCAGAAAATGCCCAGAAATTCTTCTTCATGCCTTGCACAGCTGGATTTTTCAGCTGCTGTGCAGGGATACCTCTTCCATCTCTAAAGAGAGACTTTTTATGCTTGTTTGGGTGGTGCCAGCTGGGATGAGAGGTTTGGATGTTGTTTTTTGTTTTTTGGGGGGGGCAGGAGTGAAGCCAAGCTTCCGAAAAATGTACATAAATTCTCTTTATTTGTTGCACAGCTGGATTTTTCAGCTGCTGTGCAGGGATACCTCTTCCATCTCTAAAGAGAGATTTTTTCTGCTCATTTGGGTGGTGCCAGCAGAGATGAGAGGTTTGGATATTGGTTTTACTTTTTTGGGGCAAGAGTGAAGCTAAGCTTCCGAAAAATGCCCAGAAATTCTTCTTCATTCCATGCACAGCTGGATTTTTCAGCTGCTGTGCAGGGCTACCTCTTCCATCTCCAAAGAGAGACTTTTTCTGCTCGTTTGGGTGATGCCAGCATGGGTGAGAGGTTTGGATGTTGGTTTTTTTGGGGGGCAGGAGTGAAGCCAAGCTTCCA